>JXTC01000443.1:190722-230568 GCA_002914845.1 Trema orientale
TTTTTCTTCTGTCAGACTCTGAAAGATAATACGTATAGGGTTTCCTACTCTTCAAAATTACTGAATTGTCCCTATTTAATTAACTAAACCCTTGGTCTTTTTGTCTTTTATCCTTTTTATTTATTTATTTATTTATTTTCTTTTTTTTTTATTCTAGGTACGGGTTATTACAGAGCAGTGTCACATTGTTAGTTGTTAAAAAAAAAAAAAAAGAAAAGAGGTGGTTTCGAGGCAGGGCAGAGAAAACCTACTCCGCCCCGCCATGACTCAATATAAATGGATTTTGGTCCAAATCCGCCTGCCACGTTTATTACGGGGCAAACCCGCACTATTAGGGGCGGGTTACCACCTGACAAGGCAAATTGCCAAGTCTAATTTGTATTATGTTTCATTCCTCTACAAATGAAAGGAACCCTTGCTATTAATTTATAGGCAAAGGGAATGCTCTAAACCTTAGCTACAAAGGGTGTTTAATACAACCCTAGTTGTCTTAAGCATAGTAAGTATAAAATGTGGTGTTGACTTCCCATTGGCCGAGTGGCTCTTGACTTTCAACCCAATGATGTGTCCAAGTTGGTGACACGTATAGAGTTTTCTCCAATGAAGCTTGGTTATATCATTCTTGTGATTACCAAGTCAAAATAGTAACTAGCTTTGTTGTGCATGGCTCTAAATAATTTTATAAAAATTTGGGACTAATTAATGTATTAAGTCTAATCACAAAAATTTGGCGTAAACGGTTAAACCCAAAACACAATGTTATCAATTTATTCCTCTATACACCAAAAAAATAATACTAAAAATAAAAGAGTAATTTTCCAATGTGTTAGTACTTGTGTAACTCTAAGAATTTGGTGAGTGAAATAACATATTGAGTTTGTCTATGTTGTTTAATGGTGGAGATGTAAAAATCGTCCGTATAATGAAACAAAAATCACGTCATATTAAAAAGTAAAATGGATTTGATAGAGTTAAAAAACTTATTAGACAATTCTAGATTTTTAATGATTTGAGTTCCATATCACAAAGTAATTCTTGAGTGAGAGTCCTTCTGGTAATAATATATAATCATCAATCATATGGTCACTACTATATCAATGACAAGGTTGTGTTAGAATTTCCAAACAAATTAATTTAAGCTAAAATTGGATCATACTCTATGCAGATGGTAGATTTTCAATATTGTTGATCATAAGTCGTAACTAATTTCATAGGACCTACTATATATTATTAAGTTTTACAACTGTCAATATAAAGAAACCGACTCCCCTGTGATGCCAAAGCACTTTTTTTATTCTGACCCTAAGTCTCAACAAAACCATGCACAAAAATTTGGGTTTAAAAAAAAAAAAAACAGGGGTACTAGTTAATCTACTAAGTATAACTAAAAGTACCGAATTTATTTAAATATTACTATTAGATCACAAGTACAACATATATAATTTCACTACACGGTGCAGCAACATTAAATAAGAGGACTACATCGTACTAGCACAATCAAAGTGCAAACTAGCTAGTATCAGATCAAGCAGCACAAACCGTAGACTAATTACATATATAGGCTAATGAGGCGTTCATAATTAGACACATATGATATATATGCTGAATCTGATTATACTATGGGTGGTGATGATGATGAGGGTGGTGATGATGAGGAGGAGGGTGATGATGTGGCTTGTGTGGTGGTGGCACATGGGGACCCGGCGGAGGGTGATGTGGCTTGTGTGGTTCAGGATGGCGAGCTGGAGGTGGCGGTGCATGGGGACCAGGTGGTGGCGGTGCTGCGTGGTGTGGCGGCGGGTGGTGATGATGGTGATGACCTGGTGGTGGAGGATCAGGCATCTTTAGACTTGTATATATTTGGCGAAGATTTCTAAAGAAAGGCTATGACTTTATAACCCCAAAGCCTGAGAGAGTATAGATATATAGAGAGAACATTATTGCTTAACGACTAATCAATTCAATTAGTGTATATCTTTCATTCATCAACATAGGTATGAACTTAAAATATAAGTGAGGAAGAAAAAATAAATGAAAAATAGTTGCTATCTACAATGGCAACTGCGAGTCATGAGACCACACGTTTGTATCTTGTGCTGGTAGGTTTCTACCTAAAAATTGACGTCTCTAGAAAAGTAGAAAACAACACACCATTTAAAATAACTCACACTAGAGAAGAAAATATCACATTTTCTTCAACCTTTTCCGTGTGTCCAAAGGCTTGCACTTAAATGCATGAAGTACGTGGAAGCTTTTAATTGGATAGTACCATACCTTATACATTATTTCTTCGGAAAATTAGATGCGGTACGATTATTTTGGCAATTAATTAAAATTTTTTTTTTTCGATTTTTCACCTACCTAAATTATCCACGAGGTGATGATAGTTGCGTGATAAATAAAGCGACCAAGTGATTAATGATCACGTGGTCATTGTGGTACTCGAACTAGTTATATTATTATTATTATTATTATTATTTTTGATAACATACCTATTTTTGTCTCCTGAGACTCGAACCTATGGCCCAACTCTCACACTCATACCGACTCTGAGTGGTACATACTAGTTATATTATTAACCCCGGGGAAAAATCATAATATTCATCTTTCTAGGCACTTTCATGGGTTGAGAAAAAGACAAGAGTAGGACTAATTTGGACCAAAATGATTTTTTTGTACATTTTTTTAAAAATTTTACGAAGTGTCAAAGATCTCTTGACCTATGGTCAAGAAATTCTTTACCATTAAAAGACCATTATTTAAGACTTTTTATGGTGAAGACATCATTGATACTCTTAAAAATATCATATATATAAAAAAAAAATACACAAAAAAGTTATTTTGGCCCAAATTATTCCTATTAATGTTATTTTCTCTCCTGGATTCCCATGTATTTCTTAATCTGTTGGCCCATAAAATGTATATAAAAACAAAAAAGAATCACAAAAATACCAGCGGGTCAGATTTTTTTTTCAATTTCCTATTATTTTTAATAGAAAAATACTATTTTTAAAAATGTTTTAGAAAAATACTATTTTTAAAATGATTACTAGTTACAAGTATCTGAAAAGTGGTTACCGGTTAGCAATTATCAATTATATATCAGTTATAAATACCTTTGGTTACTAATTACTAATGCTTGAGAATTGATTACCAGTTGCTAATTACAATTTTAGAAAATAATATTTTTCTAAAAACCTTTTAAAAAGTTATATTTTTTTAAAAAAAATATGGTATCGGATTTAGAAAAAACTGAGCTCCCCATATATTCTCAATTCTTTTCAAAGAATGGTCGTACAAGTCCTAATTTTCACATATATATATATAGGGATTTGTAGGCTAATGCGCTGTTTTAGGCGCTCTGTTTCAGTTCATGCCCTTTTTAATTAACTTTGATAAACATATTCCTTTTCTCAGATAATTTGTATTCATATTCCAATTTTGCCCTCATATTAGCCTTTATAAAAACTTCTTCCTCTTATTCGTTCTACCTGGACATGTTATCTCATCGATGATGATGAAGATGACCGATCTCCGACACCGGTTGGTGGTGGTGTCACTTCAATCTCCCTGACTACGATGAAGACAAGCAATCTCCAGCACCAATCCATGGTGGAAGTTGAGTTTATCTTGTAAATTCGAATTTATATGTCTTTTTTATATTTTCACATACGTTTTTTTTTTTCCTTTTTTAGGTTTTTGTTCTGAATTTTTGCTAGTAATCTAGAGAGAAAGAATCGTGAAATAAATTTTAAAAGAGAGAGAGAGGGAAGAAGAATCATCGGTCAGGAAAGGAGAAAAAATCGTCAAATCAGAAAGGAGAATAATCATGTAGATATATAAAATATGCATTCAGTGCTTTTTTTTCTCCTTTTTCCCGGTTAAGGACATAAGGGTAAATTAGTAAAAGCAACTCTAATAATTTTATAAAAGGGATATAAAAGTTAAAACTTTTAAAAAATGGCATATACTTACACAGAATGCCAAAAATGAGCGTCCCATGTAGTTTCCTCATATTTTATATATTTGCGTAGTTCATGATACCACAACAGACTGAAAGCCCACTGAAAAGCAATAAGTTCAGGTTAAAGCCCACCAAGATGCACTCATGCACCTTCTTGCATGTTTATACTCGATGGAATAGTACTATATTAGACTAAAAATATCATATCATCAATGTCAATGAAGCATAACAAAAAAAAAAAAAAAAGGGTATCCATGCATAGCCATAGTCAAGAATGTATACTAAATGATAAGTGTGCCAAAAGAAAATAGAAATAATGCCAAAAGAAATTAATTATAACCTAGGTTAAAGATATCTATTGGTTAAGTTGCTGATTAAGTGGTTACTGTAAGGGTCAAATTTTGCTCCTCTCAATTGATTGTATCTGACTAGGTCCATGGAGATCGTGTAAATGTCCTAGTATGATTTAGTCGCTTGGTTTTAAATGTCACAACTTTCTAACTGGATAGCTACGAGCTAGAAGACCTAGTTGTAAGCAAAGTACTCTTATTTTCTTGAGCCATAAATACTTATTTATATGACAAATTTGTAGATTTGCGCGTTGGAGAGAATCTATTAACTCCATAACATTTGTGATGATCAATATATTGGTCATTCGATCAAATAATGATTCAATTGAACATATAAATTTATCATGGAAACGAGTACTTGTTCGAAAGTTATAAACATTATGGAGCTAACTTTGGTTCAATGCGTCTTAAACCTTGACATTAATTAACAAGGGCATCATTCTTTTAATACTACTATGGGAGGCTTGATCAACTTAGATCGATCATGTTCTCTTTGGGCTATACTAAATTTAAGACATTACAACTCTCTCTAGTTGGCTTCAACCTGATCAGGCAAAATGGGAAGAGAGAGAGAAGAAAAAAAGAAAAAAGCGAGATAAAATTACTTGACTCATTAGGAATTTTTTTTTTTTCGGTGAAAAGTCTAAGTGCAACTTCTTAGTTAAAAATTTGAAGAAGAGTATTATGCCATCTTAATGGTGAAGTTTTAAGCATGGTTTTTCATATAACTTTTTGCTTAAACTGAATTCTTCAAATTCATATTAGAAGAATTACTCATTTCTTCTTGTTTTTTTTGTTTTTTTTGTTTTTTTTTTTGTTTTTTTTGTTTTTTTTTTTTTTTATCTTTTCACCTTTATAGACTCGGTAACAAGTTCTGACGAAGGAATTAAAGCCCCTCATCTACCTTATCTTTACTCAAGACCTTAGTCTTCTAACTTATGGTGAGAAGTCTCTATTTCTTAGTCTTGGTTAAATTGCCAAGAAATTTCCATCATGCTTGCATTTCAAGGTTTTGTGTTTTGATTTTGACCATTGCACTTACTTAATATAGTACTGCCTAAGAGAGAGAGAGAGAGAGAGTGAGTGGGGTTTGGTACGAGATTTTTATAGGGAAAAAAATATATTTGGTTTGATTTTACAAATTTGATGACTTTTTTATAATTGAAAATAAAATTGCTAAATGGCAAATAACAGTGCTAAACATAACTTAATTTGACCGGAAAAAAAGTGTTCCAATAAAATGCTAACTTTAGTATGTATTATTTTTTGTGCCAAATATAACATAAAAAATAAGCATACTAAAAATTAACATGAGTTTCAAATTTTTATAACATTATCATGTGATAAATAGGTTGATGATAGTTGAATAATAGCATAACAAAAGTTAACGAGATGAAAAGAACTTTTCTACTAAAAAATAATATTTAAATAAGAAGTAACATTTTTTTTAAGCATAATAGAATTGAAGCTAAACCAAAATATTTGTGCCAAGTTTAGCTATACTTGGCATTAGCACACTTTTATTGCATTAAAAAGGGCTTAAAATTGCCACATTTTTACCTTCACTAGACCTCAATCGTTACATTGTAATTAATATATTTATTTATTCTTTTGCAACATAATCAAGCTAAGCACCAATATTGGTATTGTCTATCATAATTTTAGAAGTCAATATAAATTAAATATGATTTGATTGTGTCATTTGGTCAATTTTTTCAGCTATTCTGACTATGACATTTGAGGTGTTGTGGCAACAGTCATTTACAACCCCACAAAGCAAAGAAATCTTGGAAACCCATTAGCTTGCTTATAAGCAAAACTAAAGAAAACAAGACAAGGTAAAACAGTTAATAAATTATGTTATCTTATTTGAGTAGTTCCTCTTTTTTTTTTTTTTTTTTCCAAATGGAATCTCTAATAGGCTTTATGTTAATACAGTAATTCCTTTTTTATGTTTCCCTTGATGCTTTTCTTCTGAGTAGGCTAGAATTTTCATGGCAGTCAATAATCATAAGCCCATTTATACTACCTTCAAGCAACCCTTTAAAAAAAAAAGAAAAAAACATCCTTTACACTCTCATACATAAATTTTCTTTTGGGTTAAAAAAAAGGTAAAAATGACACGAATATGGTAATTTCGGAAAATTGAAAAAAAATGAAAATTTACAAAGAGACAAATAGTAAAAGAAGACTTCGACCCCAACAACACGTAAGTTGACTTATATTTATTGTCCTTTATTTTATGTGGAGATGGTGAGCGAGCAATTTCACCCAAGGAAAAAAACTGCTTACACTTTATTGAAAAGTATTGTGCGTAGATAATTTTCTTTTTTAAAAACATATTGTCATTGATCAAGGTGTATCGGTGTATCATGTTACTTATATTTATATGTAGCATTTATTTTTATCGTTGAATACTTAACTGGTTTTATGGTCAATGAGACACAAACTCCGTAACCAATTAAATAAATCTAATGGTAGATGCAATAATTTTTTTTTTTGGCGTTTCTTTATATTCATATCCGATTTTTTGACGTATTTCGCTATTAAAAAGTTGAAATATCTCCAGCTTGGTACCATTCATTTTCTGTTCGCTATCCCTCGTAAAAAATTGATTTATGTTCCCTCAAAGGGAAAAATTGATTTGTGAATTCCAATTTAGAACATTAACAACAGAAAATACTACATTTACACCCCTAATTTATGTCCAAATTAAAGTATTATCTCTAAACGAAAAATTTTCACATTAGCGCTCTTAAAATTCAGAAAGTTTACAGAAACACTCTTTTCACTAGTCAAATTTGACTAATTTTGTTTTTTTACCATTAAGTTTTCACTATATCATGAACTATTTTAATTAAGACAATAACTAATTGCTTAAATTAAAATAAGAACGGCCAAAATTTTTATACTCATAGTGAACTATATTAATTAAGTACGTAACTAACTGCTTAAATTAAAAGAAGAAAGATCGAAATTTTTATCCTATTTTCAGCCAAGAGGTGTTATTTTAATTAATTTCCAATTGAAAAAAGGTGTGATTATAAATCTCCACAAATTTGTATATTCTGTGTATAAAATGAATGATTTGTGCTAATTGTTTTAAGCTATTTTCAATAGATTTTTTGTGTTAGTCAATAATAACAAGATATCCTCAAATTTCATATTTATCAATCTATATGCATAAGATTTAAATTACAGAGGTTTAAAAAATAAAGACATAATTTTATACATGTAAAAAAACAGAGTTAAATTTGGGGTTTTTGGCATGTTTACTACCCCTTGAATTTATCCCGCTTTGGCAATCTAGCCCCTGAAAAAAAATATTTGGCAATCAAGCCCCTAAATTCACTAAACAGTAGCAATTAACTCCAATTTGTTAACTGCCGTGAAATCGATAACAGATTTTGATCACATGAGGGTCACATGGGCATTTTTGAAGGATAATAGTTGGTAGTTTAACCGAAGGGAAAATAAAATTGGGGGTTTTTAAAATTTAAAATTGTTTCAAACTAATCAATAAATTTTTTTTTTTTTTTTTAAAGCCACCCAGATCCAAATTGCCAATGAAGAGATCGGAGATGGAGACCAATATGAGAAGGTCTCTCATGCGTCGCTCCCCCACGAAGGCACTGACCTCGTTGTTGTACGCTACAGTGCGACCCGATCGCATGGAAGCGTTGTTTCTGATTCTTTTGACGGAGCCAAGCGAAGCCGATGGTGCAGTTGTCTAAAGGGAGAAGGCATTGTGGTGGACCTCCACGTCTTCTCTGCAATTTCGATTTATAGAAACACTATTTTTGTTGTTGTGCTCTGAGACTCGTTGTTTTTTTATAATAAAAAAAATTAAAAATGTAATATAATGTGAGATCGAGATTTGTGGGATAAGAGAAAAAGTTATTTCTTCCTCTTGCATGGATCTTGTTGTTTACGACTCGGCCTAGATCGTACTTCTTTTCCAATTTCTTGATTTTGGTTTTTTTTTTTTTTTTTTTTTTAAATCTGAAATCAGATTTCAGTTTTAGTGTATTGATGAAGAGTCTCTACTTTTCTATTCTGCTTTTCTATTGAGTGATTTAGATTTGTGCAATAGTGACAACCACTTAGTATGTTTCTGCCAAAATTCTCATATTATCAATCATCCCAAAAATAAAAAATCATTTGTTCATTGTGTTCTTCTGCTTCTTTGCTTACTAGATTCTCGTTGCAAACCCAAATGACAAGGTTCTATGGTTGCTGATACCACGAGACAACCATTACCATATGGATTTTTTTTCTTTTTCAGATGATGTTTTAGTTTTACCCAAAAAACAAAATTATCTCAATTAATTTTGATAAAGTTATGGGAAGGGCTACAGTAGGGGCGTCCTTCGTAGGGCCACCCTTTATACACCGTTTGATGGGAATCTGTGGAGAATAACGGGAATCTGTAGGGAATCTGTTTATACACAGATTCCCATCAAACGGTGTATAGACAGGGCCCTACGCAGGGACGCCCCTACTGTAGACGCGCCCTAAAGTTATGCGCCCTACGTAGGGCCACCCTTTATACACCGTTTGATAGGAATCTGTAGGGAATAACGGGAATCTGTGGGGAATCTGTTTATACACAGATTCCCATCAAACGGTGTATAGACAGGGCCCTATGCAGGGACGCCCCTACTGTAGATGCGCCCGTTCTAAATTTAATATTAGGGATAACTGCAAAAAAATATCCTCACGTTTGGGTGTTCTATAATTTAAATCCTGAAGTTTAGAATCTGCAAAATAATACCCTGAGATTAAGAATTACTGAAAATTAATACACTGGACAGATTTTTTGACCAATTTTAAGAACGAAAAAACAACAATATCCTCAATTAAAACTAGATTAATCCATAATATTAATCTTAATTTTGAAGATATTATTGTATTTTATCAATTAAAAATCAACACAGGGTATTAATTTTCAGAAATTCGTAATCTCAAAGTATTATTTTGCGGAATCCAAACTTCAGGGTTTAAATTGCAGAACATCTAAACATGAAGATATTTTTTTGTAATTGTCCCTTAATATTATTTTTTTTTAGGAGATAATCTTATTTAGTTTTTTTTTTTGGGGATAAATCTTATTTAGTTTTTTTGTTTTGAAATAACTTATTTAGTTTTGAAATCATTTAAAAGTTGAATTAAAAAAACCGCAGTTTCATTTTGTTTTCCTCAAAGCCCATAAGTGCAGTGAAATACCAACTATGACTTTCAAAATTATGCACGTGACCTTCACATGATCAAATCTGTTAGCAATTTGACGCAGTTAAACAAATTGGAGTTGATTGCTATTGTTTAGTGAATTTAGGGGCTTGATTGCCAGTTTGTTTTGTTCAAGGGTCAGATTGCCAAAGTGCGATAAATTTAAGGGGTATACGTACCAAAAACCCTTAAATTTGCAGAAAAAGTATACTCCAAAGAGTTTTTGCAAGTAACCCTAATTTTAATATGTTGGGCGGTAACTTGTCATTATTAAAAAAACAAAAACATATTACACCTAAAATTAAAATTAAAATTAAAATTAAAAGACAAAAAAACAGAGAGAGAGAGAGAGGAGAGTATTTGAGTTGTGAACTTGTTCTTACATAGTTCCCAATTATCATCATCATCTTCTCCTCTCAGTCGCTCCTCAAGTAAGCGCCTCTCTCTCTCTCTGAAATGGGTTCGAGCAGCAGCCGATTGGGATCGCGTCCTCCTCGCACCCGAGTCAACAGCAGCTCGGCCAACTGGTCCAGACTCTCATCACTCATCTGCGGTGGCTCGTCTTCTCGTGCCACATATGAGGTAGTACCGTCTTCCTCTTCTTTCTTCCCGAGTCAGTTTTTGATCTTTTTAACTCCAAAATCATAATACCCATTTCCCATATTCTCTTCTTTTTGGTATAATTGTCTTGAATTTGTACTTTTATGGCTTTTGGTTGATTTGGGTTTTCATGGTCAGCCCCTTTTCTTATAATCAAGAAACCCCCTTTTCTTTATGCTGTCATAGTTCTGAGTTTGAGTTTATGATTTGGGATAGAAAGAATCATTTGGGGTTTGAGAAACTGATGCATATATATGACATATCCGGTAATATCTTTATATATGTATATATAAATATCTTTATACTTGCGTATTTCGGTTTGAGCAGCAAGACCCACTTTTAGTTTCCATTTTAGGCAACAAGTATTGGGCGTATATCTAATTTTATGAGCGTTGTTGTACTAAACTTTCTAATTTTGGTACTTTTTGTACTAATCCTTGTTACATGAGTTTTAAAGTCCGTTAGTTTCTGAAGTGTTTGAGGTTCTTTTTCTTTTTGTAGCTGGAAGATCATCCAGCTGAGTGTCTAGTTAAATCTTCAGAACGTTGTTCACAAATCCATGGAGTTCAAAACTCAAGGGTCGAATCTTCGTATTCTGCCAGTAGAGGAACTGAATTTACTAGCACAAATACTGAAATTGCAGCCATTACTGACAACTCTTCTGGAGATGGTTTAAGAAGATTTGGAACTAGTAACCATGGTTCTACTTACTTGTCTGAATGTAAGGAGCTAACTTCTCCTCGTCAGGTGAGTGCTGACTGTGGTATTGATGAATCATCTAGGAATAGTAGTACTACTTCTAGTTCTTTGTTTAAAGAACAACAATCTTCAGACACGGTCTCTGTGAATGTTTCGGCTAACACAGATGCAGATAATGGCATTGACAATTCAGTGCATAATGTTGTGTCTCGGACCAATTCTGAGGTTGTGCATCCAAGCACTTCATCTTATCAAGGAGTTGGCAGTACGCATTCCTCTTTATTGCCTGTTGTGAATTATGATGGGGAAGTAATGGCCGGCAATAGCTTGGAATCTGGTTCTACTTCTGTTCAACTTTCCTCTCCACCTGCAACTTTTAACCCGTTTGGAAGTGAACCAATACAAGATGTAGTACCATCAGGGTTAGGATTCCTAGTCTCCAACAGGGAAAGGGCCCGAGCTGATGGTGGTGTACTTCATGTGGATGTGGTGAGTATTTCATCCAACATATTGTCTAACAGCAATCCTGATTCAAGTCATCGTGAGGCCAGAAGGAATAGCAGAAGACTATTCTGGGATGCATTTTCCAGACGCGGTTCCAGAAGGCACGTTGATTCTCCGACCATTCTTTTCTCAATGGATGATAGTGAGGAGCTAGGATCTCATGACAGGTGGCTACTTGGTTTCAGTGGTGACTTTTTTGATGATGGGAATGGTACTGATTCTGGATTCCTGGGTAGTAGGATCCCATACTCGAGTGAACGTCGGCGGCACTCAAGATCTGAGGTGAAAACCTCTTTTTTTTTTTTTTCTTTCTTTTTTATTTATATTAAAAAAAAAACATTTCAAGAATGTTATGCTTTGTTGGATCTTAAATAACTCCAGCCTGCTCCTCATTTAGTAGCAGTCATCTATGTTCGCCCACACACTAAAATTCTTCCTGATTTTCTTGTGTCATTTTTCCATCTTGTTGTGCTATCTACCTAAGTTTTTCTATGATAAGTTGACTTAGTAATCTGTATTTAATGAACTGCTTCTGCATGATTGCTTTTAGGCCTGGGAAAGACTTCGTGGTGGCCTTGATGAGAATGGTCGGCGGAATACTTTTTGTCCATCAGGGCTCCACCCTGATGGTACATGCTCTTGTGAGTCGTTATTGATGCATGAAGAGTCAACTACTCGTGCAAGTATATCAAGAATTGTCATGCTCGCTGAAGCTTTATTTGAGGTACTTACCTTCTTATCTGGGCATGCTTTTATTTTCGTGGATTGTCAGGTCTGTATCTTTTACGATTGTGCATGTCATGTTCGTGTTTCTTTGAGAAGGTACTAGCAAGAATAAGTGCTTTTCAGAGTTGGTCTTGCTCTGTGCTCTCTGTTTCTATGTAAATTTGGAGTTCCATATATCATATTCTCTTCCAACTGTTTGGTCACGGAGAATGTTATGGAAAATGGTTCTGTTGAGTTTGTCTATAGTAATATGCTTTTAAGACAAAAGCATATAACTAAGTTACTTGGAGGCTCTGGACACACATGAATTTTACCTGAAGCCTAAACCTGCAAAATGATATGGATTTCCTTCATAGTGGTTTTTCTATTAAATTCCTGTGTCTCGTCTGGTTTTTCTTTTGCTTTCTTATTAATTTTCTTCCTTTTTTTTTTGTTCCTTATCATGCATAGTATTTCTTGAAGATTTTGTTTTTTCCCGTAAAATCGTGTATGGCTTCATCTTGTCTATTTATTAAGTCAGTTTCTTTGTTCTTTACATTGCTTTCAATGAAGCATTCTTGTTTATCTTCTGCATTTGGTGGAGTAGTTGTCACCTTACAAGTATTCCTTTATAGCTTGTTGTACAGTTCCTTTTTTAACTTATTAGTTATTGGAAATAAGATGATTTTGAGATCTTGGATTTATGGTCCTCTTCCTAACTTAGTTCTTGTTATAATCTATGCCCTGCAGGTCTTGGATGAAATTCATCGCCAACCCGTGTCACTTTCCCTTTCTATGGTCTCAAGTCCTGCCCCAGCATCCGTGGTCGATTCATTTCCTCTTAGGACTCACTCAAAGATTGAGAAGGCCAAGGGCGGGGATGATGTTGCAGAGTAAGTTCAATCAAATCTAATGTATATACTGAATATGAATTTAAACTGATGTTGCTGACAAGTGATTTAAGCGTATAATTTTCACATGGATTTGAGCTTTAGTTTTAAGTTTGACAGTGCTAAATAAACAATTAACAGGTGTTATATTTGCCTTGCTGAGTATGAAGAAGGGGACAAAATTCGAGTTCTTCCTTGCCACCATGAGTACCACATGGCATGTGTGGATAAGTGGCTAAAAGAGATTCATGGGTACTGTCATCTATAATTTTCTATCAACAACTTGCTTCTTTCATCCCCCCTTCTCCCCTATATGATTCATGCTGAAATGTCATTGTGTTGTTTGCTTTCTTACCATTATTATATCCATCTGACCTCCCTCTTTTTTTTTTTTTTCTTCTTCCAGAGTATGTCCACTTTGTCGGGGAGATGTTCGTGAAGGTCTCACAGAGTGTTCCGCCTCTAATTCAGAGATACCTTCTGTCTAGCAGAATTGTACATATTAAATGTAAAGAAATTTCTCATGTAAATGATAACCATGTTTTTCTTTTTAAAAAATGGTGCATTATTTGTCCTTAAATATTCTTTTTGTATCTGAAATTGATGTCATGTAGATCTTTGTTGCATCTTTTCACCATAATGCGGTCTTCTTGTGCTTTTTGTAGAAAGGTTAAAGAAAATATAATATTTGCCGGATCCGCAAAAATATAATAATATTTGCTGGATCCGCACTTTGTTCCTTTTTTAAGCCTTTTCTTTGGACACGGCTAAAAAATAGTGCCCTCCAACCTTGCAAGTAAATATATATTTCAAAGTGGTTTTAGGATAAAGTGTGGCTTTTCGTTTTTCTTTTGCAGTATGTAAATAAAATATGCATGTATTTTGCAAGTATATATATATTTCAAACTGGTTTTAGGATAAAGTGTGGCTTTTCGTTTTTCTTTTGCAGTATGTAAATAAAATATGCATGTATTGCTGTGTGGATTATTGCAGTGGAAAAGAGAAAAACTTTGGACTTATCATATCACCTTAGCCCAACTGGAGAAAGAGTTTTGCAGGTACAACGTTTTGAAATTTGGACATACCATATAACACAGCTCAATTACAAGTCAAACAACAAAATGTTTGATTTACTTGAAGAACAGAATTCTTCTTCTAGTTCAGCTTCTAACTTGTAAGAATAACTGGAGAGATGTACTACAAAATAACGAATTGATACAGCACTTGGTAAAATCTTAAGAGGAAGAGACTTGTAGAAACCGCAGACAACAAACAATACAAGAAGAGCTGTTTGCTATTCATCTTAAGAAAGCATGGATGAACCATGCCTTGGTGACCAAAATGGATTCTGGTCTTGGGGGTAAGCTGGTTCAGATCTCAACTTATCTCCATTGTTTCTGTTCTGATCCTCAAAGAAGGCATTGTTATTATGAGCAAAGAGATTTGGGTGACAGTTCTCGTCGTCATCATCGAACGTCGTCCATCGCTTTGAGTTGCCACTGTGTTTCTCTCTTGCTGCACTTCTCATGTTTTCCATCTCTCCAACATGGTCCTTGAATTCTTTCTTCACCACATCCAAAACGACATCTCCATATCTGTCACACCATGACCTTCAAATACGGCAAAAATAATGACCGTTATGTACATAAAAGGAGAATGAAGCACAAACTGAGACTACGGTAGAGAGTAGAATTTTCATTACTTGGGAAAAAAGTTCTTTAGGTCAGCCTTGTCTACTGGAAGCTTGGTGGAAATTGCTTCAATTTGATCACTCCTGAACAAAGAAACAAGAAGCCAAACTAAAGATTCAACTATTTCCGAAGTGAAAACAAAGAAAGAAAGACACCAGAAAGGTAAGGCAATTGAGAATGTTTACGAGAATTTGAGATTGGGATTTGTAGTGCAGAGCTCAGTTTGAATTCTGGAGAGCTCCTTCTTTATCTTATCCCCTAAAACCTTCAAATTCAAACAGTGCCCAGTTTCAGTCTCAGCTCAATCTTCATAAACGAAGTCCACATTTAATAAAAAAGAAAAGAATAGATAGTAACAAAGCAAAATTAAATCAAGGATTAGGAACCTTGTCAATGAAGAAATCAGATGGAGAGCCATCCTTATGTAGCATCTTTTTAATTAGCTTAGTGTCTGGCCCTTCTCCCATGGGACTCGCTACTAGGTTTGAGTAAGCCTCAGAGTCTGATCTTTCATTAAGAGGCAGGGGGGCTGTCTCATCCTCTGAATCATTTTTGTTCCACTTCTTGAATCCATCGAAACCCCAATGCTTTTTCGCCGATTTTGTTGTCATTTCACCATAATTCGGACCATGATCGCCGCCACCACCATGTCCCTCTCTCTGTTCTCTCTGAAATAGAGCCTTAAATGGTTTCCTCTTTGCCTTATCTGTACTACCAGTTTCCTTCACTGCCTCCGGCTGGAAGCTTCCCGGCATGAGAATTGAGTTAATTTCATTTTCCTTACCCTTCAAATGGCTATCACAAACGGGGTTTTCCCCGAAATGGCCCGGTTCATGCTTAGAGAAGGCATTGGAAGAGAGTTTCGATTCCTCCAATTCGAATATGCTCTTCTCTTCTCTGTTTTTCCCGGGTTTGTAAGATGAAACAAGGCCGAACACCGAGGATGCTCCTTTAATCTGCTTCTTCGCGGAGCTTTGCTTCGATTTGTTCTTTGAATTTGAGTTCTCTTTGCTTAGCAAACAGTTTTCATCCTTCAAGTCAATGACTGACCATTCCTCTTCTCTATTCTCTCTGGGGTCTCCTGGTGGGGCCCCAACTATTACATCTCTGGCCTCAATCTCAGCTCCTTGAACTGCCAATCTTTGCAGTAATGGCCTTTTGGAAGAGTGGTACTCCTCCGAAGATATACATTTTGCATACAAGAGCTCCTTTAAAAAAAAAAAAGAAAGAAAGTGATTTTATGGCAAAAAAGAGAAAAGAACAAAATTCAGATTTCTGAGGTCTAATGTTAAACTCAAATGAGCCGAATTCTAAGCTTCCTGAAAAACTGAACTAAAAATATGTGAATTTACTTAAAAATCACAAACCCCATCTAAAATTTACCTGCAAGAACAGCAATTTGTCTCTTAAAATCACCGGTTGCTCTTGTTCGGCTGGAGAAGCGATAAGGGTCTCGAGCAAATGGGATCGGAAAGCCGAAACCTCAGTTTCAGCCAAAATCCCTTCTTTGTGAAGACCCATCAGGTTGAGCATCTGGTGGAAAGAATCTTGCTGCCATTTGAGATTATCTGACTGCAGCTTCGACAGCTTCTGCTCGGCCGGCGGCAACCTCCGCTTCTTGAAGTTGAAAGGAAGAATGTTCTTGCATAGCGAGGTGATGGAATCATGGAGACTAGAGTAGTATGTGGGTGTGTATGAGTACACCATTTTTGATCTCTTTAGTTCTGGCTGTGAACTGCTAAATTTTTTCGAAAAAGATCGAATTTTTTCGGAGATCCCGGATCTTTTTGTTGGACTTTTGGTCTGAATTCCTGGTTTTTCTTTGTGGTTATTTGGTATTTGAATCAGAGTGAGCTTCTCTCTCTGTCTGTCTATGGTGAGCTTCATGAACAATGGGGGGGGGGACTTCTTCTTCAGATTTTGAATTAAGGGTGCTCTAAACGGTCACCTAAAACTAGCCGTTGCGTAGAGGCTAAAATGGGTAACCCAGTAACTACTATTAGTGATTTAAAAACGACTTGTCGTTTTGCCTTATATTGGCATATTTAAAGTCTTTTCAATCAAGAAAAAAGAAGAAAACTACAAATTGGGCCATCCTCTTGTGGGGTACATGAGTTAGATGTTAGACTTTTGTCACTATGAAGTAGACAAAATATCAAATCAAAGAATATATTAATATAACCATCAATATTCAATGTTAAAACAAAAACTTTTTATTTTTGAAAATATAATTCTTAACAAAAATTAGGAACTTTTAAAGTCGTTTGCTCTAACTAATAAATGACAACAAAAAAGGTGGTTTTTCGTGACCTCAGACGGGTAGAAATTGGAAACAAATCATATTAAGACTTGTATGATCATACTTGCTCAATTTAAATTATTCATCCTAATGGATATCCAGCCTTTAATTTTAATATCCAAATTGAGGGTAATGGATATCCAACTAGGTTTATTAATAAAGTTAGTAGAATAATGTTCAAGCACCAATTAATGTGGTAGTGAACCTACTTAGTGGGAGAAAGTGATATTGACAAAAGCAATTATTTATATCAGTCTTCCACTATGGCCAATTTGCTATAAATTTCAATCATCTTTTCTGAACTTTCTGAAGTTGTTTCATCATATAAGTATAGTTATATAGTATAGATAAATTTGGATTTGTACAACCACATAGATGAATGCCTATTTAATTGGAATAATGAAAGGGAATGCCCTGTCACGTAAGTTTCCATATCCCAAATGCAACATGTATTGGGCCCACTGATGGGCTGGATTTCTGCATTATATCTCAAAGTTAAATTTTCATGGTAGGGCAAAAGACTTAGTTAGATGGTGATGCTCTCTTCAATCAGATTCACATGCTTCAACAAATAATTCAAGACTTGTCCTCATCAAATACAGTAACTTTTTTTTTCTTTCTTTGCTGTTCAACCTCAAAAGATTAATGAAATGACTTTATCTCTCTCTCTCTCTCTGATCATAGTTACTTGTAAGAATTTCTGAAATTTGAAGATCTACTTTTACTTTCATCTATAGCTTATTCAGTGAGTAGTTGGATTCAAAAGTTAAAAGCATAGTAAATATATGTATATATATAAACAAGTAGATGTTTATATATATATATATATGTATGTATATGTTGGAGATAATATAGAAGAAAAATTGGAGTATAAATGGGTCATTATGTCCTGAAATAACAAAAGCTTGGCTGCTATTAATCATTTGGACTGAACGAGTACTTTGACTACAGTCTACAGGTTCAAAAAATGTGTCAAAGGAAAATAATCTACACATTGAAAATCAGAAAATAATAATGCATTAACTTTCTAAGATGCACGTGTTGCTTTGCTTCTTATGAAAATTTTTGGGATTTAGCTAAATTAATATCTAAATCAAGAGCCAAAAAAAATGTCAAAATGAAAAACCATAATTCAGATTCAATTATTTTCTTCTCTCCTTTAAATTAAATATTTTATTTTCTTCTACAATTTCCCTATTTCTCATAGTAAAGTTTCAGTCGATCAATTCCTCCCATACTTATCCTCAATTCTTTAACCGGTAAAAACTTTATGGTAAACGAGTTACTGCCCACCAGTTGTCCCTTAATTATCTTTCTTTTTTTTTTTTTTTCCCAAAATAAAAGCTTTGCCATATTGCAAAATCTAAAACGTTCATGACAACTCTATTACATCAACAATAAGTGTTCATTGTAGATTACAAAATAACCGAAAAAAAAAAAGAAACTAAAAAAAATCAAGATACATTAATCTGGGTCATGATTATTCCCATTCTACAACAAGGGCAATGAGCATTATTCTCAAGCCAAGGCACCAAGCACCCATGGTGGAACCGGTGGGCACATGGCAAGTGAACCAGGGTCTCACCAGCCCTAAACCTCTCCAAGCAAATGGCACACTCTTCTTGGTCTGAGGCCCGCCATGGGCCGAGCTTGGCCCAACTGAACCTCCTTGACCCACTACTCTTCTTTGGACCACCACCACCACCATACACCTCCATTTGAGGCTCTCCAGCTTTCACCCCAGATTTCCCATCTCCACAATTCCTCTGTCCTAAGTCTCTACTCCTGTTTTGCCTGAAACTTCTAAAGTTACTGTACAATTAAACCAAAAGGGCAGTTACAAAATCATGTAACGCATCCATAACAATATATGTATATGCACATAGATTTCTATAATTAATTAATTGACCTTTTCGATTCTGTTTTTCTTTGTGTTCTTAACCTTTCATCCAATCTCTCTTTGGCTTCTCTGGCTTCTAGTCCTAGCTTCTGGTCATCTTGGTACATTTGGCTTGATAATATACTCCTTTGCTTCTTTTAAAAAACATATCAAAATTAAAGGGAGAAAAAAGGAAAAAAAAAAAGAAAAAATAAGAAGAATAGGGTGATTTTGAAGATGTACATACCATTAAAGAAGCTGTGGTGTGATTGGTTTCGTGGTTACTTGTATACAAACAAAAGGAAGACCTCCTTGTTCTGCCACATGAGGGTGCACCCAGAGAATCAGAGCTCCCTCCACTTTGATGAAATCTTCTCCTTCTAGCACACTCAACACCAGGAAGCATTCCAGCCATTGATTCTTTTTTTTTTTCTTTTTTTCTATTAAAAAAACCCACCAAATAGGTACAAAAGAAGAACGAAAAAATCTTTGTTAGCTATAAAATACAATATCCCATCTCTTTACACATGTTATATATAATCTGCCTATCCTTGAAGCTCATCCCTCTAGGAAGAATTATAGGCTCTACTTTCAAACTGATGAGATTTAGTTGTGATGTTCTGTATATGTGTGTGTGTGTGTGTATATAGAGAGAGAGAGAGAGGGAGAGAGAGAGAGAGGAAAGTATATATTATAAAAAATAAAGGTGGTAGGGAAGACAAAAGCGGGTCCATACCATTCATGGCTACTCAAATCATCTTCCTCAATCATAATCATTTTTCATTAGCTTCTTTCCCTCTCTCTCTCTCTCTCTCTCTCTCTCTGTGACTATAAATTTTGAGGACAAAAGGTTAAAAAGGTAAGAAAACTACAGAGGAAAATTGCGAGGAAGCTTTCAATTTAATTAAATTTAATTATTTGTTTTGGGATTGAAACTTCAATATATTTTCCTATAATATATAAAATGGTTTACCGAGTCTAGGAAACAAGTCCACAACCAGTTACTTGTTTGGCATCCTTCAAATGGAGACACTCAGACAGCCGCCACGTGACTCACCAAATTCTCCTCTTCTTCGCCAATTTTATTGTTTCTTTGTTTATTATTTTATATTTGTTATTTTTATTATTTTCAGACTTATTTACATTTTTATCCAATATTTTGTGACTATGTTCGCACTATATTTTTTAGAATGATAAATTTAGCCTTTAAAAAAAAAAAAAAAAAGTGAATGACAAATTTATACCATCACATATGTGAATGTAACGTATACTTGCACTTTCTAACATGTTTTTGAGGATAATTTCAGGAAAGGACTTCCCAAACATGTTGGGGGATAGTATAAATATATCATACTTCAAAATACGGAGATAATCTAAAGATAAACGAAAAGAAAATTAGATAGGAGTGTAACCGACCGACCAATACTATTATTAGGGAAAATGACACTACTGGCCTCTTAACTTTCCCTTCAATTGTAATTTGGACTGAATTAAGGGTAGATTCCTTTAATCTTTATGAATTGATGCTGAAAAAGAATACTAAACTTAAAAAAAAAAAAAAGAAAGAAATCCTAATTTTTTTTTCCTTTTGAAATGAGAAATCCTAAATTATTAAAAGGTAATTATCGAAATTGTTTTTGGGGTTTTTTTAGTTTCTTTGAAAAAAAAAACATTTGAGTTTTTGATTATATAAGAAAAAAAACATCTTACAT
The DNA here is from genome assembly GCA_002914845.1 of Trema orientale. Classification (NCBI taxonomy): domain Eukaryota; kingdom Viridiplantae; phylum Streptophyta; class Magnoliopsida; order Rosales; family Cannabaceae; genus Trema; species Trema orientale. Next base: position 211,245 of record JXTC01000443.1, read on the forward strand.
TTTTTAAATTTTTGCCCAAAAAAAAAGAAAGAAGAAAAACCTTAGTTTTCTAGTTATATCAAATAAAACCTTTTGATATAAAAATCCAATCAAATTATTTGTAAAATAAGTTAATTGTCTCATTTGCCTTTGGGGTATAGTATCATGCGCTACTGTGTGAGGTTATTTTAGTTGTTAAGGACCCTAATTTAGACGAAAACGATGTCATTCTATGTTAAAAAAGTTGGCATCCTTTAGTTGAGCGAAAAAAAAAGTTCATTCTAAAATATAAAACAACTGAAAAATGAATTGATTTCTAAATCATGTAATATGTTCTCGTACAAAATTTTAATTAAATGGTTATTTTGGACCTAATTTGATTGGATTTCCAAATTTTAAGATTTTATTTGATATAATCAGAAACTTAAAATTTTTATTGCTAGAAATAAAAAATATAAATAAAAAAAAATAGTAAACCCAAAGTTTTTTTCTCTCAATTTTAATATAAACTATGGTTAAAAATCAAGATTCTTAAAAGAATTAGAGTATTGTAATTAAAGTTTTTTAGCTTTTATTAATATTATTCTCTTTACTGAGGAACCCGTTTTTATTTTTTAAAAAATAAGAATTAGAGAAAAAACGAAATACGTTGGTTATGACCACTGCCCTCGTGTTATGTACATATGCTTCCATGGATGCCCACAAACCCATCTCTGGCCAGGAACAAATTGACGAGTACCAATATTGCTAGCCAAACACCGAGTAATAAGAATAGTAACATACAAAAGTACCAATATTGGTCGACTAGTGATCATTTTCCTTCCAAAGAGCTTGGTAGAATATTAGGTATTTAAAACAAGGTTAATTATTTTTTTATACCTTGCATTTTGATTGTTTATTCAGTTTATACCTTGTGTTTTTGTTATTATCAATATTGATTTTTATATTTGAAACTTATAGCAAATTTATATCTTCTCTGGACCAAACACCAATTTTGACAATTTTAGTTTACCAAAATACCCTTTTACATTTTAAGGATATATATTTTAGTACTTAATTTAAATTTAAAATTAATTAAAATTAATAACTAAAAGAACAAATATTAAAAAAATAATTTAAAAAAATGAAAAAATCTATGAATATTAAATATTATTTATAAACATATTTATCAATTTTAGTTAAGTTTTAAATTTGTACTTCTTTTAAAATATATATTTTAAAATTTAAAATGTATTTTAGTAAATATAATGGTCAAAATTGGTATTTGACGTGAGAAAGGTATAAATTTGTTACAAGTTCTAAATCTGAAGGTCAATATTGATAATAACTAAAAAATAAATATATTAACTGAATTAACCGTTAAAATGCAAAGTATAAAAATGTAATTATCCCTTAAAGCAATTATGGGTCCTTAAACCCTGACCACCCCACACAATTATTTTTATCACCATTTGATGGCTCAACCAGAATTTAAGCTATGCTAGCAGATCTCAACTTATCACACGAAGATACAAGAGCCTAAAGATGCTCATAATCATATAACTAGAGTCTAGACTCATCTTGTCGTCTTTGAACGGCTAATTAACCTTTAAATAACCTTAATTAACCACCAAGAGAAGTGATTTAATAGAAGCAGTTTTTCTACGTAGATACACATTGACCTTTTGAACATTTTTTTTTTTTTTGAATGGGAATTCGAACTAACGACTTTACACATAAAAAAGGTGTTTGAATAACCTAAAATGGCCATCAAGTGAATTAATTTAATAGGAGCAGTTTTTCTATGTAGATACACGTAGACTCTTTGAACAACCTTATGGCCATCAAGAGAAAAAATTTAATTAATAGAAGCAGAGCAAAGCTGAGTGACATTTCAAACGAAATAATGTTAGAATAAACCCAGGCACACTAATTAGGATTAACATACATTTTCTTTTTCAAGGGTGAAATGCTAGTTCTGATTATGGAGTCTGTGAGATTATTAATTGTTAGTACTTTTAATCTATTCTCCATTTGATAAAGCACTAGTCCTTTTCCTACGTATTTTTTTGGGAAGGGTACATATGTAATTTGATAATCACGACATTGAATCCGGAAAAGATCGCGGGTCATGTGAGGCAGAGAGCAAACTTCAGCTGGAATGATAGTGCGAGGAGTTTATATATTTAATATATTATCCCATGTACAACTTTATAATTAATTCACATATATACGTCCATATACGATAAATACACCAATTCATGTGAAACATTTTATAAGCACAATTATGGAATTTGTTGACTTTCCCGAGTTAATTAAACTGATTTTTGTGACCATCATAGATTGCTGCAGATTTGGAAATCACATGATACATCAATTTTGCTTACATTGGAATTTGAGATCACATGTTCGAAAAGATGGAGGCCAAGTATAATTTGCTTGAAAGGTACAGACATTCCAACTTTTTTTGTTTTTTTTCTGTTTTCTTTTAGGTGGTGGGTACGTTCTCGTCTCTCTAGTTACTATAGTTTAGCCACATACTGAAATAAATATAATTAAAAAAATAAATAAAAGAGTAAATTACGGAAAATTTTTTTTCTTAATTAAAATTTCCACTTATATATCTAATCTTTTTTTTTTCTAGATAACAAAAGCACATTCCGTCCAAATTTGTTGTAATCATTAAATTTTTTCGTTAAATACCAACTCAGTGTACACATGTCGTCTTATAAAGTTTTTTGCAATTTTAAAAAGCATGAAAAAATGAATTGAAATTAGGAAAATGAATGAACATAATGAAATTGAAAATAAAATCTTAAGAAAAGAAGAAAAATTCAGCCAAAAAATCAGAAGAGAAAAAATAAGAACGTTTCCCTCTTCTTTTCTTCTCCACTCTCTCTGTCTCAAAATAGTCTAATTTTTCTCCAGTCTCTATTCTCAAAAAATCTTTGTAAATTTCTGTAACATTGTGGTGTTCTTGTGAGAGGATGGAAACTCGACCTAAAAATGGTAAGTTTTTTTTTATATACTTTTATTTTTGGCTATCAGTTTATTGTTTTTTGTTTCTCTAGAAGTTTAGGAGGTTACTCGAATTTAGGGATTTTGTGGCTTTAGGGTTTGCGTGTTTGGTTCTGAAGGGGTTTTGGGCTTTCATAGTTAGTTTATAATTATGTTTTTGGGCTTGTAACCCATGTCCTTGGACTCACTTTTGTTGTCTTTTATGGGGGGGAAATTGACCTATATAGTTCAAATTTGAGCCAAATTGACTTTTTTAGTTCACTTTTTCAAAATAACTTTTGTAGTTCAAAATAATGACTTTTTTAGTTACTTTTGGAGAGAGAAAAAATAGTCATTCCGAAACTGCCCTTCTATCATTTTTCACTTTGTTACTGATAGTCACAATTTGTGATTGATTTTTTTTGTGAACAGTTTGTTTTAAATAATTACGAAGATTGTGCGTTTTTGTTACTGTTAGGCACAATTTGTGACTGATTTTTCGCTTTGAAGTCATAATTTTGTGATTGATGGTCACAACTTTTATGACGTATTTCAAAATTGCTCATTCCAAAATTGCTCTTCTGCCATTTTATGCTTTTTACGTAAGTATTTCTCTCTTCTTCCCTACTTTCTCCCAAATTTTTTTTCCTCCTAAACATACAACTCGTGGTAACAATTTTGTGACTCATGGTCACAGTGTATTTTATATCCTTACGAACATTACGAAATTCTATTATTGTGATTTGTACAATTTTTACATGATGCAGTGATTTGTGACTCTCAGTCACAAAATTTGTAGCAATATTACGAAAGGAACATTTGTCTAACACTTGTGCCAACCTTACAAAACGAACATTTGTCTAATACAAAATTGGCCAATAATGGCTTAGTAGCATTTGTCTAATACAAATCTAATTTTACGAGAAAAATTATATCATTTTCTTTATTAGTAGTCATATATATGATATATGAAATATGAGTGGTTACTGGAAAATTCATGAAATCGTCTGAAAAACTAACAAAAATCAGCTTAAAAAATGCCTCTAAATTGTAATTTCATACACCAAAATCTCATAGAAGCAATTTATAAATGAACGCAATCAGATTTTAGATTGGATTTGACTCTCATTCTATCCATCAACATCACCAAGATTGAATAAGAAGAATTTCGAAGCTGAGGGCGTTAAAAATAATTTGTATATCAATACACGTATGACAAACAATTAGATAAAAAGCAAAATGAGGTTGTGATTGACTGGGTAATACTTGTATAAACTCAAATTAAACTCAAATTAAGTCGATATGTTGTTTATTGTGGTGACAAACAAGCTTTTCCAGATCTGAAAAAAATTTGTTCGATAATAGTCACGATTTTTGTGACAATGTGTCACATATTGGTGACCCTATGTCGCACTATTTGTGACAATGTGTTACAATTGACTATTGTTTTGTACATTTTTACGAAATTTTTGGATGAGTGGAAGTTTTTTGGATAATCATAAGGCACAGATTTTTGACTCTAAGTCACAAAAACTTTTAGTTATCCAAAAATCCAGTAATATGAAAATTTGACAATAGCCAATTATGATACAATGTTACTTATAGTCTAACATAGGGTTACAATATGTTGACTCAGACTCACAAAAATTGTGACGATTCTTGAACAAGATTTTTCCAGATCTGGAAAAAAATTCCATCTTTAACCATAATAATCAGCAAACAAATTCGATTCTATGAGTCAAACTTCTTATTTCCTTAAATTTTCTTTCCAACCAAATAGAAGGGCATTCGAAAATTCAAAATCCCAGAAAGAAAAACAAAATCTAATACCAAATAAATATGACCCATCTCAGATTTCAAGCTTAAACCCCCCAAAAATCAGACTTAAAAAAAAAATTATAATAAACCATATACCTATGATCGATGGAGAGCTAGAACAGGATAGGTAAAAGCAAATTGACCAGAAAATGAGTGAAATAGGTTTGCTCAATCGAGATGGCCCTTCAGCGTGCCTGGATCTGCTCGAAGTCACCTAGTTCTTCGCACTACTAGCTTGCGCTTCACCTGGGTTCTTCATGCTAGGAATTGCAAAGTTCTTGGCTATGGATGGAGTAGCTACGATGGGTTCTTCCCGTAAAAGGCCATGCGAACAAATCCCCAATATTGTTCTTGGCTACAGATGGAGCACATGGCCTCGTGAGAGGACGGCTATGTAAATCCCCAATTTTGGTTTGATATAGAGCAAGGAGTATCAGAACCTAATTCAAAGAATGGCCTCTTGAGCAGATTTGGTGATGGTTAATGCCTGGATTCATAAGGAAATATTGTAGTGGGCATTTTAGACTTTTCATTCAATGGTGTGTATTAGAAAAGTCATTATGAAAAAGAGAATTAAAAAAGTCATTATATCCCAAAAAGAGACTACTCCCGTAAATTTCCCTTTATGGGGACCACTGCTTCGTGTTCTCTGATAGTGTGTGAAGATATTTTGTTTGGTTGGACATTGTAAATCCAGGCCAAATTTGTTGCTACGTCTTGTGGTGGTTGATCTGTATATATGGATTCTTTTATTTGTTTTTAATATTTGGTAACTTCTCTATCATGGATTTATTTGTATAATTTATTGTTTAGCACTTGACAATTTTTTTTTTTTTTTTTTTTTTTTTCTCTCTTTCTCTCTTTTTTTCTATCAAATGAGCAATTTGCATTACTTACAGTTAAATTACATCATGGTGGAGACTTCTTCGCACCTTATAGGAATACAAGATATGGGAGAAGGAGTATTGCTTACTTTGAGAATAATGACATAGAATACTTCAGCAAATTGAAGTTGAAGAAGATGGCTTTGTGTTTGCAGTACAAGATTCCATTTGAGTTTTTGTCGGAGGCAAAGGATAGGCCTTTAAAGTTTGGGAAAATGTTAGTCAGTGACAAAAAAATTATGAAAATGATTGAAAAGTCGATGAGGTGTAAGTATATGGAAACAGAAGTGTATTTGGTGCTACCGTACAATGTAATAGATTTGGAATAGAGAGATGACAGTGATGCAACTAAACATGATCCGGGACCAACCCTTAAAGAGATGCATTATAGAAGAATTACCTGAGGATGCAGACATTCAAGGAATGAAAGTTGTTACATCTACGGACCTTGCAACATAGAACCCAAAACATGAATCCCATAGCTCCTTTGAGAGATAACCAGAGTAGGATCATGGACCAGAGAAACCAAGAGAAGAACAAGAATCCACCTCATAACCAAAAACTGACCTTGGACTATAGTGTTGGGATATTTGCCCTAAAAAGTAGAATTCTAATTTTACCCTTTTAGTGTAGACAACTTTCTCTTATATACAATTATGATATTTGCTAGATTAAACTGTCTTAGTTGAATAGTTTATTTATCTGAAAAAGATTCCATGACTTTATTTGTGTATAAAGAAATAAACATGATTAAGTGTTAATTATGGGGAGACTTGTTTCTTTATCTAAGTCTAAATAAATAAGTTCACAATCTGTAAATAAAGATGGAATACTTTATTTACTAAAGATTGTAGTGTTTGTCTATTTCAACGGGAATGATGTGTCTCAAATCATTGAAGTGTCTGACTTCTGATAGAAATACTAGTATAACATAAATAAGTTATGTGTATTGAACAAGACTAGATAATATAAAGAATTAGAATGCCGTAACTCAATTCTTATATTATCACAAATTAGCTCTTAGTATGTAGATCTTAATCCTTGATATTTGATTAAACTTACTTTTATAGGTTGTAGCCTTTTGATTTGTTAAAAGACTAACCTCTATGAAATTAGAGGTGAACTCTAGTATATTGGAGGTTATGACTTATGAATTGATGGGAATACCAAATAGTTAAGGACATTATACATTAATGCCACTTTAGGTTCTTTCAAGAATCATGGAATAATTAAATCTAAGATCTTAGTATTCACTTTGTGAATTGGTCGATAATTTTGTCTAAATGGCCATTGAGAACAAAATTATCGACAACATTATTCCTTAATAGAAAGATGGTAACTTAAAAGTAAATAGGTGTTAGAGGGGTATTACGGTAATTTTACCTATCAAACTACGGCATTGTATAGGGATTCTATATGTGGTATAGAATATGCTAGATGGATCGGTTAATCAAGGCCAGTTGATTAAATTTCTATAAAAGGCATAACATCTAATTTAAGAGTACAGTATTGGGCTTTTAGTGGAGTGTCTATTTTTACTAATAGTATTTATATAAATACCATAATAAGAGTTATTATATATTTATCATACTATTGAAGCTTAGATTATTTGGATCCATTAGGTCTCTTGTCTAACTCAATAAAGCTCATTAATTGGTTGGTGGTATTTGTGAAATTAATTTCATAAAACTGTGTAAAATAAAGATTTTACAGAGAAGTTGGCATTTTTATAAATAAGTTACATGAGTTGGACATATTTATAAAAATACACCCAAAGCCCAAATTGGAGAACAAGCCCAATCCTAGTTGGACTAGGGTTAGCAGTTTTTGGCCTCATATATATAAGATACATGAGAGAAAAAATTGCACAGTAATACACATAGTGTCACACGAAAATTAGAGGGAGAAAGAGAGGAGAATTTCGGCCACCTTAGGCTAGAGAGGAGAGAAAAAGTTTCCTGCTATTTCACAGTCTCATCTCATGTCCCGGTGTTCCAAAAGATCAAGAAGATGTTCTTGATTGTTCTCCAACATAGGATTCAACTTGGTGCCTACTCACCTCTTCAACCAAGAATAAGAGCATAGACAAGAAGATCTAGGGTTGGAGATTTGATCACCATCAACAAGTAGATCAAGGAGGAGCACGCTACAAGAGGAAAACTCTAATCTCATCTCTAGGATTTGTGTATCTAGATTTGATTTATGTTATACATGATCCTGTATTAGATGCATATATATTCTATGGTTATGAAAACTAATTTCATGTAAAATTTTTAGAAGCTAAATCCGCTATTTTTTCGATGCGTTCATGATGTGATCATGTTTGCATGCATGCATGATTTTCCTAAGTGTTAGGTCAATCAAAAACCTACACATAGAACCCAAGAGAAAAACCAAAATCCACTCCACAACCTCAAAATGACCATGGAACAGAGAACCCACCAGAAGAACTAGATTCCACCCTAAAACCACAAACTGACCCTGCAGTAGAGAACCCAATACATGGACAAGAGGTTCCATTACAACTAGAAAATAACCTTGCCAGCTCTGGAGCATACATACCTAGCCTGCCTCATTTCCTAGATACCACAAAAAGCCAATATAAGGTTCCATTGGATGATGAGTATGACTATGATCCTATGATAGAGGAGTTATTATTAGGTGGAAGTAGAAATGGAGCTCAGACTTGAAAAATAAACCTGCAAAAATTGCAGCTCAAGAAGATGGACCTACAGAAATGGAATCTCCAGGTGAAGACAATCATTTTAAAGATCAACTTATACTTGGAGAAGAAGATTTTAAGTTTATGGAGAAGGAATATGCTCGGGATGAAAATATGGAAGGAATATGGATTATCAACCGAATCCAAGTACTTGGTGGGGGTTAGTTACTTAGTTATGTCAAGAAGATATTAGTAGTGATGGTGGGATTGAATCTGAGATAGATCTCCAGAGCTTGAGTGAAGGTGATGATGATAACAGGACAATTAGGAGGATTAAGTAGTTCAATACCAAGATAAATTTTGAAAAATTTAAATTTACTTTGGGATTGGAGTTTGCATCAGTGTACCTCATTAGGACAACCATTAAGGAGTAATTTATTTTAGTGGATAGAAAATATGTATTTGTGCGCAACACATCAAAGAGGATAAGAGTTAAATGCATACTATGTCCTTGGCTGATGTATGCACATATCATTAAGGTTGATAACAAATCATTTAGATTAAATACTTTACATGATCATGAGTATAATTGTGGGCTGGTTTTTAATAGCAAGCATGTGGACAGTACATATTTAGCCAAGCATTTCTTGGAGAAGTTTAGAGTGAATCCTACTATGTCTTATAAGAGTTTCTATGACATGACTGCATCGACCAAATTCTCAGAGGTCTCATCCTAGGCATTTTATAAGGCTAAGAATAAAGTAATTATTATGCTGTAAGGGTCTGTTAGGGAGCAATATGCCATTCTGGAGGATTACTATAAATAAGTGTTGGCTACAAACCCTAGTAGCACAATCTTTTTGAAGACAAACCTAGTGAATGATAAAAGATTATTTGAGAAAATTTCCATGTGTTTGAAGGCTTGCAAGGAAGGGTTCAAATTGGGATGGAGTCCCCTGAATAGTTGTTTTTTGAAGGGATATTGCAAAAAAATATTGTTGGCAGCAGTAAGCATTAATAGAGATGATTCCATATTCCCTATTGCATATGCAATTGTGGAGAAGAACACATAGATATGGAAGTGGTTTCTCTAATTACTGAGGGAGGACTTGGAGATAGGTAATCCAAGATATTATACAATGATGAGTGATAGACAAAAAGGCTTTGAAGCAACTCTGGAAACCCATTTCAGAGGCACTGAATTTAGATTCTATGTTAGGCATTTACATACCAACTTCAAGAAAATGTACCCTGGTTTACTATTGAAGCAAATCTTATGCTGGAAATTCTAGAAATAAAAAAAAAAAAAAAATTTCGAAAAACGATTTTACCGAAAACGATTTCTGCAGTTTTGTAAACAAATCAAGAATGCAGCGGAATAGGTATTTTAAAATTTTTCTTGAAACTTTACATAAAAAGAAAACGTAGGATCGTTGATCTAACATAAATCAATTCATGGATCTTAGTTTTGATAAAACTTGGAAGCACTTCACAACCATTGAGCTTTCCCGTCTATTCTCTAGAGCCTGTTGAATGATCCGGTGTGTGGGCACCTTCTTGATTCCCAATGAGAGATGAGCAGATGATCCGAAAGACGCTCTTCCTTTTCCTTGATTGCACATCTATGATCATAGGTATCTCTCCCTCAGCAGCCATGAACGAACATAGGATTTCTTCCGCGGCAGCTCGGTTCTCTTTCACTCTCTCTTTTTCTCTCTGTCACACGAAATGCACAGTTGCTGTGCATGGGTGGCATGTGGAATATCTGCCGAGACTTAGGAGAACTTTTCTCTTAAGTATTAGAGTGATGTAAACCCTAATGGGCTTATTAGGCTCAACTGACCATTCAATTAGTATTGGGCTATGTGTGAGCTAGACAGGGGACCTTATGGATCTAAATAGTCTAAGCTCCAATAGGCCAACTATCCACAGTCATAATTAACTCTTAATTATAACTGTGCCTTGTCCATTAATATTGGGGCACTCCACTATAGGCCCAATATTGTACTCTTAGACTAAATGTCATATATTTTCTGTGAAACTAATTAACACTTTAATTAACTTGATCCATTTAGCATATACTATACCTATAGATATACCCCCGATGCAATGCCGTACTAGTGAGGTGAAATTACTGTATTACCCCTCTAATACATATTTATCTTTAAGTTGCCATTTTTCATCTAATGGATAATAATTGACTACAGTGTTTGTAATTGCCCATACAAACACAGTCAAATTCACAAAGTGAATACCTGGCGCTTGATTTTTATTATCCAAGTCCTTGAAAAAGCTCAAAGTGACATTATATGCATGATGTCCAAATCATGAAGGGCGTTCTCGTCAATTCATAAATCTTATCTTCCAAGATACCGGAGTTCGAACCATATAATTGAAACTAGTCCTTTAGTAAGTCAAAAAGATAAAACTCAAGAAAGTAAGTCCGATAATCACCAGGATTAAGGTAATCTTACAATAGTGCTAGATTAGTGAAAGATAGAATATTGAGTTACAGCACTTAACCTCAAATTCTATTTTCACTTGGTCCAGTTCAATGCACTTATGAATTTCTTATAATGCACTAGTGTTTCTATCTGAAATCAGATACTTCGGTGATTGGAGATTTCATCAATCCCGTTGAAATAGATAACACTACATTCTATGGCAAAATAAAGTATTCTATCTTTATTTACAGAATGTGAACTTTTAATTTAGACATAATGAAATAAAGAATTTAGTCTCCCACATGTGAACACTTCACACGATCAATTCTTTATTACTCATTATTAGTCATGGAAACTTTTAGACATTTGCATAATAGAAAACATAAACATCACATGTATATAATTGGGACATAATATAGAATTTATTAATAACAAATAGATAACACTTAAATCCAATAAATATTGTTTAAAATGCCAAACAAAGAAACTGCTTTCTAGGGCATATTCCCAACAATGTTATGGGCAGCTACCAGCGTAAAAACAAAAGAATAATGGATAAGAAGAATATGAGTTAAAGGTAGTTGATGAGAGACTTTTGCATAGCTCAATGCAAAGAAAGATACAGAGTGGATAAGGTCAGCTTTTTCTGAGAGTGTCAAATGTGATATGCTACTAAACAATATATGTGAGAGTTTTAATGCAATTATTTTAGATGTTAGGGATAAAGCTATTGTCGCTTTGCTGGAGAAAGTAAGATACTGGTTAACTTGTTGGGAGAAGAATTTTGAAGATTATTGAGGGTAACAAAGCTATTGGGAAGCAATGTATAACAACCATGGCAGCAGCAAGGAAGTTCCAGGTTATCTATGAAAATAATGAGATTTTTGTGGTAAACTTAGATACCAAAATGTGCACATGTAGAAAGTTTTAACTGACAGAAATCCCTTGTGGCCATGCTATTGCTAGCATTTGGAGTATAGGGCTGAATATTATGGACTATGCTTATGAGTACTATAAGAAAGACTATTTTATCAAGGCTTATACAGGTGTGGTTGAACCAATGCCTAGCCCAGATAAATAGCATCAAATAGGGTTTAATTCAATTTCTCCTCCAACTGAATATAAATTACCTTGCAGACCAAAAAATCAAGGAAAATGGAGCTAGAAGAACCACCTACTAGTACAACCAAACTGAAAAAAATATGCCAAGTCACCCATTGCAGTAACTGTAAACAGAGAGGGTATTTCAGGTCACATGTGAGAATAAAACATTTATTGAGGTGAAAACATATCCGTTTGTATTTTGGAAGTTCCTTAGTATTAGGAATTAAGGTTAGAATTCAATGTAAGGATTCTATATTGAGTCTTTATACTACATAGGGACACTTTGATAAACATTAATATAATAAAATATATGTCTAAAAGTACATAATATAATAAATTATTATATTGTTATGAAATTGGTAATAACAATATTTAAATGCATAATATGTAATAAAATATATTTATTATTAGCTTAATATGCATGTGGGAATCTTAGGCATCACAACACATAGGTGGCTTTTTGCAGTGATACACGTAGGTAGATTTTGTGCCTTTTTGAGATATCTGTCGTGGCATTTTATATTGTACTTTCATTATGTCATTATTTTGAGACGTGATATCAATGTAAATGGTCATTCTAGTTATGCAAATCGGTATGGCAGTTTACATATATTGTGTTATACTCTAATAATCATATTCAAAATTCAACCACAAGGCTATTAACATACAACTCAGCATGTAATGACAAAATAAACTATTACATTAATCTTGCAATAACAAAATAAAACAGATTTATTACAAATTCAACCACTATATTGATTGCCATTAACTGTTGCAACTCTGTGTTGTTACAGATTCAACAAACTTTGATTTATATTAACTAAGAAACAAACTAAACTGGTACATTTCAACATCTCAACCTAACCATATAATAGTGGCAATTACAATTGAAAAACCCAGTTCAATTTTCCCAGTTTTTCCCACGTAAATGAATGTTGCTTCTTCATTATGTCTAGGCATACTTTCAATAATACATGAACGGCCTCCTCTTATCCTTGAACTGCCACTAGCAATATTGAAACTCTATCCATCACCAACTTCACCTTTATCAAATAATGAATTCTCTGCCTCTAACTCACGGATTCTCCTTAGTACCTCTAGTATCACTCTCTTTGACCTTTCGTACATTTCAGGATCAATCCAACAGAAATACCCATAAACACTATGAGCCTAAAAACCAATTCACTTGATCACAATTTATTTATTTATTTATTTCGAAACACAAGGAAAATTCATAAATTACTCAACCGAAACTTCCTACACGACTTAAACCTCATCTCTGGGTTTTCGTTAGTCCATGAGGTCTTCACCACCATTGATTTGGAGGTCAGTTTTTGCAAAATCCTATTCCTAAAAAATTGCCTCAGTGGACCCCAACTTCTCCAACCTTCACCCACGCGATTTAGGACTTCTTTCCTTCACAGTTTGGCTAATATTTCTCTCTCTCTCTCTCTCTCTCTCTCTCTCTCTCTCTCTATCTCTCTCTTTCCAGGTGGGGTTTATTTTGTAGAACAATTCAAGAGAGAGAAACCTGAGAAAAGGGATTTTAAAATTTTTTGATTTTAAATTTTTCTGAACTCTTTCTTCTTTTTCTCACGATTTCATTAAGCACTTTTTATTTTCTTAATTTCCTTTCATTTTTTTTATGCTTTTTAAAATCGCAAAAAGACCTCATAAGGCTACATGTGTATTCTGAGTTGGTATTTAACAGAAAAATTTGATGGTTGCAATAAAATTTGGATAAAAGGTACTTTCACCGTTAGAAAAAGAGATCGAGTATATGAGTGTAAATTTTGACTAAGAAAGGGGACTGTCACCCCAATTTACTCTAGTAAAAAAAATTATTTGATAATTGTATGATTATAATATATAGGTCTGCTTGGATACACTTTCATTTTCCGTTTTCCATTTATATTAATAAAAATTTATAAATTCTTTTGAAAAACATGCTTGGTAACATTATATTTGTTTTCTGTTAAAAAAATTATAAACAAAATTTTTAAAAATAATGGAATTGAAAATTTTTCACTTTTAATTTTCGTGTAAATTACGCCTAATACCCATTTTTTAAAACTTATTTCAAAAATACCCGTTTTTAATTTTTCTTTCAAAAATACCCGTTTTTGTGGTCCACATTTCATATGCAAAATATGAATAGTCCACATTTACAATGTAAATTTTATCCATGAGGTACACATTTTATGTGTAAAATATGAACGGTACATATTTTAAAATGTGTGCCAACTTTTAGTGTGATTTTTATTTATGAAATATAGACCACGGTATACATTTAATGCATGAAATATATACCGTAGTATACATTTCATGTGTAAAACAGTGGTAGTCTATATTTCTCCAAAAAAAGATGGGTATTTATGAAATAAAAATAAAAAATGGGTATTTATGAAAATATGGTTTTAAAAATGGGTATTTGTAAACTTTTCCCTTTTTTTTTAAACCAAAATTAAAACAAAAAAGTGGTATTTTTGTAAAGACACTTTCAGAAGTGATGTTTTTGTAAATAAAATTTTAAAAAATATTTTTGTAGATGATATTTTTCTAAATAAACTTTAAAAGTGATATATTTCTAAACAAATATTTAAAAATGGTACTTTTCTAATTAATTTTTATAATTACCAAGTATGTATATGTTTTTTGTTTTTAAAAATTAAAAATGATTTGATGTGTTACTAAAACGGTTTCTTATTTTTAAAATTTAAAAACATAATTAAAATTTTTGTTTTTGCTTTTAATTTTTATATACGAAAATTAAAAATGTATCCAAACATAACCATAGTTTTTTTTGGTTCGATTGACTTGAATGGTATGTTTAACAACTTGGTCATTGAATTAATTACAAAACTATGGCATCCCCCGAAATTCAACTGATCAAGTTTGGAAACATAGAATTCTTTTAATTAAATGGTGTATACATATCTGTGAGCCACGCATTTTTATGAGTATATATTGTATACCTGTGTAAAACACACTGTTCTATTAGTATATAGTGTATCGTGTGAGCCCATACTTCTATTAGTATGCGGTTCACACAGTTCATATGTAAATGTAAAAGTAGATCTGGATATGTTGTTCTAAACACTAACAATATCCTTAGATCCTTTATTACTGTGTGTCATTAGTCACCAATTCCTTCTTGCATTTGGTCAATAATACTCTTAAATATATGCTCAAATATATATTGCATAGATCAAAATACTGAATTCATTCTATAATTGGTACTGGAATATAACACGAATTAATAAAGCAACTATCACCAATGAATTATGACGATGAATTACCATCAAACTATCACCAACTAAAATATTAAATGAACCATGGTCCATTGAATAAGACTATGGAAAACTATTTAGGTTTCACACTAAATAAGTTAAGTTCTTAGTTCTAACGGCCAATTAAGTACAACAATATGAGAAAAGACATGGGTAGGACTATTTTGGACCAAAATGACTTTTTTGTGTATTTTTTTTAAATGATATTTTTAAGAATATCAAGAACGTCTGGACCTATAGTCAAGAACTTCTTGACCACAAAAAGTCCTAAATAATGATTTTTTTATGATCAAGAAGTTTTTGATTTATGGTCAAAAAGTTTTTGGCACTCTCAAAAATATCATTTTTAGAAAAATACTCAAAAAAGTCATTTCGCTTAAGTTAGTCCGATCTATGTCATTTTCTCAAAAAATATTGATAGAGCTATTTGACATAAATGTGTGATCGAAAACATAAACTAGCTTGAAAATAGGACAATCTATATGGGACCATTTAGCCTGGCTATATCCAAAATCTACTATATATGCTTAGGTAAGCTCTAAGAACCAATATGATTATAGGCAGCCGACCCATAAAACAGCCATGACTTTAGACCTCTCACCCATCATGGTGACTTCTAGATATTTTGTCGTACGTTTCTCTCGTGAATATTAATAACTACCCACAAAAAACATCACCCAATGGAAAGAAGAAAAGAAAATAATCGGCTATGGAAATGGACGCAAATCATAGGTATACCTATTAGTATTAATAGAAGCATGAATGAGCTTGGAAACTATGCTGTTTACTATCCGTCCTGCTTGCTTGCTTAAATTTTTTTATATGTTTATTTTTTTTTAAGTAATTTTAAATGTTTGATTAATAATTATTTTTTTGTTGTAGATGGTTCCCACTACCGACTTTTATGGTATTTGTGTAAAATTGTTTGGAAATGACAAAAGAGGCCCATTTTGCTTCATGCATTTTAATTAGAAATTAGACCATCAATTCTTTATATATTAGATATATGTCATTTTATAAGTTTCCACTTAAAATACTCTTTTTCTTAAAAGAAAAATCAAATTGCTACATACTTTTTTTTAATAATTGAAACATACTTTTTATTAATTTTAGCATGGATATAAAATTTTTTTCCTAAGCAAACGGGTCACGTGCCTTATATCGTGAATAAACGTGTGTCGTTATTCTGATGATATATTTGTAAATATTAGTTCAAAGAAGTTAAAATTTTGGGCTAACAGAATATTATGATATTATAGTAAATAAACTAATGATGAAATTTGGCTTTTTATGGTAAATTTTCAAAAAAATTGAAAAATCCAAAATTTTGAAATTGTCTGAAAAATTTCTGGATTTTAATTAAAAAAATACTACTTTCAAAAATATTTAGAAAAGTATCATTTTTTATTAATTGATAAGATATTTGAAGTAATCAAATCAAGTTACCTCAGGTAACTTGACCCGTTACCTTGAGTACCATTGAAAAATATGAATTTTAAAGAAAAAAAGTAGTATTTTTCTAAATATTTTTTGAAAGTATTATTTTTCTAAAAATATTTTAAGAAGTCACATTTTCTAAATCAATCCAGGATTTTATTCAACCCATCCGAAATTTGGGTCTTATAAGAAAATGACCGAATTTTGGGCCTAATTTAAGTAAATATATTTTTTTCAAATGCCATAGCAAAATTCCGATATATATAAAAATTTACGTACTCAGTACATTTAAATGAAATTGGTAAATATACGTATCTACCAAGTGTGAAAATATATATACTTGGACATTTAGCTATATAATTTAAAAAGTGGACATCTACTTAATCAAATTTAAAATATTGGTCATCCACCTAAATTTTTCTCCGAATTTTTCAATTTTGGTATTTTGGGCCTAAAATTTTATAAGAAGCCCTAAACTATGTGTATGAACCTGTTGGAAAATTTTTGATTCTATACGGTAAATTTAAAAAAAAATGGAAAAATCCTGGATTGTAATTTTTTTTGAAAAATTCCTGTTTTACTTAGAAAAATATCACTATTAAAAATATTTAGAAAAATATTATTTTTCAGAAATTAATAAGGTAGTTTAGGTAACCGGTCAATTTAATTAAGGTAACGAGTCTGATTACCTCAAGTAACTCGATTGGTTACCCCACTCATTACCTTAAGTAACTTGATCGATTATCCCAAATAATCTAATTGGTTACCTCAAGGCCTCGTTTGGCACATAGGATTGGAATGGATTATATGGAGTGGATTGGAAAGGATAGGACAGTGATATATTGTGTTCGGTAACCGTTGGATTAAGCAACTGGAAAAACAATCTAGTGTTTGATACATAATCGGATTGAACTAAATTTGGAAGTAATTATCAAATAGTAAATATTTAAAGACTTAAAATTAAGTTAAGAACATATTAAAAAATTTTGTTAAAAAAAGTACTTTTTTTAACAAAAAATTTATCTATTTTATAATTAGTATTTATTACTTTTTTTTTGGGCTGAACCAATATTTGTCACTTAATAAACATGATTTTCACTGATCCAAGTATATCCCTCTCTCATTTTCTATTTCTTTTTTAGGAAAATAAAATTAAAAATTAATAATAGTTTGTTCATAATCTGTTTTTCTTCATGAATGGGAAAACTAAGTTCACGTACCTTGAAATGTAAGAAGAAATTTCACTAAAAAAAGATGTAAAAAGAAATGAATATATTCAGTAAAGCAATGAATATTTTTCTAGGGAAAAAGAAAAAAAAACACCTATGAATATTTGCAGATGTAACTGGTGAATTGTGGGACTCTTGGCAATCGTGGTCAAGCCTTGGTTTTAGGAGTGGAGCAGATATTATGCTCTGCATCTATGGCCAAAATCATATATAAGGATTTGTCTACTCTATTTTGGTATCAAAGAATAATATTCAGTAATATTCAAGTATTTCCCTTTCTTTTCTTTGTTCTCTTCTTCTTGGTCGTTTCAGCATATCCAAATCATACAAGAAAAAAGAAAAAAATTAAAGAAAATGAACCCAAGATGAGAGAGAAAGAGTTGGAGTGAGCAGGACGACAACGACGACGATGCGCGATGCAACTAGGACGACAACGAGTAGCACATTATGACGGCGAGTGTCGATGGATGGATCGAGGATAAGGTGTGTTGGCATCCTCGGGTCTGTTCATTTACGAGAGGTGCAAGTGGTGAGAAGGGGAAAAATTATCCAGGGATTAATAATCCCACTAATTCACTTAGGATTGTTTATCCTATAAAACAAGGGATTATATTTGGTCAAAGGATTAGTTGTCTGGTCAAAATTTGTCCCCGAACATAGATTTGAGTTATTAGTATTGACTTGAGCCTTTGGCTCATTACTTGATTTGAGTTGAACCCAAGTATCATTATGGTGACATAATTGATGGTATTTGAGATCAAATTACTCATGAGTTTATATTACTATAAGAAATTTGATTTTTACCCACACAATTTTTATCTACACATATATTTATGTGGACGATTCTACCATTCTTTACACATTTTTACGTGAAATGTTAATTACACTTTTTGTCTTAGCAGATATAATTATGTGGTTAATTGAATTTGCCAACACTTATTATTTGGTGCCTTTTCCGTTTTACATTTGATGTGTAAGCAAAGAGTTTTGCATACATATGAGCGAGAAGGAATTTTTTCCTCCAAAATTGATGTTTAACGCCTAAATTCATATCTTTTTTCCTACGCATTATATGTGTACGAAAGGCATTTTATCCACATATGAGTGGGTAGTAATTTTCATATAGTTGACGTGGACGTTTGTGCATTTTTCTCTACACATTTCATGTGTAAGATGTTGGTGTTTTTGCCCTAAGAGCAAAATGTAAACAATGACTTGCTAATAAATAAATATATTTGATTTTATATTATTTGCTTGTATATATTATTTATGATAATATATATAAATATCATGAAAATTCCGTGATTATAAATGTAACCTTAAACTTAGTATGTATAAAAGTTATACATATAAGAGGATTAAGTTTAAGGGATATAATCTAAAATTAGTCCGTAATTAATTATTAAAGTTGGGATCTTTAATATTAAATATTACTAGTACGGTCCATTACCATTGAGAATGGAACAGTCTGATCCGGACTGTTTATGTAGTGACATCAAAT
>JXTC01000443.1:239716-261777 GCA_002914845.1 Trema orientale
AAATACAACCTCATCATCAGAAAAGAAGAAAACTACAAGAAAGGTACGTCATCACGTTTCTTTGTAATAGTTTTTATTCTATGTATTAAAACAACGAAACTATATTGATTCCTAAACTCTGATATGGGTGTAAAAATTTTGATTATTATACCCACCACATTCCGCTGCACCATGCGATGGTTACCAACATAAGAATAGAATTTTACCCACATATCAATGTTCGGAAATTTTCCGTAGAAAAAATTGATATTTGGAGCCTAAAAAGTGTTGCTGATGTGGTATTTTACATGTTTTTCCTTACACATTATATGTGTATGGAAAGAGCTTTATTGATATATGAGTGGAAAATAATTTTTCGCATTGTTGACATGGACTTTTGTTTATTTCTCCCTTCATATATAATGTGTAGGAATAGAATTATACCCACACATGAGTTTGTTTTTGTACCAAAACATGCTATTTCTAGCCCAAAATGTTTTGTTGATGTGGCATTTGACTTCTTTTTTCATACACATTATATGTATATGGAAAAAGCTGTATCAACACATGAATGAGTTGAAATCAATAAAAAAAGAAGAGAGATTTACCTACTAATTAGTAGGAGAAGATTTTCTCTATTGTTGATGTGGCATCTGACATCTTTTTCCAAAACTTTAATATTTAAGAATAAAGCTTTACCTACAAATGAGTGGGAGGTAATTTCAATCTAGTGATGATGAATTCGGCACCTTACACATTATGTGTGTAGAATAAAAGTTGTACTTACACATCAGTGGTAGAGGATTTTTCTCATTGTTGATGTGATATTTGTTGCCCTTTCAATGAATTTTAACCATAAAAAAATCATATTGTTTGATATAGATATATCTTTTGATATTTTATATTTAATAACATAAATATAGTATAATGTTGTGTTGACATAGGCAATTTTGACGTTGAGATCTTTTGTCAAGCATATCTTTTTTCTTTTTTCTTTTATTAATTTTTTAATTTATTTTTAAATGGAAAAAATAGAAAAACCTAGAATCTTGTGGTTACCGAGAATTGAACCCTTGACATTAAGGTAAGTCAATACAATTGTCTACTAGTTCAGTCACTAGGACAGCCCACTTATTGCATATTTTTTTATTTTAAATTTTATCTTTTAAATGAATTTGTGAAACAGAAATTTCTACTTCTATAAACTCCTGTGACTATTCGTGTCATAAAATTTTTAACCTTTTTGTTAATGACCACTTATTGCTTGTCACTTTTATTTTTCATTTTTAAGGCTATTATTACCTTATTTTAAAACAAATAAATGATGTGCAATTAGTAAATTTTAAAACAATATACATTCAAAAAGTCCGAACAAAAATAAATTAAATATTTCAATTCATTTACAGGAATTTTTTCACCTAAAAATTTTAATTGATGTGGCATTTGACATCTTTTTTCAGAAACATTGTATATTATTGAAAGAGCTTTATCAACACATGAGTAGGTTGAAATTCTTCCCATTGCTGACGTGGAATCTGTAGCTTTTTTGCTTATACATTTTATGTGTAGGAATAGAATAACTATACTTACATATAGAGCTGTCAAGAGGGTTGGGTCATCCCATTAGCACGTCTATGATACAACACGGCTTAAGCATGGCACGATACTCCAAAATATAGGCCGTATCAGTTACGGTCCAGTTATATGAACCGTATTGGGCTCATAAGTTAAGTACAATGAAGTGAGCACGAGCGATACACCTATAGGCATGGCATGACATGGTCCATTGGCATACTATGGCACGATACGTTAGTACGTAGGCACGACATATTAGTATGTTATACACATGTATTTTTACATCATTTTTTCCAATATGCAAATGCCAATCTAATTGAAAGACATTTATTCTATAATCAATTATGATATACAAAAATTTCTCAAGTTTTTTGTTTTAGTTCTTCCTTGTTTTTAAAAAAATTTATATTTAATTTATTGCGCTAATATTTTTTTGATACATTTAAATGTTTCTGAAAAATTAAAAAAAATTCATAAAAATAATAGAATTAATTTAGTCCTTCTCCAACATATATTGTAGATTAACTATTTTTCTGCTTAATTTTTTTTCCATTCTAGGAAGGCTAAATTGGCTTGAGAAGGGAAAAAAAGCTTCCTGAATTGTTGGCCGACATTTGTACTATGTTAAACAATAGGGGAGAGACGGAGTCAAGATCTTAATTTAGGACAAGCATAGAAAAAATTTGAACAAAATAAAATTGTAAAAGTAGACAAAAAATTATTTTTACACAACTTTGTTAAATTACAATTATGCCCGATGAATTCTCATGCTATAAAATTGTACCAAAAATTTGTTTCTCAATATATATAAGCAAATTGTCATGTGTCTAATTTAGTATGCTTTCGGTCTATATTTATAGACACAAGGTATGTTTAGGAATTTTACAATCTCAGAACACTTATTTTCTTTCAATTTTTTTTATTATAGTTTGATGGAAGTTAATATAAATTTAAGACAATTGCTTGTTTTTATTTTTATTTGTCTTTATTTTTCTAATATAAGTCCATGTAAATAAAATTACATTATGTGGCTCCGCAAATGTTAACAATGCCGGTATAAGGTCAAATTTTTTATTGATAATTATGGGGTTCCATTTTAAAGAAGATTATTGCCTAAACCATCGCAAACTTTTCTTTTTCTTTAAAAACTTTTTTTGAATAAAAAAATCATAGGTTTTTGGACTAATGAATAATAACCATCAAATTCCCTAATGAATAAAAACAGTAAATTGTAATTGCTCGTACTTGCCTCTATCCCTCACTATAAAATTATCACACTCGTATCTTTGTTTAATTTACATTATTTTTTAATTATATCATGTAAGGATTTAGATATGATAATTTAACATTAAAAAAAAAAAGAATAACAATATCAATAAGAAATGAAATGAAAAAAGCAAATAAATCTAAGCAAAATCTCATTTTTCACTCGGGTAATTAACTTGAAGGAAATATTGAAGCTTTTTTCTGGGAAACATTAAAAGGGGTTATGTTTTATCTCCTTCTTTCACTTGCTGAATAAACCATCAGATTTGATTGTGCCCATGATTTTCTCTTCTCTCATTTTTTATTGTTGACCAACTATTTCTGTTCCCCAAAAAATGTCATTGAAATATAGCGTTTCCTTTGATTTCCATATAGTCATTCGTCTTCCTAATATCAGGTCCATCGTGCTTCGGCGACTAACTCGCTTAAGTGTAAAAATCTTCTTCATTTGCTCTCTTCTTAAGGTAACAATTTTCTAAATTTTTAGATGCTAGGTCTTCGTTCATCTTCCTCATATAGTCTCTAAAACGTAATGCTCATGGAATCGTTTATGCTTGATTCGATTTTGTGTAATCTTTTTGAGTTAATTTGTTAATGATCCATTTGATTATATATATAGATTTAAAAAATAAAATTGATTTGAATTTTGAAGTTGTCAATTTTTTAGTGTTATATCAAAATGTTCGTAATTATTTGAGTGAGATCTAGGTTGGAATCTGTGTTATGTTGGATTAGAAATTAAATATGAAGCTTTGTGTTGATTTCACTAAATTGGATTCATGATTTACTTTATTTTATTCCTCTATTTGATCAGGATTAGTGTGTATTTGAGTAGTTAATTCTATTTTGGATACTTTTTTTTTATTCATTTTATTTTTCTGATATTCATTTTTTTTTTCTAATTTTGACTTATTACTCTACCAATCTGATCATCCAAATCTGATGGCACTAATAAACCATTTCTCTTGTTTGTAAGATTAAAGTAATCTTTAGATCCAAAAAAAAAAAAAGAAAAGAAAAAAAGATTAAATAGTTGCATCTGATTGATTAATTGAAAAAAAAAGGTCGAAGTGTAGTAAGAAAAAATCAATTAACTAGCGTTTATAGTTCTTTAACCTTTTTTCTCTACCAATGCTATTCTTTCAAGAATATTTATGATATTATATATATATATATATCCTATTCTTTCAAATAATTAGTTTTGCTATTCTTCAAATCTACTGGTCCATATTTTTTTTCTATTGAAAACAAATCTATGTATTGAGATCAAATCCATCTCAATTATACCTAATTCTGTTTTGTGTCTACAAGTTTGCCTCTTTGTGATTATTTATCAAATGAGTAGTTTTTTTAAGTGTTAAAGCCTTGATTTCTTATTCTTCCCAAACCCCCACCCCCCCTCCCTCCAAAAAGAAGCCTCGACTTTTTCTATGTACTTTTCATTTTTATTAATTCAACTTTTGATCAATTTGAGGATTATTGCTGATTCTTTTGAGTAATTATTATATATTTTTTTCTCATATTTTGAGCATTCATACAAGTAAAAATTCCAATTATTGTTTAGAAGTAGAAGTTGGAAAGTATCGCTTTAATTTGAGCATTGGTTTGTGTTCTAATTTATTCTTTGCTAGTGTAAATTATTATTGATTGCTTTTTTTTTTCTTTAGTCTTAGCTAGTGTTCTAATACTAGCATATGGTTATAATCCTAGTTAGGAGTATTTTTAAAATTATTTTTGCTTTTTCTTTGGGCAGTTTGGGATCATTTTTCAGCCTATTTCAAGTAGTTATTGCTAGAAGAGTAATTGAAGAGAGTAAGTCTTTGTTATCAACTTTGACATCTAAAATTTCAAATTCTTTCCATCATGTACATATCATTATTACTACACTTCTATTCTTTTGCCTACTCCATAGTCTGATATTTTTCTAAAGCTTCTATGTTCTAGTTAATTATTTATATTTTTCTTAAGCTTACATTATGTACATATTATTGCATGTGGGTTTAACTAATTATCTATATTCTGATTTCTGAATATATATATGCAGGTTTTGGTCTTAATTAAAGGTACAGCCCTCAATTTTTATACAATTATTTCAGCATAAGTAATTTTAGTAACATAGTTTTGAAATTCCTTCTATAGGTAGAACCATGAATAGAATTTCTTCATTTCTTTGGAAACTTGAATGTTGCACGTTGATTTCTTGGTATTTCTTTGAATGTTTAGTACTACATGCACCTTGATCACTATAATCCTTTTACTTATTCGCTTACATATATATATATATATATAAGTTTCATAGTCCTCTAGTATGGAGTGTGAGTGGATACAAATGCCAAATCGTTTGTCTAGTTAGTATGTAGAGGGAATCAACTACTTTATGTTTGTTGCAAAAGAGTGTCTAAACTTTGAAGGGAAGACCTCTTATCCCTGCACAATCTGTCTAAATCGAGAACTGTACCATCTTAATGTGATCAAGATGCATCTTCTTACTCGTGGGTTCTTGTCTAATTACACAATGTGGTACCATCATGGTGAGGTAGTAGAAGAAGATGAAGGACCTATATTAAACCAGATCCCGGTCAAGCAAGATGACTTAGCAGCAGCCCTGCATAATGCAACAGATCTTCATTATTTTGATATTGGGTCTACCAATGATGTTTTAATAGACAACAGACCAGCCACAGAGTGTGAACGATATGGCAAGTTGCTAGATACTTTACAAAACTCTCTTTATAATAGGTGCAAAATTTTCTTTACTCTGACCTTCGTGGTAAAATTGATGAATTTAAAGGTGTTAAATACGTGGAGTAACATATCCTTTGAGATGCTTATAAAGTTACTCCATGAAGTTTTGCCCCAGGGAAATCATTGTCCACAAATGTATTATGAAACGAAGAAGCTTCTTTGTCATGTTGACTTGGGTTATGAGCAAATAGATGTTTGTGAACATGACTGCGCACTCTTTTTCGGCAACTATAAAGATGCTGAAGTATACTCTGTTTGTGGGTCAAGCTGATATGTGCCAGCCAAAATTTCTCACAAGAGACTATGCTACTTTCCAATCACACCTCGATTGCAGTGTCTTTACAGTTCACGGCACATGGCTAAGGATATGCGTTGGCACAAAGAGCAGGATGTTGAAGAACCATGGGTTTTACGGCATCCTGCAGATGGGAAAGCTTGGAAGAACTTTGATGAAACTTATCCTGATTTTACTTTTGATCCTACAAAATGTTGGTATGGGTTTAGCTTCAGACGACTTTAACCCGTTTAGTAACATATCCACATCGTACAGTTTATAGCTTGTAATTCTTATTTCGTACAATCTTCCACCTTGGCATTCCATGCATCAAGATAACTACCTATTGTCATTACTAATTCCAAGTCCAAAGTCAGCTGCAAAGGACTATGATGTCTTTCTTGAACCATTAATTAAAGAGTTGAAGTTGTTATGGTGTGAAGGGGTTACGTCCTTTGATGCATATTGCGGATCAAATTTTAGTCTTCGAGCATCTATCATACAGACCATTTCTGACTTTCCTACATATGCATATTTGTCTGGCTAGAGCACTTTTGGTAAGCTTGCATGCCCAGTGTGTCTCGAAGATATGCGATATAGACGCATATATGATAGACAATATTTTATGAGACACCGAAGTTTCTTAGAGCGAAACCATTCTTGGAGAAAAAATAAGGAATTTGATAGCCAGAGTGAACGGCGACCTTCTCCCCGTCATTTTTTGGGTGATGACTTTCTCAGGCAGTTCAAAAATGTCCCTGTTAGAATTCCTGGAAAAGCACCTAATAATGCTTATGGGAAAAGAATGCAGGGTGAGGATGATCTTAATTGGTCAAAAAGGAGTATCTTATTCCAATTACCCTATTGGTCGAAGTTGTTACTGCGTCACAATCTTGATGTTATGCATATAGAGAAAAATATATGTGATAATATTATTGGGACGCTAGTAGACATTGGAGGGAAATCAAAAGATACTGCAAAAGCCCGATTAGACTTAAAGGACAGTCATCTAGAGTTATGGTTGAAGGAGACCGCACAAGGTAAAATTCAAAAGCCCCATGCTAGTTACATGTCGACAAAAAATGAGTGCAAGAAGTTTTGTGATTTCATTCGATCAGTTCAGTTATCCTATGTGTATGCTTCAAATATTAGTAGATGTTGTTGGGATATTTGCCTTAAAAAGTATATTTTCAATTTTATTCTTTTAGTGTAAACAACTTTCTCTTATGTGCAATTATGATATTTGTTAGATTATACTGTCTCAGTTGAATAGTTTATTTATCTGAAAAAGATTCCATGACTTTACTTGTGTATAAAGAAACAAATATAGTTAAGTATTAATTATGGGGAGACTTGTTTCTTTATCAAAGTATAAATTAATTAGTTCATAATCTGTAAATAAAGATAGAATACTTTATTTACTAAAGATTGTAGTATTTGTCTATCTCAACGAGGATGATGTGTCTCAAATCATTGAAGTGTCTCAAATCATTGAAGTGTCTAACTTCTGATAGAAATACTTGTACAACATAAATAAATTATGTATATTGAACTGGACCAGGTAATATAAAGAATTGGAGTGCCATAACTCAATTCTTATATTACCATAAACTAGCTCTTAACATGTAGATTTTAATCCTTGATATTTGACTAGACTTCCTTTCATGGGTTGTAGGCTTTTGATTTGTTAAAAGACTAACCTCTATGAAATAAGGGGTGAACTCTGGCACATTGGAGGTTATGGCTTATGAATTGATGAGAATACCAAATAGTTAAGGACACTATATATTAATGCCACTTTAGGATCTTTCAAGATTTATGTAATAATTAAATCTAATATCTTAGTATTCACTTGTAAGTTAGTTGATAATTTTGTCTAAATGGCCATTGAGAACATTATTCCTTGATAGAAAGGTGGTAACTTAAAGGTAAATACGTGTTAGAGGGGTATTACAGTAATTTCACCTATCCAACTACGGCATTGTATAGGGATTCTATATGTGGTATAGAATATGCTAGATAGATCTGTTAATCAAGACTAGTTGATTAAATCTGTATAAAAGGCACGGTATTTAATTTAAAAGTGCAGTATTGGGCCTTTAGTAGAGTGTCCTTTTTACTAATAGTATTTATATAAATGCCATAATAAGAGTTATTTTGTATTTATCATACTATTGGAGCTTAGATTATTTGAATCCATTAGGTCCCTTGTCTAACTCAACAAAGCTCGTTAATTAGTTGGTGGTATTTGTGAAATTAGTTTCATAAAACTGTATAAAATAATAATTCTACACAGAAGTTGGTATTTTTATAAATAAGTTACATGAGTTGGACATATTTATAAAAATACAACCATAGCCCAAATTGGAGAACAAGCCCAATCCTAATTAGACTGGGATTAGTAGTTTTGTGCCCCATATATATAAGATATACGAGAGAAAAAATTGTACATTAACACATACAGTGC
Organism: Trema orientale; assembly: GCA_002914845.1. NCBI lineage: Eukaryota > Viridiplantae > Streptophyta > Magnoliopsida > Rosales > Cannabaceae > Trema > Trema orientale. The sequence goes on from JXTC01000443.1 coordinate 248,023, forward strand.
TACACGTGAAACATAGAGAGAGAGAGAGAGAGAGAGAGAGAGAGAGAGAGGGGAGAATTTCGGCCAAGGCTGAGAGGAGAGGAGAGAAAAAGTTTCTTGTAATCTCACAGTCTCATTTCACATCCCGGTGTTCCAAAAGATCAAGAAGGTGTTCTTGATTGTTCTCCAACAGAGGATTCAACTTAGTGCCCACTCACCTCATCAACCAAGAGCAAGAGCATAGACAAGAAAATCTAGGGTTGGAGATTCGATCACCATCAACAAGGAGATCAAGGAGGAGTACACTACAAAAGGTAAACCCTAATCTCATCTCTAGAGTTTATGCATCTAGATTTGATTTATGTTATACATGATCCTGTATATGATATATGCATGTTCTATAGTTATGAAAACTATTTTTATATAAAAATTTTAAAACCTAAATCTGCTAATTTTTCCGCTGTGTTTATGATGTGATCATATATTTTCCATATTTTCATACATGTATGATTTTTCCTAAGTGTTAGGTCAAAATACCATTAGATGTGTGACAGGTAACAATAAGTTGTCTGGAATGAAAACTCATGATTGTCACGTGTTGCTTTAAAAGATTTTGTCAGTCGTACTTCTCCCCCATCTGAGAAAGCATATTCGTTGAAGATTGATTGAATTGTGTCAGTTCTTCCAAAAACTTTGTGCCAAGACTTCACAGGTTGAGGACATTAAAGAGATGAAAACAAGGATTGTTTTAATATTATCTACGCTTGAGAAAATTTTTCCACTAGCATTTTTTACGATAATAGTCCATTTGTGTGTCCATTTGCCAGAAAAAGCCTTATTAGGTGGGCCAGTCTCATTTAGATGGACGTTCGGGACAGAACGTCGTATGGAAACATACAAGGGGTACGTGAGAAACTTAGCATGTCCAGATGGATCAATTGCTAAAGCTTATATGATTGATGAAAGTGTGACATTTTTGTCTAGATATATACACAATATCCCAACAAGATTCAACTGCTCAGATTAAAATTAGGATCAACCTGCTCCACATTTTCAGTTGGATGTATTCAACAGAAAAGTTTGCACTTTTGGAGCTTTTTTGGTTGAATCTCTCGAGGGATCAAGGGAGGCAGTGCATAGGTATATATTGAATAATTGTACTGATGAAAACCTTGACAAATACGTCAAGTGAGTATTAATATTTTATTCCTTATCTAATTTCTAATTTAATTTAATTTTATTTCATTATAGATTTGTTCTTATATTTGTAAATCCACCAGAGAATATCGAAATGTCTTAGAGGATAGGGGTATGACAGATGATGAGGTAAATACAATTCAAAAACACGAATTCCCAAATTAGTTCAAGACTAAGGTAAAATCTAATGAATTAAACCCTTTTTCTTTTTACTTTCAATGTCGTTTATGCATCTTACTTTTGCACCAGATGTCGAGCTTATGTGTTCAAGGGTCAGCTAAAGCTACTGATGATTTGTATTCACTAGCGCAAGGCCCCTTAGATCGCTACAAATGATGGCATAGTTGTATTGTCAATGGCGTCTGTTTTTGGTGTAAAGATCGTGATGACACCTTATGGACATTATGCAGTGGGGTTTGCACTCTAGGGGATTATGAACTAGATGAGCTTGTCTTCTATGGTGTTTTGGTTGATATATTAGAGCTATCATTCATCTTTGATCGTAAAGTTTTTGTGTGCCATTGTAAATGGTTCAATTCTAATCCACATGGTAGAAATATACATGTTGATCATAATCTTACTTCTATCAATGTTAATACTTAATGGTATATGGACGAGCCATTTATCTTGGCAACACAAGCACAACAAGTGTTTTACCTTGAAGATAAGAGTCGGGGTTTGAATTGGAAAGTGGCACAGGAAGTCAACGATCGCAACATATTTGATGTTTTAGAGCATGAAGAGATTGATGATGAAGATATCATTAATGAGGTCTACCAAGAGGAATAGGCAAATTTTTTTACCGCCTTTTCATCCAACTAAAGGGGTGGTCAAACATTCTTACTTGGTGAGACGAGATGTTCATCCGATAACTCTTTTCGATCAGCTTATGGTAGAACTAAATATTAGTCAATAAGACCTAAACCGTTCTAATAATGTTGAAGAAGATTTCTATGATGATGGGCAATTTTTTGTAAATGAAGACGACGAATTCGTACTTTCTGAAGGAGAATCTAATGACTCTGATGATAAAATAGATGAACTCAATTATGATCATAATGATGTAGCTTCATAGATTGTATGATATTAGTGAATGAATTCTTTTGAATATTTTATAGTTTATTATATGAGAATAAATATTTTATTAGCTTCTCAGAGGGGTGGTCGGAGGGGGGGCATTTCGTGTACTATCTCAACCTGATCGACACCGGTAAATCTTCCTAGCTCATCCACATCAACTGGTAATGCAATAGGCTCATCTGCAACTAGGTTAGATGCACCTTCATCGATGAGTATGATTTTTTTTTGTCCTATTTGGTGTTTAAATAATTTTGTTTTTATATTCGAATGCTTAAAACTAAAATTTTTTTCATTTCTAATCTTAAAGAACCTTCCGCCACTACCCGCAAAGTTCGGGAACCGACGCGTGGTAAAGGCACTGTCAATATTTGCTAGGGCCGTGACAATTGGCAAGTTATCTGTTTCTTTAGATTCAAACTATCAGCAGGCAATTTGTGACAATGCTGAGTGTTTTTAATGAGTGTGGCTACATTGTTCGCAAGCATAGATCCTTTCAGTATAAGAACTGGAGGCATGTACCTGAGGAGGTTCGAGCACCGTCGCGACACTATCTTCTGGTTAGTAATATGTTATTTTTTATTTGTTTATAAGTTTTTACTCTTAATTTTACTATTATTAAATATCTTAATATTACAGGAGACATTTGGCATTAACCTTGGAGATGGGCTTACAAGGAAGGTAGTAGATGAGCAAATGAGGCGTCCATGGAGAGGTCAAAAATATAAACTCTATACATACTTCAAGGAGATAGGAGAAGAGCAAGACCCGACCAAGGCCAAGTCGTTGTGCCATGAGGAGGTGAAAGAGCAGATAGATTGGGAGTACCTTTGTGACCTATGGTGTAGCCAAACTTTTTTTAGCAAGTTATTTTTTTATTTCTCATTATTTCTACGTTATAGATCAAATTACAAATTAATGTAATTATTGCTGTTTAAATTTTTTGTAGAAACGATCACAACAGAATTCTGACAGTTGGTCAAAGCGAAAGTAGGAGTCGAGGATGGGTCAAAAAAAATCCCTCGCCACCATATCACATAGGGAAGAGTTTTAGATGATCGAACAGGACAAATTGAAACATGGCGCACGATGCACTTTAACCCTGAGACTAGATGGACAGGCCCAGACTTGCAAGGCCTATATGTAAGTTTTAGATTTACCTCTGTTTAGTTTATCGAATATTAAGTATTGCCTTTAATTTTAAATTTAATGCTTTTTCACATTTTGAATATAGGATCGCATGCTAGAGTTGAGGTCACAAAATACTCCAGAAGACATGTCTGATAAGGATATCTTGGAACGTGTACTAGGTCGTCACTCTATGCGACTTAAAGGATGTGCGAGATCCCCTACTACCAACACTCAGACCGATACACCTGACTCTAATAGTGAGCACCCTACTTATGCTGAGCTTTGTGCAGAGTTAATTGCTACGAAGAACTGACTACATGATGTCGAAGGCGACCTTGTTGAGTATCATCAGTTAACTGTTACATGTCCCCTCCGAGCTCTGGTCTCGTATCTGACCAGAGCTCTGGCCACGCCTCGTGACAACATTCTAGATTTCATTCACCCACCTCTCATCATGTGGCCCATCGCCATTCCACCACCACCCAAGAGTATGATTCTTGTTAGATCAATGTTTATTTTCCTTTTATATTATTCGTTATTTCAGACTTGAACTTCCTGAATATATTTTGTGTTGTTTATGACTTTTGGAAATGCACTTTTTTTTATATTATTAAATTTTGGTATATTATGTTACTTATGATTTTTCGATAATGTACTTTTTTATGGATTATGAGATTATGTTATGACCTTTTACAATGAGATTAATTTTTTTATAATTATTAATATTATAAATTTTTAATCTAAAATTAAAATAAAGTAATATAATAATTTAAAATAAACTATAATTTTATTAATACATTATAATGTTTTATCCACACGTTAAAAATCATCAAATAGAATAAAATTATTTAGTATCTACGTAAATTTTTTTTTTATCCATACATTTTGACATATGACGTGTCAATACATGTCAATTATCATGTCATAAATTTTTAGCACACGTGGCAAGATATAAATCTACGTCAACTAACACATATGCGCCATGTATACTGCCAATTCACATGCAATGTCACCATAGGATTTGCCATGTCGTCTCCACGTCACTAACACATCATTACCACGTCATCGATATGTCATCGCCACGTTATCTCCATATCACTGCCACATCATCGATATGTCATCACTATTTCATAATCCAGATCATCTAACACCTCATCGCCATATAATTATCTTATTTTATTACACATTGAAGAGCTATTTCCTATATATAATTTATGTAGATAAAATGTTATTTATCCACACATAGAAAATGTGTAGGTAAATACATTTCTCTACATAAAATTGCCCACACATTTTAACATTTTTCAAATGTGTAAGCAAAGAATTTTACCCATTTTTTATGGCTTTTTAACTGCACAAAAATGTGCGGGTAAAACCCCTATTGAGAGTTATTGAACTCTTATTATTACATTTTTAGAAAGAATACTTGGAATTCAGGTTTAGTTTACCTATGGCCAATATGAGACCTTATTGTGAACTAATATAGTATTCTTATATGTCCTTGATTTTTGTATTACATGTTTTCAAAAATATTTTCAAAACGTTTTCGACTTAAAAATGAAATGGGGTGAAATAGAAGACAGGTGTCACCGTGGAGACATCTTATTTTGTTGAAACCTTATTTCTAGGGCATTATAGTATTGTTATCAATTTTGCTTGCATGTAGGATAGTGAGTCATTCCTATATGACTTCTCCTTGTATCAAATACTTTGAAAGTTTTGGATTTATTGGTGATTTGTATGACTTTCAAGTATATAGTTCTATGTAGGACAAAGAGACTTTGAGAGTCTCTAGATTTAATTATGGTAATACCCTATGACATTACCCTGCATAAAAGACTTGGGAAGTCTTTGGGCTATATTTGTTATGTGAATATTTATATTTTATATGCTCGGATTATTCCTTGTGCTATGTGCTCTTCTGTTGGAGATTTATTTTCTTGGTGATTCTAGTCTTGTTCTCGACTAGAAATGTATTGTATATTTGGTTATTTCTCACTTGTTATGAGGAGCGGTAGATGGCTTATGTCATTGTACTCTTATTACAGTTTCTATCCTTTGAACTTGTCTATCTTATGTGGTATAACACAAGGGTATTGATTTCCATTTGAAACCCTATTGAGTGCAATCTTGTCTTAGAGAGGATCTTGATAGAGTTTTTGAACTCAACAATTGTTTTGGACTGGGTTCTAGATACAGACAAATGGGATTGTCCTGGTGTGGTATTGATCTGATGTGATCAGGAGGACGGTATTTTATATATTCGACATTTGATCTGCTACTCTAGTTTGGTGCTTAACAATCTGTACTCAGGTTATAGAAGTCTTGTATTATTGACTCTCGCTCTTGATTATCATTATCACTCCTATTTTGTGTACTGACTTAAAGACATCATTCTTATTCTTATGTATCGATGTTCTTATATCTATTGTGAGTCACCATATAATTCCATATAACTTTGTGTACCAATTTAGCTTATGCCTTATGTGGCATCGGTATATTGACGAGATTCTATCACTAAGTGACACCAAATGGAGGGTGCATGGTTCACTATCCTTCTAATCGTTATTCCTTATTATTTCTCTTGTACTCTTTGTATTGTATTTGAATTTGAGGATGAAATTCTTTTAAAGAGGAGAGGATGTAAAAACCTAATTTTGAAAAGGGTAATAAGGTAATTTAAACATAAGGGTATTTTAGTAAATTTTAATTTTTGGATTAAAAAAATTATTAAATGAATATGGACTTAAATAAGTCTAGATTTATTGGGACTTAAGTGAACAAGAAATTTCAAATTAAGGACTAGAGTGTAATTAAATGAGGTCTTAAATGAAAGAAATTTGACAAATCTGTGCCAAAGTATAATTTTTGAAACAGTGCCCTACCAACCAATTCATGCTATATGGCCACTAACTTTTCAAAATTTCTTTAAAACCCTCAACTTTCCCCTCTTTCTCCTGCGAGTCCCGGAAGATAGACGAAACAGAGCTCCCTCTGCAGCCGAGAACCGTCGTCACACTGGCGACCTTTCAGACCGACGCACTTGCCCACGTCGTCTGCTGGAGGTCGTCATCGCAGTGTTTTTCAGCCAAAAGCTGATCGTCCGTCATATGCTTTACTCACCTATGGCACGTGAGATCTTCTCTTGAACTCGCCGTCAGTTTTTAATCGGTAATCGATGACAACTCACCACCCGTGAGTATTTTCCAAAATTAGCTATTTTTTCAAATATAAATATGGTATTTTAATAATTATTTTACAAAAATAATTATTTAGGCAAAATAATTATTTAGGCCATAAAATTTATACGATGTGTTAGAGAAGTTAAAATTATGAACAAATATGATTTTGTGGCATTAAAATGGTATCTGAAAGCATGTTAATTATTGAATAAAAAATGTGGATATTTTTCTAAATATTTCGAAAAAGTGGTATTTTTGTAACTTTTGGATTTTAAAGCCCGTTTAAGGCTCGAGACCTCGAAACTGATTCTGACTTCGAATTCAAACTCAATGAGGTCGAGAGTCGAACTCAATGATGTCGAGAGGCAAAGTTTGGTATAAAATATTACTACGTTTCGAAGTGGTGTAAAAGTCGAGGCACGTGGCTCGTGAATATTATCATTTTTGCGTGCCACACGGTCCCACACTCGGATCCAAATTTAACGAATTATATGTCTAACCTAGTATTTTGGGATGCTCTGAATTTAGTGCTGACTTCAGTTTCTCAATCTGAGGCTCCATTAGAAAAATCACTTTTTAATGTGAGCTTAACGGGATCCAAAACTATTGTCTAAGCATCCAAGTGACCAACGAGCAATTTGTCGAGTGTGTTAGCTTGGTATAGCTACCATCTTGAGGTAGGAGTGTAATTACCTTATTTTATACATGTTTTAAATTAAATTTTGCATTATGGCTATTTTGTGAAAAATCCTAAATAAAACGATATTTTGATAAGCCGTTGGAAAATCTTGGATTTTTCTGGATTTGTACTGTGTGACTTCTATGCATATTTGTAAAATTGTGATTATGGGGTGATACAATGGATTTGCTGCCCATTGTACAGTAAATTCGAGAATAATGTCAAGTAGAGTTTTTAATGCATTGTTTGGTTGTACTTTGTATGATTATTATAAATTCTGTTACACGTTGTAGATACCATAGGATCACACACTTGAGTTCTAATATTGCATCATAGTAGTTTAGATCACTGGCAAGTTGTTGTAGCGCTAGGTAAAAGACCTAGAACCCTGTGCAGGTTTTTAGCTGACACATCTTCGAGTAGTATTAGGATATTGGATACTTTTAGTAAAAGGTATTACAAAGCCATGATAGGAGGATAAAAGCTTACTCATTTATATTGGTTGATGTATGATATGTACAATCATGTATTTCTGGTTTTGGTTTTGAATATGTGATTATTCTGGATATCAATTGTTTCATGAACTTAGTTTATAAACAGATTTTGGAAAAGGTATTAACTATACATATTTGGTAAAATTGCATTCATTCAGAAAGGTAATTGAATTTCTACTGAGTATGTGAATGCTCATCTCCTAGTTCTCCCACTTTCAGGTGTTTGGCTATTTAAAGTAGTTGTCTTAATGGATAGACAAGCTGTGCAGCTTGTGTATGCAGTTCTACTTTTAATCCTTGGTGGGTGTCTTTACTCTGTCAATTTTCTTTCCTTGTTCAATTATTTAGCTAAAATTAGTAAATTTACTAAGTGGATGTATGAGGATGGTTTTAATATTAAAATGAATACTTGAAACTTCAAGTGATTTTATGTAACCTATTCTGAACCTTGGACTAAAATTTTTCACTTGAATTCAATTTACAAAAATTTATTATTTTTCAACAAGTTTCCAAATAAAATAGCTAGAAATCTTCTAACTTTAATGAGTATTTTTCTTAAGTAATTAAAACTAATAAGAGTTTTAACGATTCTGGAATTTATAATAATTTGAGGACTAAAATAAAATTATCTAATACTTGATTTCTTTTGAATTTCATAAAATTATTATTTTATTTTATTTTCACTTAAAATTATTAAAAGTCACAACTTTGAATTTTTGGTTGTAACAAGGCGAATTCATTTTAAGGATATTGTGTGATAGACAAGCCTTGGTTCATTTCTTAAACTCTTATTGGTCATGTGCATGTTGTTTATGTTCATATAGTTTATATTCAATTTGTTAGATTGGTTATATATAATGGATAATATAAGTGATTATTGTTGTTATATTATTTTCATTCTATTTTACAATAAATATTGTTTGTTCTATACATATATATGCTTATTTTGCCTAATAATTCTAGGATTTCTAATAATTTTACCTACAAAAAGAAAAAATACAAAAGTATGGGAAGTGAGTTTTTGTTTTTTCCAGTTCTTGTACTATTCTTTTTTAAAAAAAAAAGAAAAATGCTACCTTTTAAAAAGTTTTTAGAAAATACCATTTTAAAAAATGGTTACTAGCTAGTTACTAGTGTTTAAAAATTAGTTACCTATTACCAGTTATAAGTTGTATACTAATTATAAATACCTTTGGTTACTAGTTATTAGTGCTCGAAAACTGGTTACTAGTTACTATTTCAAAAAATGACATTTTTCTATGAACTTTAAAAGTAGTATTTTTCTAAGAAGTGTGATACCATATCTAGAATAAACTGAGCCCACTGTAAATTTGTAATTTTTTTTTCTAAAATGGCAATAGATAGCCTAATTTTCTCATAATTCTAACCTTGATTGCTGAGACTAAAATTAAGGTTCAAATAACCCCACTCTTTATTAAAAGAACAAAAGATAAATTAATAATCAGAGCCTAAGTTTACCCTGAAGAGCATAGAAGATAAAAGTCTAGAGTTAATAATATTTATAGGCCCTAAATTAAATCTATTGTACTCTTCGGCTGCTGAATTTTCAACCTATACAATAATGGTGCTTGAATTATATAATTATTATAATAATGACCATTTTGTCATAAACTGTTAAATATTTAACAGAAAGAAGATATTACAAAGTACATAGTTTAGTAACTGTGGTAAAAAATGATACTCCAAATTATCAACTTTCACAGTATATTACTTAGACTTATGCAATTATTACAGCAATGAGATTTTTTTTTTTTAAGAAACTATTAAATTTTAAATAGAAATAAATCATGCGCAAAACATACAGTTTAGAAACTTTAGATGATAATGAGATTTTGACTCACAAAAGTAAATAATATAATTATATGCTCTGTCCATGAATATTTTCTGTTAAAAAACTAATAGTTCATTTGTAACAAACGGGCTATTGCTGTAATAATTACATAATTTAGGATCATTTCTATGTAAATTGAAAGTTCGGGGCCGAGGTGATACAATAATTTAGGGACTATTATTATAGACATGTCAAAACTTACCTTTTCGCTATGTTTGGTAGAATGGATTTTTGAAGGAATGGAGAGGAGTGGAGGGAGGACTGGGAGAGAACAAAATTCTTCCGTTTGGCAAGGGGAGATAAGAAGGGAGAGAAGTGGAGAGGAGAGGACTCTCTTCGGGCCTATTATATTATTTTATTACAAAGTAGGAAGGATTAGAAAGGAATGAGAGTGAACAAAAATTGAATTGACCAATTTACTCTCAGAAATAATTATTTAAAAAATAATACAATAGGTAATATAGTAATTTTATAAATAAACACTATATATCCATCACATTCTCTATCTTTCTTATTAAACAATTTACGATTCTTATTCTCATCTCCCTCCATCATATTCTCTTTCCTTTCTAAACTCTTCATTCTTTTTAGTCTCCCTCCCTCGTACACTCTTACGAAATATATATAGGAAGAAAAAAAAAAGGTAATTCGCACACAATTAATTGCCACAAAATATTTTCTTTTTTTCAAAATCTTAAGGGCCCGTTTGTTTCACCCATTCGAATGGGTGTATTTAAATAGAAATTCTAGAATGAGTTATAATTAGAATGTGAGACATTTGAATGGAAAAATAGTAAAATGGGTTGTAATTAGAATGGGAGCATTGGAATGGACAATTCAAAAACACCTCCTCCCCTCTATTCTCATTCCAAGATACAAAAAACCTATTCCAATAGTTAATGTGATTGATAGACCATTAGAATGGAAAAACTGAATTGTTGAAACAAACACCCATTCTAAAAGACCATTTGAATGGAAAAACTGGAATTATTGAAACAAACACATATTTCAATGAGTTTTCTATTTGAATGGAATGGAATGGGTGAAACAAACGGGCCATTAGTTAATTCTGAAATATCATTCTTTTAATTGAAAACAAAAAATAATAATAACAAGTCAATTTCAGTTTGAAAAGAAAACGAAAAAAAAATAAATGGAAAACAAAGCGGTTGTAGTCACTCGTAAGCGCTCAACCATTCGCCTCCGTACTCTCCGTTCTTCTCCGTCATTTCTCACTCGTCTCAACCAAGTCTCTCTCTCTCCTTCCATAAATTCTCAAACCACTTTCCAACCACGAACTCTCTCTCTCTCTCTCTCCATGAACGACAGCAATGATATCGTCGTTGTCGACCACCAAAACGACAACGACAACGACCACAGCCACTCTCCGACGACCTCCTCCTCCTCCTTCTCTCAAAAACTCCACTCCTCCATCTGCAACATGTCATGTTGCTTCGGCACCAACAAACACCACCACCATCGGCCAATCAGCCCCGTCCACGTCAGCAAGACGGGGCTTCTCCGGAGCTCCTCCGTCTGGACGAAGTCCCGGGCCAACGACCCCACCAGCTACCTCCCCGAGATCAAAGACAAGTGCCGGACACTCATCTCCCGCATCGGCGGCCGCCACCACCGCCGCCGCCACTCCGCCGATTTCCACTACGACGCCTTGAGCTATTCCCGCAACTTCGACCAAGGCGGCGACGAAGAGAACGACGACGTCGACGAGTTCCCCTTCAGGAGCTTCTCCTCCAGGTTACCGCTTTCGCCGCCCGTAGACGACGACGACGAAGACGAAGAGCCCCGGTCCGCACCGGCCTCGTCGTCGTCATCTAATAAGGCGACGACGCCAGAAATAATAAGAGCTTTGTAGCTCATGAGATATGATTAATTAGTTTGAGGATGTTAATAGTTAAGTAAATAATGGAATACTGATGACGTGGCGGACGGAGAGTGGTGGCGCCGTCGTCGGAGGCTGGTGGTTAAAGGGTTGAGAATTTGGTTTTTGCATGGGGGAGAAAGAAGAGTGTATATACGACAACGTGATTAATTAGCATGACGCGGCTGCCGTTTTTGTGCGGTAAGAGTAGTTTTTCTTCCCATATTACAAGTAAGGGCCTTTCAGCTAATTTTTCTGATTATTTCTTCATGTATTACAATGCGAATTGAATTTTCTTCTTCTTTTCTTTCTTTAAAAAAAAAAAAAACATTTCGGGAAATATATGGAAACAAAATGGAGTTATGCCATTAGAATATTGAACTTAATATTATTTTTTTCTTTAAGGCGATAATTAAACTCGTAAACTTAAAATTTGTTATAAATAGATTCTACATTTTCTCAAACCTTCATTTCAATGGAGTCATGCCATTGAAGTGGCCATAGAACAATCTTTTATTTATGTGTCTTTTTTGTATATATATATATGGAGGACTTTTCAATAGTTACAATTTTTTTGTGACCATGAATGGGTACTAAAAAAAGTAGTGATAGCATTAAATTTTTTTGATGGTAATAAATAGCATTAAATTTTTTTGGCCAACCACCAAACTAAGCACCACCGTAGGATTTTAGATCTAACGGCTTAAACCATTGTAACCATCTATGAGTAAATATTGTTGTAACCATTTAAACCAAACTCATATATTAATTTAATTTAGACCCTAAATTAATGCATGTAGAGTATTCAATTTTAACAATTGAAATGGGCGGGATCCTAAGCCTAAATACATAATATGAGGCACTTATGGTGATAGCATCATAAATTTAACATGTGCGTCCCATATTTCTATTAGTGCATGCCTGCATGATGCTTAACTGGCATTATAAGTGTCTTTTAATATTTTCTGAACAGAACATACATATAAATAGAGATGAGACCACACTTTAAATTTATTTGTGGCCCCTATATCTATTAATTATGGTGCTTAGCAAAACACATGTTATTAGTATTACTCAGCCCATTATAATATGATCTTTATGAGTAATGCTAACGTTTTTGTTTTGTTTTTTGAGAGGGGATGCTAACGTTTCAGTATGAGTAATGCTAACGTTTTCAGTTTGAGTAATTATAATTAAATTTAATATAATATATATACTACACCTAATTTGTTAATTATAATTATCCAATAAAAAGACTGACACGCTAAATAAGTGGTAACGGATGCCATATAGTGCTCCATTACTCTTCACTATGGGAGAGTCAGTTTAATCTGTTTTCTCTTGAAATTCATCACCTACATGCTTCTACTTTCAAATATGACATCCTCTCGCGTCATGTATGATGTTCAGAACATTTGTATCTTGGGCATTTAGGTGTGCGATCTTGACATTTGTGTCTTAGGCATGTAGGTAGAGTGTTCAGGACATTTGTGTCGTGGACATTTAGGTGCGATCTTTCTTCTATAATAAGTTGAGAAGGGTACTTTGTTGAATAGTTTATTTTTAGATTTTACATTTTTTCTTAAAAAAAAAAAAAAAAGTACTGATCACGTGAACATCACGAGATTATGAGTGCCGAGAATCACTTAATGACATGACAAGTCTAGCTAGTTCTTAAGCCGCCTAAGATGACCCTTGGAACCTTTGGACCCTTTCTCCACTTACGTAGTTACATATTATCAATGTCATTCTAGAGAAAAAAAAAATGACGTTTTAAAGACTACCATCACGATAATTATATTAATGAATCCACAAGCACAGTAGAAAATTCTCTTTTTTCTTTTTTATTAGGAAAATGGGAATCGATGTTTCAAATTGGAGCAGAAGATAGGAAGAATAGAAAGCCATTTGTTTTAGATAATTTTCTTTGGAAATGAGAAAGGGAATTTATAGGAACAAAGAAGGCATGTCATATTCTTACTATTGGGGTAGAATTAAAGTGCATGGTATTTTGCTACTTAACCCTTATCAATTAATGTTGTAAATAGTAAGATCTACCACTTTCACTTTTTCAACTGAGCATAAAACATATTGCCACACAAATTGTAAATTTATTACACTGAGGAGGTGGGGTGCAAAGTCTTTTGTTAGTGTTGTGTGATTTTTTACCACCACAAATAGTTGACCTGTCTAATCCCAAAAAAGGCAACTAGCTAAATTGAAGAGGAGATAATTACCCATTATTGTGTAGTCACCCAATCTCAATATTATATTGTATTTTATTA
>JXTC01000444.1:0-42665 GCA_002914845.1 Trema orientale
GAAATTCTGCTAAAAGTTGGAGCATAATCATTTTGGTAACATTATTTATTGTAAAAACGTTGTAACCTTATATATTGCATGTTATTTTTCCTACAGATTTTCCAGTAAGTTTTGGATCAATCAAAAAGAAAAAGAAAATGACGTTAAGCACCGTTAATATTCATGTAACGTAAATGAAGACATCCCTTTTACCTTCGATCATCGCTGTTCACGTAAATGACTGCAATCTCATTCTCTAATACCCAAAAGATTTCTGATCACGCATTGTCATGTTAGAGACTTCAAAACTCGAGTGAGATATACGATCAGAAGGCCTCAGATTCTATTTCTAGGCATTGAAAGGATTTAATTAAAAGTAATAATAAAACAAAGTTGAAAAAGTAAGCCATGTAGACCAAAAAGAATGTGTGCCAAAAAAAAAAAAACCCCCCCTTTGTTCTTGCTTAAGAAAACGAAAACAAATGAGAGAAGGAAATATGACAAAGCAAAGGGTGAAGTTATTGCAGTACAGAAAAAAAATAAATGACCAGCATATTCTCATCAAAGAATGCAGAAGCCAAAGTATTGGCGGTCTCTTTTTTATGGGTCAGGAATATTAGTTTAAATCTTCAATGTATGAAGTCAGACACATTGATAGTGGTACAAACTCTTAATAATGGCTCAGTTTGCCATTTTGAGTTTAGTGATCTATTGTTAGATGTATGTACCTTTTTTTTTCCTGGTATCATAGTTAAACATGTGTTTCGTAAAGCTAATAAAATTGCACATGGATTAGCAATGAAGGAGTCAGAAAATTTTTTTTAGGGGGGCAAAATCTAATATTAAATTTAATTTTTTTCCCCTTCTTTTTGCTCTTTATAATTTTTTCTCCAAATGAACTTATAATTGAGTAATATAAATTAAAGCAATCTGAAAATGAAAATTTTGAAATACACATGGTCAATATGGACAAATATATAATTCAAAAGATTTTTTTAAAGTGAGGTCCAAAGAAAAATTGTAATACCCCTAGCTATACCATGTATAAATACGCTCATTTATACGTAGGAAAGCTAAGTAATGCTAATTCATTAACCTTGGAAAAGCGGAAAGTAGAGGAAAAATTTAAACTTTTCTATTTAGTCCTGAAAACTTCTGTGATACATCTCTTTTACACTACAGAAATATTTACAGTCTGTACAGTACAAAACATGGTTTTACTACTCTTGGTGACTTCCACAGGGTCAACTATATACATATACGTATCAAAAATATATAGAAGTTCTCAAATTGTCTTTCTCTTTCAAAACTGGCATATGAACAGCATTGGAGTGGAACAGCTCGGCCAACATCACTCCTGGTTCTAATCATCTGCATCACAAGAACTAAATGAGCAATAGCCCAGTAAATGGAAATCCATGTATGCTTATGAACAATTTGTACATAAAACTCATTTAGTCTTTCTACCCTTAATTGCCTTAGAAAATATTAACATTTAAATCATGTTTGGGCCCCCTCCTTGGTATAGTTCCTAACTCAGTGACATAGCAGGCATCCTCTTAATAAATATATCATTTGAGGCTTACCCTGTCTTAGAATTAACCTCAAGGGATTTGACCTCCCTCTTGTTTGGCTTCCCTATCTTGGACTTAACCTCAAGGGATTTCATCACCTCTACCTACTAGATCAGCAAGATAAGAACCGTACCCCACTTTAAAATAAACAACGACTAGGGTAAAGACTCTTTATTAAAATCATTATCTGTAATTAATTATTTTGTGCATGAAAACATGACATGCCTTATGAAAATGCTATGAACAGTTTTCAGATATATCAAACTCAATGTCACAAATATACCATCTTTCATATATACAATCATATACATATGTTCTTGTGATGCTAGAGTGGAATTTCCACTTACCATTGTTCCTCGAATACAAAATAAGGTGAAAGGCAGATTTCTTCTCCCAAGGAAGCTTGATGTGCTTAAAGGCCTGATCATGGTATTTTAGTTCCATTTTAAGTACATCTCCTCAAGAAAACATTATACAATTTATTGTATAATAAATTACATTAGCCAATAGTATCACATTCTCATTATGACAATGAAAAGAAAATAGCAATATATATATTATTTTTATAAAAATATACAAATTCGGATAAACATGTTTCATAGAATTCATAATAGAAATAAAACTTATGATTTCCATTAATAATTAGGATCTCTCTAACATTCAGAATAGAAATAAAACTTAATTAATAATTAGGATTTCTCTAACATTCTTAGGCTCCAGACCTATAATAATCAAGAAATCTTTCTGCTAGTTCGTGTTAAGAACACAACTTGTATGAACAACGAGCAAACTAAGAACAAAATCTTTAAAGTCATATTAGACAAGTCAAAGAAAAGTCTCCATATTAGAATTTTGATCATAATTGTTAAGTCTAATAAATAAAGAATAACAAGTTTACTATATAATAAAATGCCACTATTAATACACGAAAAGTGTGGAGTCCAAAATTATTTTCCTTTCATTTTCTTTCTCAATTGTTTATGCCACAAACAGCAAGTTTACACTAAGATATATATATATATATAAAACCTGCCTTATAGCACAAAGATTATAAAGAATCCAAAGCTAGTCAGCCTTAAATATAAGATTTCACAACCCAAATCAGATTTAAATACATACCATCTAAATAGAGAAAATTAGAATAATAAAGATATAATATTAATCAGCACTTTAACTCTACTCTATACTTGGTAAATCTCATTTATCTTGGGTAATAAAATTATTTCAGGCATAGATATTGATTCTATAGTTCACATCTATAAATCTATACATATACTTAAGTACACAAATAAGAGAAAACTACAGTAGATAACCCCTCACCTTTTAGGAAGAATTAATTTATTTCAAAAGGTGTAAGTGCTCCTGTCAAAAGCAAGGAATGATACGGAATGGAGTTTAATGGTGACTACTCAATAGCTAAGTTTCTTTCTTGTTGTTTGATTAAAGGAATTTCTAGTTACTTGGAAGAGTTGAGTCGGTGGGAGAAAAACTGAGCATAATATAAGACAATCTTGGAAGAGTTGAGTCGGTGGAAGAAAAAAAAAGTTGAGCATAATATAAGACAATCTTATCTTGGAATAATTAAGTGGTCATAGAATAATAAAATAAGAATTTAAGTCTGCTAGTGGAGACATAAAAACGGGTATACGTGTATTTGAGTGCCACTTAATTCATATAATAGCTGCACACTATATAAATGCTTTTTAGTTAGATATGTTTAATTAATCACATAATATAAGAGACATAAATAAGTAATTAAATAAATTTATAACTAATATGTGACCAAATCTTTGACCATAAGCACATCTACTCCTCTTGGGCTCGAAATTGACCTTTCACTGCACAAAAACTAGGAATTATAGTTAATCAATTAAGAATTTTAAGTTCAATTAATATGTACTTAACTTAGAATTTAACTTTGAAATTAATTGTGAAGCTATAAAAATTAGATGCAAGGATGTTTATTATTGGCACGATGCACTTATGAGAATTTAGGGTACTACAATTCTCCCATCTTTATAAAATTTTGTCCTCGAAATTTTTACGTACCGAATAATTCTGGATATTTGCTCCTCATTTCTTCTTCTCGTTCCCATGTGGCTTCCTCTACTAAATGATTTCTCCAGAGTACTTTCATCAAAGGAATTCTCTTGTTTCTTAGCTCTTTCTCTTTCTTATCATGAATTTGAACTGGCTTCTCCTCATATGTCAAGTCTTGGGTTAGTTGCAGAGGTTCTTAACTTAAAATATGAGAAGGATTCGGAATGTACTTTCTCAATATTGAAACGTGAAAAACATCATGTACTCCTGATAATGATGGTGGTAGAGCTAATCTGTAGGCCTTACTCCCAATCCTTTCTAGAATTTCAAATGGTCCAACATACCTTGGGCTTAGCTTTCCTTTCTTTCCAAATCTCATCACACCCTTCATTGGAGAGACTTTCAGGAAAACATGATCGCCAATATCGAATTCCACATCCCTTCTTCTCTTATCTGCATACTTCTTTTGTCTATCTTGAACTATCCTCATTCTTGCTCGAATCTTTTCTACAATCTCTGCAGTTTGTTGAACCAGTTCTGGACCCAATAACTTTCTTTCTCCAACTTCATCCCAATGAACAGGAGACCTACGTTTTCTTCCATATAAGGCTTGGTAAGGAGCCATTTCAATCGTTGCTTGATAGCTATTATTGTACGTAAACTCCACCAGAGCTAGATACTTATCCCAGTTCCTTGAAAATCTGGCACACAAGCTCGAAGTAAATCTTCTAAAATCTGAATTACCCTTTCTGATTGTCCATCGGTCTGTAGATGATTAGCTGTGCTAAATGCTAACTTAGTTCCCAAAGCAGCATGCAGACTTTTCCAGAAATTAGAAGTGAACTTAGGATCTCTATCAGAAATAATAGATACAGGTACCCTATAAAGTCTAACAATTTCATGTACAGTCGAGCGTACTGATCCATATTATAGGTTGACTTAACTGGAAGAAAATGAGCTGACTTTGTTATTCTGTCCACGATAACCCATATAGAATTAAATCCTCGTTGTACTCTAGGTAGACCAAGAACAAAGTCCATCGTGACATTTTCCTATTTCTATTCTGGAATCGGTAGAGGTTCTAACAATCCAGCTAGTCGTTGATATTCAGCTTTGATCTGTTGACAAGTCAAGCATTGAGCCACAAATTCTGCTATATTCTTTTTCATATTAGGCCACCAATAATGTTGCTTCAGATCTCGGTACATTTTAGTGCTTCCAGGATGAATTGAATAAGGAGTGCAATGAGCCTCTGTTAAAATCTCTTTCTTGATCTCGTCCTTGTCAGGTACACACAATCTTCCTTTAAACTTCAAGGCTCCATCCTTTAAAATCGAAAATTCTGTTCTTTTTCCTTCCTCCACTTCTTTCTTTAACTGAGTCACATGTGAATCTTGTTGTTGACTTTCTCTAATTCTTCTTAAGAATGTAGGTTGTAATATAAGAGCAGATAATCTGGCTGTTACATCTCCGATAGGAATGATTTCTCTTTCTATTCCTTGTGGATCTCTTAAAATTGGTTTCTTTTCATCTAAAACCGTAGCAATAGACTTTCTGCTCAAAGCATCAGCTACCACATTCGCTTTGCCTGGATGATAATTGATTATATAGTCATAGTCTTTCACTAATTCTAACCATCTCCACTGTCTCATATTCAACCCTTTCTGGGTGAAGAAGTATTTGAGACTTTTATGATCTGTGTATATTTCACACTTCTCTCCGTATAAATAATGTCTCCAAATCTTTAGTGCAAAGACAACAGCCGCAAGCTCTAAATCATGGGTTGGATATTTTTTTTCATATTCCTTAAGTTGTCGATATGCATAAGCTATTACTTTTCCATTCTGCATCAGCACACAACCCAAACTATTTTTAGAGGCATCACCGTATACAACAAATTCTCCAGATCCTGATGGTATAGTAAGCACGTGAGCTGTAGTCAACTTTTGCTTTAAGGTCTGAAAACTATCTTCACAAGTGTCTAACCATTGGAATTTAGCATTCTTTCTTGTTAACATGGTCAATGGAGTAGCTATTCTTGAAAATCCTTCAACGAATCTTCGATAATAACCAGCCAATCCTAAGAAACTTCTAACTTCTGACACCGTAGTCGGTCTAGGCCAGTTACTTACTGCTTCCACTTTACCTGGATCTACCAAAATTCCATCCTTAGATACAACATGCCCTAGGAAAGTCACTTGTTCCAGCCAAAATTCACACTTCTTGAATTTGGCATATAGTTTCTTTTCCTTCAAAATCTGTAAAACAACCCTTAAATGTTCTTTATGTTCCTCATGTGACTTCGAATATACCAAGATATCATCAATAAACACAATAACAAACTTATCAAGAAACTCCTTGAAAATTCTGTTCATCAGATCCATAAAAGCAGCAGGGGCATTTGTTAACCCAAAAGGCATTACTAGGAACTCATAATGACCATACCTAGTTCGAAATGTCGTTTTCTGTACATCTCCTTCCTTAATCTTTAACTGGTGGTATCCTGATCTCAGGTCAATCTTAGAAAATACCAAGGCTCCTTGTAGTTGATCGAACAAATCATCAATTCTTGGTAATGGATACTTATTCTTGATAGTTACTTTGTTCAGCTCTCTATAATCTATGCATAACCTCATGGTACCATCTTTCTTCTTCACAAATAACACTGGAGCACCCCAAGGTGAATAACTAGGACGTATAAATTCCTTATCTAGCAAATCTAGCAACTGCACTTTCAACTCTTTTAATTCAGCTGGGACCATTCTGTACGGTGCTTTCGAAATAGGAGCTGTCCCGGGTAAAAGATCAATCACAAACTCAATTTCTCTATCTGGAGGCAAGCCCTGTAAATCTTCTGGGAATACCTCTAAAAATTTTT
Source organism: Trema orientale (assembly GCA_002914845.1). Taxonomy (NCBI): domain Eukaryota; kingdom Viridiplantae; phylum Streptophyta; class Magnoliopsida; order Rosales; family Cannabaceae; genus Trema; species Trema orientale. Next base: position 6,472 of record JXTC01000444.1, read on the forward strand.
GAACCACAGAAACATCTTCAGGCTTTAGATTCTGTTTTACTGTAGTATCCACCACACTAGCTAGGTAGCCAATACAACCTTTATTTAACATTCTCCTAGCTTTCATAGCAGAAATCACTTGTAGCTTTCTTTTTCTTGGAATACCAATGAACACAAATTGTTCCTCCCCTGGTGGCTGAAACTTAACTTGCTTCTGATTACAATCAATAATAGCATGATACTTTGTCAACCAATCCATACCCAATATTACATCAAAATCTTGTATATTTAGTACTATAAAATCAGCATATAAACTTCTCCCATCAATCAAAATCTGGCATACCCTTAGAGTCTGATTGGAAATTATTTCATCCCCAGATGAATTGTGACACTATACTTCATTTCCAAACACTCGGGAGTTGTACCCAATTTTCTCACAAATGCATTAGATGCAAATGAATGTGTTGCGCCAGAATCTATCAATGCATTAGTAAGAATACCAGAAATTAAGATCTTACCTTCTGCTACCGATGGATCATATGCTGCCTGTTCTGCATTCATACTATACAGTCGCCCTTGGACTTTCTTTTGGTCTCTTTGTTGAAGCATGGGACAATCTTTAGAATAGTGACCCACCTTGTGACACTTAAAACACTGATTGGTACCCTTGAAATATTCTCCAGTATGAGACTTTTCACACTTGGTGCAAGTGGGTTTAGTTGAGGTGGCACCTTGTTCTATTCTAGGTCGCTTTGCATTTCCAGGTCTCTATTCATTTTTCTTTTGATCTCCCTGTCTCCATTGTTCACCTCTTGCCACAAAAGCTGCTTTTTTTTCATTCAATATCTTAAGCTGAATTTGCTCTGCTTTGAGAGCCATGTCTATCACCTCACTAAATTCTGTAACCCTCGCTATAATTACATCTCTGGAAATGTTTCCCCTCAAACCCCTCAAGAAGTACTCAACTTTCTCCTTGTTATCATTTCTAATCCATGGGACAAACCGAGATAGTTCCTCATATTTTCTAATGTACTCCCCTATAGGTCTATTTCCTTGTCGTAGATGAAGGAACTCCTCAACCTTTGCTGCCCTTGCAGTGTCATTGAAATATTTGTGGTAGAACAACTCTTTAAAGGTATCCCATGTCAGATTCTGGGCAGCTGGCGTCACTCTAATAGTCTCCCACCATTTGCGAGCTCCCATTTTCAGCATATAAATAGCACATGACACTTTGTCTTCATCACTGAGTCTCATATACTCAAAGATAACCTCCAAGGATTTTATCCACTCCTCTGCTATATATGGATCAGCTCCACCCACAAAATCTATTGGATGTTGCTTTCTGAATCTCTCATAGATTGGCTCAGAATTTTCTTGTCTCAAAGGAATCACTGGAGGTCGTGGTTGGTTTTGATTTCTCTCAAACATGAGCCTCATCTGTTCCATCTGTTCATTATGCATTCTTGCTTGCTCCCTAATTAAATTTGTCAGATTTTCAACCACGTGACCAAAATCTTGCTCAACTCGAGGTCTCTGAGCTTCTTGCTGCCTTTCTTCTTCAGGTTGAGCTCTAGCCTTTCTCTTAGGAAGCATTAATCCCTTTCTTTTAGGAGCCATTAATCCTGTGTAGTGCCCTTTCCATAATTTATTTTAGCACTAGCCAATAATAGACATATGCAACAATTATTTATGCACAAATAAGAAATTTAAACACGAAGATAAATAAACATACCAGTTGGCCGAGTCGCCCTTCTAATACATGCCCATATGCCTTTTTCTAATTGTCTAAAGAAACGTTCTAACCTCTGCTCTGATACCATAACTGTAATACCCCTAGCTATACTATGTATAAATACGCTCACTTATACATAGGAAAGCTAAGTAATACTAATTCATTAACCTTGGAAAAGCGGAAAGTAGAGGAAAAATTTAAACTTTTCTATTTAGTCTTGAAAACTTCTGTGATACATCTCTTTTACACTACAGAAATATTTACAGTCTGTACAGTACAAAACATAGTTTTACTACTCTTGTTGACTTCCACAGAGTCAACTATATACATATACGTATCAAAAATATATAGAAGTTCTCAAATTATCTTTCTCCTTCAAAACTGGCATATGAACAGCATTGGAGTGGAATAGCTCGGCCAACATCACTCCTGGTTCTAATCATCTGCATCACAAGAACTAAATGAGCAATAGCCCAGTAAATGGAAATCCATGATGCTTATGAACAATTTGTACATAAAACTCATTTAGTCTTTCTACCCTTAATTGCCTTAGAAAACATTAACATTTAAATCATGTTTGGGCCCCCTCCTTGGTATAGTTCCTAGCTCAGTGACATAGCAGGCATCCTCTTAATAAATATATCATTTGAGGCTTACCCTGTCTTGGAATTAACCTCAAGGGATTTGACCTCCCTCTTGTTTGGCTTCCCTGTCTTGGACTTAACCTCAAGGAATTTCACCACCTCTACCTACTAGATCAGCAAGATAAGAACCGTACCCCTCTTTAAAATAAACAACGACTAGGGTAAAAACTCTTTATTAAAATCATTACCTGTAATTAATTAACATGACATGCCTTATGAAAATGCTATGAACAGTTTTCAGATATATCAAGCTCAATGTCACAAATATACCATCTTTTATATATATAATCATATACATATGTTCTTGTGATGCTAGAGTGGAATTTCCACTTACTTTTGTTCCTCGAATACAAAAAAAGGTGAAAGGCAGATTTCTTCTCCCAAGGAAGCTTGATGTGCTTAAAGGCCTGATCATGGTATTTTAGTTCAATTTTAAGTACATCTCCTCAAGAAAATATTATACAATTTATTGTATAATAAATTACATTAGCCAATAGTAGCACATTCTCATTATGACAATGAAAAGAAAATAGTAATATATATATTATTTTTATAAAAATATACAAATTCGGATAAACATATTTCATAGAATTCAGAATAGAAATAAAACTTATGATTTCCATTAATAATTAGGATCTCTCTAACATTCAGAATAGAAATAAAACTTAATTAATAATTAGGATTTCTCTAACATTCTTAGGCTCCAGACCTATAATAATCAAGAAATCTTTCTGCTAGTTCGTGTTAAGAACACAACTTGTATGAACAACGAGCAAACTAAGAACAAAATCTTTAAAGTCATATTAGACAAGTCAAAGAAAAGTCTCCATATTAGAATTTTGATCATAATTGTTAAGTCTAATAAATAAAGAATAACAAGGTTACTATATAATAAAACACCACTATTAATACACGAAAAGTGTGGAGTCCAAAACTGTTTTCCTTTCATTTTTTTTCCCAATTGTTTATGCCACAAACAGCAAGTTTACACTAAGATATATATATATATATATAACCTGCCTTATAGCACAAATATTATAAAGAATCTAAAGCTAGTCAGCCTTAAATATAAGATTTCACAACCCAAATCATTAAATACATACCATCTAAATAGAGAAAATTAGAATAATAAAGATACAATATTAATCAGCACTTTAACTCTACTCTATACTTGGTAAATCTCATTTATCTTGGGTAATAAAATTATTTCAGGCATAGATATTGATTCTATAGTTCACATCTATAAATCTATACATATACTTAAGTACACAAATAAGAGAAAACTACAGTAGATAACCCCTCACCTTTTAGGAAGAATTAATTTATTTCAAAAGGTGTAAGTGCTCCTGTCAAAAGCAAGGAATGATACGGAATGGAGTTTAATGGTGACTACTCAATAGCTAAGTTTCTTTCTTGTTGTTTGATTAAAGGAATTTCAAGTTACTTGGAAGAGTTGAGTCGGTGGGAGAAAAACTGAGCATAATATAAGACAATCTTGGAAGAGTTAAGTCGGTGGAAGAAAAAAAAAAGTTGAGCATAATATAAGACAATCTTATCTTGGAATAATTAAGTGGTCATGGAATAATAAAATAAGAATAAGTCTGCTAGTGGAGACATAAAAAGGGATATCCGTGTATTTGAGTGCCACTTAATTCATATAATAGCTGCACACTATATAAATGCTTTTTAGTTAGATATGTTTAATTAATCACGTAATATAAGAGACATAAATAAGTAATTAAATAAATTCATAACTAATATATGACCAAATCTTTGACCATAAGCACATCTACTCCTCTTGGACTCGAAATTGACCTTTCATTGCACAAAAGCTAGGAATTATAGTTAATCAATTAAGAATTTTAAGTTCTATTAAGATGTACTTAACTTTGAAATTAATTGTGAAGCTATAAAAATTAGATACAAGGATGTTTATTATTGGCACGATGCACTTATGAGAATTTTGGGCACTACAAAAATTATTCATAAAAGTGTAGAAAAAAATTAATTAACTAATAATTATAGAAGTAAAGTTTAAAATTCATAAAATTCAATGGGGGTATTATTGAATTTTTTTTATGAGATATGTCGGTAAATTTTACCTTATCAATATTTAGGGAGGCAAATGAGGGATGTAATTCAATAATTTTATAAATACTAGGCTAAAAATCAAATTTTCAAAAAGTTGAAGGGCGGCTCCATATATGTGGTTTATTGGGGGTCTAAATATGGAACCTTCTGGATAAAGTATTCAAAATTTTAGATTGTAATATTATAGTTTTAGTATTAGGAGTAAAAGATCATAAATCTAATAGAATGGTATATTTTGATCTTTTTACTTAAGGATAAATATGTAGTAAAAAATTTAAGAAAAATAGGGTGTTTTTATGTGTGTTGAGGGTGCAAATATAACTCCCCAAGATGGAAATATCAGTTTTCTAAATTTATAGAAATATTTGTATTGGTGAAAATTTTTGCCAAAATTATAATAAACATCAACATAAACATAAATATAAAAGAGAAAATTGCACCAGCACATCTTGATTTCTATCAAAATTACAATCACACCCCTAAAATTCGAAAAACATTACACAAATATCCCCTCATTTAGTAAATGTTCACTATGATCTTATTTTTGACTGTTAAATTTTCATTTAATTTAATATCCTTTACATAAAATTAAAGTTAATTGTTTTGATTAAACGTAACAAGATTGCTAAGTAATAAAAAAAAAATTATTGATTTTTTAGTCATGGTTTTTTTCTTAACCAAGGGGGTATCATTGTAATTATTTTTAGTCCAAGGGTATAATTGTTGACAAATTAAGGAATATCAGTATAATTTTTCAATTAAAAAATAAAATCTGTATATACTCATCAGGATTTCCCAAAGAAACAAACTCTTGTAGTCCTATTACAGAATAACCATTTCCTACAAAGTGGAGCTTTAAGATTAGAACAAATTAAGATATGTTTAAGCACCAGTTGATACTTTTGAATCTTCGTTGGTGGCTTAATTTGGCTTAATCTGTATTTCTCATGGCATGATCTTCATCATCAATTTTGACATCTATATTTTTCATGTCAAGGATAATTCTATTAAAATCATCCAAGTGCTCTTTAATGGATTTACCTTCCTGCATTTAAAGAGTGTGTAATCTTTTCTTCAAATAAAGCCAGTTAGTGATTGACTTGGTCATGTATAAGCTTTTTAGCTTCAATTATAATTTGGCAACAGTATTTTCTTCAGAAACTTTCCGCGGAACCTCATATCCTAAGCTCAACAATATTGCATTATGTGCTTTCTCCAAAATCTCATCCTTGTCTTTGTCTAACATAGATGTCGGCAAAGCGTCCTTACTCTTTAAGGCTTTCGCCAAATCTTGGTGTACCAGTAGAGCCCGCATCTTCACCCAACATAGGCTGAAATCGTTTTCACCATTAAACTTCTTCACATCGAATTTAACAGTAGCTATAATCCTGCTCTGATACCAATTTGTTGTGACAAATTCACCAATATGAAGAAATTAAATGTGCAAGAAAAAATGAAATAAATACAGATAAATAAGATACAAAGATTTTAGCGTGGTTCAACTATATATGATACCCTATGTCCACAATTGAAAAGCAGCAAGAAAATTCTACTATGGCAAAGAAGATTATTACAAGAGTCACTGACAAATTTCACACTTATAACTCAAAGTCCAATTACACCCAAGAGCATTCTCACCCAAAACTCTTCTTACAACTCAATATCCTTTCTCTCACAAAAGACACCTTCTCTCACTATTAAAAACAAGAGAAACAAGAGAAAGATGAGAAGAGGAACTCCTTGTATTATTTGGAGTTGGTGTGTGGAATGCTTCTGGACTTGGCTATTTATAGCCAACAAGCATTGATCTTGCAAGATCCAACAACATAACATGGCTATTGATATAAGGGCCATCAATTTGTTTGGCCACATACTTTGGTCATTCAGCACCCTTAACAACCAAGACAATGGCTTTAGTTTAAGCCATATAATGGTTGTTTCATAATGCAACTAACATGGCTTTCCATTCAGTCATGTTACTTGTCTTTTGCTTTTTCTTTTCACGTGGATAAGCTTGAAAGTTTTAACCATCCATATCAATATTAACTTTATATAAAGGAAGAAAGAAAGGAACAAAGGGAATTATTAGAGGAAAAAGAAGGGGTCAAAGAACCAACTGAAAGGAAAAGGAAAGACAAAAGAAAAGAAAAATAAAATCCTTAGCTCGCTTGTAAAGAACAAGAGATAACGAGGGGCACAAAAGTTTTGAATAACGCTAGAGACACCAAAAATTTATACCATATGAGGTGGCATTCATATTAACTACTAAATTCTAAATGGTGTGATCCTACTTAGAAATAAGATAACAACATTAATAAATGTCACATCATTAGTATAATTTTATAATGCAAATTTTTAATGTCTCAATCATTACTCATAAGTTCTAAGTCGAACCAAATAATGATTGATCGATTACAAGAGTGTTATGTGATAAAATCTTATTATATGTCATTCACTGGTAAAAGCAGCTAATTTTTACTGACAACTAGAAACTAGTATCTCATCCAATGGTACTCGAATAAGATTGCCACGTTAGAAAAAAAAGGGTAAAAATAAAATATTTACCATAAGTCTACTTTTTTCAACTTCTTTAGATATATATGTAACAACTAGAACAAAGCATAGGTACTTAACAATGTGTGATTGAACAAGTTCTTTTCTTTTTTTTACTTGGTCAATTGAACAATCGATATAAGGATATGAAAGTTGTCACTCTCTCTCTCCTATTATGATTTCAAAAGTGTGGCCTATAAAGTCCAGTAACAAAAGACCAGAAGACTGAAAAGAGGATATCTTATCCAAAAGTTTTAAAGTATTAGTATAAACAGAAAATAAATCATCAGCCAAGTGGCATATACATAATCATTAACATATTCCAGAACTGCAGCACAGCTTCAATTTTGCTGCAGAAACCAGAATATCCTGATTACAAAATGTGTTTAGTAAAAAAAATATATGGTTAATCATCATTTTCAACTCTGCCACGTATACCTATTACTTTTGCCTAATTTCAAGTAAGTAGGGCAATGGGGCGGGTTTTGTTCCGATTCTTCCTGCCCTTTAACCCCACTTATCAATTTTTTTTTTTTTAAATCTAAGTACTAATTTTAGCTGATCTTCACATTCAATCGAAAAAAAAAAAAAAAAACCTGAAAGTCAAGTCGTTTGGTTGATCAGTAGCCTTATTGACTTGTATTTTTATTTTATTTTTGGTTGTTATCCATGCTATATAATATCAGATTTTTTTTTTTTTGATAAAATACCTATTTTGTCTCCTTAGGACTCAAACCCACGACTCAACCCTCACACTCACATACATCCCTGAGTCCCAGACCAATTGAGCTAGCCCCAATTGGTGCTATCAGATATTATTCTGCCTTTGGTGCCTGAATTTTCAATGGACATAATGCACCAAGTGTCTATGTTATTCTTCTGAACATCTTAGAAATGTGATTCAAATGAACCAAAACAAAAATAAATAGAAAATATATTTGATAGGGAAGACTCTCAGATGAGTAAGGAAATCATCAAATCCAGGCATTTAACCACCAGCAGCAGTGAGCTGGGCAGTCAATGGACACTGGATCAGCTACATCTTTCTTCATGGTCTTCTTTTCGAAATCCAGCAAAAAATAACAATAAAAAAAAATGAAGCCAACCAAGATACAATTTATTAGTGTATAAAAAAAAAAATTCTTGTTATTCCTGTTCAGATTTGTACAAATATATATAGTCGACCATCTAAAAAGGAAACGACTAAAAAAATTAGGATTCCTAGAAACCAGCCACACAAATCAGCAAGTCAACTAGCAGAAAAAGGACATTAAGAATCTGTTAAATTACCTATTCTTACAGCTGCCTAATTAACAACAATTTTCTCCAACATATACATGGTACCAGTGCTTATGCTTGCTACTGCTACCCAATGAGACCACTGCATGTTTTGTCTTGACAATTCTCTCCTTAATCTCAGGCTTTCTCGTACCAAATGATTAGCTGTCAATACAATACTCAACATGATCAACATTGAGATGAATTGGGAGGCCAGGACAACTAACAAACAATACTCACCATGAACAATAAATTGGGCGGCCAGGAAAACTAACAAATTATACTGAGAAAACAAATATATCCGACTACCCCACCCACAATAAACAAAAACACCGCAAACAGGACCCGCTGCATATCCAAAATGCATGGGTATCTTCCTTCACACTCTGTCCTTTTCATTAAAGATTTGGAAGCGATTATCTCGTTCAAAATGACATACGAATTTGAGTAAATAGAATACTAGTAAAGAAAACAAAAACAATAAGGGAATCTCTAGCCCACAAAAAAAAAAAAGAAAAAAAATTCATAGAGATCAAGGTTACTACGAAACTTACCAGTAAAGATTTTAACATTTTGCCTCTCTTTAAGATGACATCATTCCAATTTTCAAGTCCTTGCAAGATGTTGCCAGTCAAGGAGGTTAGGCCGCTTTAGCTAGAAACTAGTTCAAAGATGCATAGTTTCTGTTTTGCAGAAGCTTGGACCTTGATAGCACAAACCATCAGTTAAACAAACTGCTCTGCAATTAGCCAGTGAAATGAAAGACCATAGACAATTAACATTGCAATGAAAGATCACGGAGCACTTCCTCATCTCCTTGATATAAACCATTTAAGTGGCCACCTGGATCCAACTTACTGCAGGGTTCTTTAAAAACATTCTCTTCTTTCATTTCTCACCTCAATAGAGTTGTCCCACATTAAGGCTGATGCATAGATATTAGGCAGTAAAACATAAGCCGAGGGTTCTTTTGGTTATAACCCTATCATTTTCTGTGCAATCCAGTTTACTATTTCAATGTTCCCATGTGTGTTGCAAGCATACAGCAATGTATCCACAATAGATATTTTGTTTGCAAGTGGAATGGTGCATTTTCAATTAGAGACTCTGCGTCTTCCACCTGTTCATTCCTACCAAGGAAATCAACCATGCAAACATAATGATTTATGGTCACTCCCAGGTTGTAATTCTGTAACTAGCCCTGCGTGAATATATGCAGTTAAAACCCCAATGAACGTAACACCATCTGATTTCAACCCAGCTTCTTCCATTTCGTAAAAAGCTGAGCAGACTCACTTCCCAACCCATTACAAGCATACCCAGAAATCATAGCTGTCCAAGTAACCAAATTGTGGTCTTTCATTTCATTAAATAACTGAAGTGCTTCTTTGATGCTTCCACATTTGCTATACATATTCATAATGGAAGAAGCAACATGTAAATCAGACTTTAACCCAGTCTTGATGATGCAGGCATGGAAACACTTACCCATCTCACCTGCAGCACAAGCTTACAGACAGCTAGAGAAGATGGAGTCATCAACTGAAAAATGTAGTGCACTCCAGAATTCAGAAAGATGCTTTAGAGATCCCCATAGTATCCATGTTGCACCCCATGCCATTTAGCATGGTGGGCCAGGAGACGAGGTCTTGCTCTTTCATTAATGAAAAGAATAGAAGAGCATTTTGAATTTCACTTTTAAATGAGGAACACATGGCAATGAGAGAACTTTCAAGAAAGGGATGGAAAGAAAATCCTACCTTTATGGCATAAGCATGGACGTGTTCTCCTCTACTCAATGCTTCCAGTTTTGTACAAGCCTAGACAATAGAGACAATTGTAAATTGGCTTGGTTTTGTAGATTTTGAACTAATAAGCATATCATGAAACAAACACAAAACTTCCTCAAATTGCCCAATTTGACCAAAGTGGTCATAATGGTTGTCCATGAATACTATACACCTGCTTCCTTTAAAAACCATTGGTACATAATCAGCCACACCACATTTAGCATACATCCCAATGAGAGCATTTTCTGTGAATAATTTAGAATCATACTCACCAAGACATGTCAGGTCACGAGAATGAAGTGTCTTTCCTTGTTTTAGCATACAAAGATCAGCAAAAGCTCAGAGAATGCAGTTGACTGTAAATTGGCTGGCAGGAGACCTACTTTTCTCATCTTCAAGAACAGTTCTAGGGTGGTTAAATTATTTGAGTTTAAAACTGAATTGTTGATTACCGCATGAAGCACAACTCATCCTTAAATCTGATCTCATGGAAACATTATTTATAAGCATCTGAAATCATTCAAAGATTACCATCCGTGTTGACAAGGGAACTTCCCAAAAACGAGTCTACTATGAACCCATAGTTTAGAAGACTGCAGTGTCTTTGGGTACCAAGTCACCCATTCTGTAAAATTTAACACAAACTAAATACACTGGCAAAGGTAAACAGATATGGTTCATTACCTTCCGAGAGAAACATTAGATAAAAACTCAACCCTTGTTCAGCATCTCCAATCTGATGAAAACCCGGATAATAAGGAAAACCATACCATATTGTCCCATATTGTCCTTCTCTTCTAGATTCCAGAACAGCTGACAAGCAAGATCTAAGAACCACAATTTTGCATAGACGTCCACAAGAGCACCACCTACCATTACTTATTCTTCAAAACCCAACCTTTATAGTTCGGCCATGAATCAACTGCCCAAGCTGAGGAATAAACATGTTAGCACATAGTTTAAAATAATGGAATAAGTGAAACAATTTGGTGACATGCCTAAATGCATCATGTGACGGAACAACTTAACAGCTTCATCTGCATTACACATTCGCACATAACTATCTATCAATGTATTCCAGGATGCTCCAGATACTTTCCCCACCAGAATCCCATGGAAGAACTTTATAAGCATCCCCAACATCCCCATGTGCAACATATATCCCTAGAATTGAAGAGCTACAAAAGCTATACCACTCAAACCCAGATTTCAAAACTTGCCCATGATAAGCAAACCCAGGACATACTAATGCATAATTATACACGCTTTAAGTGACGAACAAAAACCAAACTCATTTGGCCGCAACCCAGATTGTAACATAAGATAATACATGCGCAGACCAACATAATACTGACCATCATGCACATAAGAAGAGATCATACTCGTCCAAGAAACCAAATTTGGTTCAGGAATTTCTTCAAACACTAGATGGGCATTCGATAAATAGCAATGCCTAACAATAAAATCTCGTCATATTGTTCCCGACGAAAACATCTGCGACAAACCCAGTTTTGATACAAAAACAATGAAATGAATTCCCATAACTTGTATATCGAAAATCAACCAGACGCTGCAAAAGTGAGAGACAGTCCTGAAAGCAAAACCGTCTACTTTCTTCCAGTTTGGAGAAGTTTTCGACGTGAAGTGATCTCTTTGTGACGTTATATTTGCTCACTTTGATGATTATTTACATGACTGGTCCAAGTTGAGAATACAGAGAAGAGTCTCTTCTCTGAGAGAACGTCCCTGAACCATTATTAATAAACATCATCTCAGAGAAGAGAATGATCAACCATAGAGAGAGGCCTTTTGGTCTGAACACATTAGCTTCGACTAGGACTTGGAGCTCGTTGGAGCTACATTAATACTGAATTTTAAAAAAAAATAAAAAATAAAAAAGAAAGGGGTGGTCTTGACGAGTTGTTTTCTTGACGCCATGACGGGCTATAGCTCAGGACTCAGAAGTCGACTAGTCCTATAGAAACGAAATTAGCAAAATCACAGACCAAAAACAAATAGGGTTTAATTTATGGCACAAAGGGTCCCTGAAGTATCGAGTCTGTGGCTATTTGGTCCTCAAAGTTTCAATTATGACAACTAAACCCTTAAAATTTCCAATTTGAAGCAATTTAATCTATGAATTGTTAAAATTACAACATTTTATTAATTTCTTGACGAAAAATATACATAAAAAGTATATTGTAGTATCTAAAAAATATATTTAAGAAAAATAAATTGAACAAAAGGATTTAGATAGAAGAAAAAATGTATTATTTACATTTTTCGGGTTTTTGTAACTACAAATTTAGAGAATATCTTGTAGTGATTGTTCATTTTTATACTTGAAGTTTCTGAATTATCTTTTAAATACACTTTCATATGTCACCAAGGGCACCTTACATGTATTTTCAGTCAAAAATTTAACATGTTGTAATTTAGACAATCTAAAAATCAAATTGCTTCAGATCAGTAACTTCAGGAGCCTAATTGCTACAATTAAAATTTTGAGAACCAAATTGTCACAAACTAGATACGTCAGAGACCATTTGTACCATTAACCCAAACAAATAATGTCAATTAAAGTTACCACATTAAAGAAAAAATTGGAAGTTACACACGTCAAAATTATAAAATAAAAGCTAATTACAGCGACACTTTTGCTATTTTTTATATACATTCCAGCGGTATTTTGTAATTAGAATAGTAGTTCTCACTGTTTGATGATTTTATATAAAAGGGATAATATAAATTTTATATCTTGTATTTTAACACTTTGTTCAAATTGTACCTTATATTTTGGTTTTTATCAACATTGACTCTTTGATTTGAGATCTATTACAAATACTGTTACAAATACTCTGACACCAATTGACTCTTTAATTTAAAATCTGTTACAAATACTCTGAAACTAATTTAGAGCAGTTAATTTAAAAAGATATAATTTAAAAAATTAAAAATAAATCATATAAAAATTGATTCGAGAATAAATTTATTAAATCATTTTGGTAAATTAACTACCCTGAATTGATATTAGGGTATAAATTTGTAACACATTTTAAATCTAAAAGTCATTGTTATTAATAACTAAAAAGATAAATACAAACTGAACAAAATATCAAAATACAAAATATAAAAATGATATTGTCCCTATATAAAATTGCTTGAAAACTTTTAAGTATATCCGTAATTTTTTGTATCTAAATAGACTATACTAATTAAAACCCGATTACACGTATTAAAATTGAGAAAGGAAACGAAAATATACAACAAGCAAAATAGTAGAAAAAGAAGTCTAAAAAACAAATTTGTCTTAGCCTGAAATAAATTTCTAGCTCTGTTTTGCGCTAAAATCTCCATCAATCCGCCTAGAACCACATAAAAGCTCTTTTCTTTCTTTTCTTTTTTTTTTTTTTTTCCTCACATATTATGACGGTTCTGTTTATATATCTCTCTTTTATTTTTCCTTCTTTTAATGATCAAATATTTACATAGAAGAAAAATTGACCAAACATATTTACAAATGAGCAGTATCTATTTATTAATTCTACATTCTAAACTCTTCCATGTAACATGTCTTGATCCAAACAAGTCCACAAACTGAACATGTGGACCATAACTCACCACCATTACATTACCCCTCTTCAAGTACTCGTACCAAGAATAAAAGAAAATTCACGCAACTTTTTTTCTTTGGGATAAAATCAACTCAACTCAACTAAGCTCCGCTCAGCTCAATAATGGCTGCTTCTTCCTTTTTGAAGGTCTCATTTCTGCTGAGCCTTCTCTCTGGTCTGTGGCCAGAGCAGACCCAAAAGAGCTCCTCCTCCTCCGTAGCTGTATTTCCACCAACGTGTAATCGAATAGAGTGCCCAATCTTCGAAACCATTGAGGTTGGCAATGGCTACGAAATTCGTAAATACAATTCCACCGTATGGGTCTCCACCTCCCCCATTCAAGATATCTCTCTCGTTGAAGCCACACGAACTGGGTTTCTGCAGTGAGTTCATTTCATTTATACTCATTTCTCTAATTCTTTTTTTCTTCTCTAATTCTGATTATTTATAGTTTTTGTTTGCTTAATTTAGAGCTCGAAATCAAATGAGAACCATCAGTGTGGGTTTTCTATAATTCAAATGGTTAATCAAAGACAAAATAACAATATGGGAAAGTTGGATTTCGTTTTTTCTTTTGTATGATACATAACTCAGTTTGGTTTGATATGGTTTGTGATTAAGAGTAGTACTAAAGTACAATACTTCAGTATCAAACCACGCCAATTCGGAAAACGGGTCAATTAGAACATTATTCTTCAACTTTCACATGGATGTTGAGAATTGTGTATTTGAATTGTAGAATTTGGAAACTCGTCTTGTCCAATGTTTTCAAAAACAAATATGCGGAAAAAACACAAACTTTGCAAACCTTTAAGATTGCATGCTTTGTTTCGCTTTTCGCAGGCTATTTGACTACATCCAGGGGAAGAACTACTACGAAGAGAAGATAGAGATGACTGGACCGGTGATCACTGAGGTCACGCCGAGCGACGGACCCTTCTGCGAATCCTCATTCGTCGTAAGCTTCTTCGTTCCAAAGAAGAACCAGGCGAATCCAGCTCCCGCCAAGGGGCTGCATATTCAAAAATGGAAGCCTACGTATGTGGCGATCAGACAGTTCGGCGGCTTTGTATCCGATTATGAAGTTGGAGAGGAGGCCGCCGCACTCGAAGCCAGCCTTGCAGGCACAATCTGGTCCGCCGCCATTGAGAAGAACCGTGGGAGTGCTCCAACCTCGGTTTACACGGTTGCGCAGTACAATTCTCCGTTTGAGTTTAAGAATAGGGTGAATGAGATTTGGTTGTTGTTTGATCTGGAGGAATGAATTAGTATATATATGATACCTCAATAAAAGGAAGAAATGGAAGCTTGGATTTTGGAGAAACCATTTTGTAGTGAGGAAATTACTATCATGAATGGTGTTGGTGTAGAACTCTTCTGGTTAAGACTGAATAAAATGTTATGTACTGTAGAATATGGTATGGGATCAAGAGTATTGAATTCCTCTAATTTTTTAATGTTGCCTCTTTTTCTTTCTTTTTTTTTCTTTTGGGGGGAGTGAGTCAAAAAGGGACTGGGAAGAGGGATTTGAATATGATCAACGAGGTTTTCCCTGTTTAGATTTATTTCTCTCAAGCAAAATGCTAATGCTCCCTTTAACATGACAAACGACCAAAGCTATTATTACTTTGTTAGAGTTGATACACCACAGTTACGATATTATCGAATATGCTTACATTTTCTTTTTTAGTTTTTACCATTCCTGCATAGTAAAGAGCTCGACGAAGGTAACAAAACATGGATTGAACAACACTCTTCATTTGCCTAATTTACGGGGGGAAAAAAAAAAAAAAAAACAGGTAGTATCCTAGTCATGTTAGTAGTATATGCCTATCCATACCAAATTTATGCAATCACTTTTGGAGTCAAAAATCAAATATTTTACCGAGGGTCGATCTATAATCATACTATAAGTTGATTACAAATTACATAGCCAACAAGAGAAGAAAAACGATTATACTGCACTTTCTACTTACAGCTTTCACCTAAAAAAATCCTTCTTTTGACCAATTTGGCTCCAATTAGTAATTTGGTTTCACTACCACGAGGCTGCAGAGAGCCGATCTCAAGTTTGGGACCACTGGTGGGCTCCAAACATGGCAGAACTCCATGGGAAAGGGCAAAACCAATATTCTCTTTGTTTACTGCATACCAGGAAAACAACTTCTTTTGAGAAGCTACCTTCTTAAAGGTGTGGGATACTCATGGCAGAACTCCATTAAAATTGTATTGCTGACCAATATTCTAATCTATCTATAGCATATCATGAAAATTCAAGTTCTGGGTAAGATATTCCCTCGGGGAATATAGCTACCAGTATGTTATTTTATGTTTACTTGCTAGAAAAACCAAAATACAGATATGAAAAGTATGGGCCATTGGGTCTTTTTGATTGTAGATACAAGTTTTCTCATGGAGGAAGGAATTTCATACGCGGATAGAAGAAGGAAATGACAAAATGCTTTACAACTTTCCATGATCTTTTAAATACTAATTGACAAGAATATTCTTTTCCTCGATTTGATATAACCACATATGCCTCAATCAACAAAATATTGAAAAAAGAAAATTGAGGCATAACTTCTACCTACTAAAAGGTATATTCAATCAGAGTAGGAATTCCTACGAACTAGAACTTACAATGATCACAAGTTTGATCGATCCCACTGTACTGGGTTACTCCCATATCTTACAAAGATGCCGCAGTTACTGTCAGATGGAAATACGGTTGGAGAATCACTGACCCGTTGTGAATAGTCACCTTTCGATAGTCTGTCAAGAGGTTGGGCTGATGATAAGTATGAGTCCAGAATATGACCCTTCTCCTGAGACAAAAATCTAGTTTGTGGCCTATTATTCAAAAATTTTCTGCAGGAAACAGAATTGCGGGAACAATCTGGTGGATATATGGTGTGGAAGATCGATGAGATTCGATCCACATTGCACGTATCAGAATAATCTACAGTGCTGAAAGAGTCTCTGGTGCTCTCAGTTGTGAAAGAAGCCTCATCTGAACTTGTAAAGAGAGACCAATCACTTGATGTAGCATCAGAGATATCCCTACCGATGGGCTCTGCATATGTTTCCATTGCCGGACTGACGTTCCTATTTTCACTCCTAAGGAAGCCATTTGAGCTGTGGTTGGCAAACCCGTAGCCAACTTCTGCTCTAATATCATCAGACAAAGGCTCTGGACCATCATATTGACTGTTGGGTTTGCTTCTTCCTGGTCTTGAAGGCTTCAGCACTTGCTGCTGGATAGCTCTCCCAGCAAGTGCTTTTTGAGGTCGGGGGCAAGACCTGGAAGAGCAAAATAATTTCAAAAACTCAATGGCAGCAAAAATAGTAAACAGAAAACCAAAAATTACGAAAGACGAGGCAGAAACTACAGGAAGAACATCTACTAGTCCAGTAACAAGGACACATTGATGAGTGAAAAAAATTGGAGTCCAACACACGTCATATAACACTCTCCGCAGTCCAAACAATTAACAGTACCAGCCTGGAGTATACTTGGAAATGTGGTGGTAGATTTCGTGCAATCATAACAGGGAATACATAAAGAATAAAAAATAAAGAGTAATTATAGCTTCTTTCACCACTGAGCCAAAATTGTACCTCATATAAAATAGTATATACGCTCCTTCTGACATAACCTGGCTCATTGCAACTGGCTGGACCTGTTAAAGAAACATGATCAAACCTTGGGATCCCCATTTATCAAAACAGAAACATCAAAATGATAAGAAACATCAACAAATTCTCCAAACTCTTTACTTAACAAAATTTTATACAAGAAAATAGAGTACTTTACAACAAATATGCCATCCTTACAGAATAATTAACCAAAGAGTAGGCTGTTCGGGAACATGTTAATCAAAAGACTAGAAAAGAAAATTTGCATAGCTTTGTTCAGAATAGCCATTTAAAAATTCAAGTTCGTTTAGATCACAGGTCAAGTTGTCAACCATTAACTTCCCGAACCCATTGCACCTAAATATTGATGAGAGATGTACCTCTATGTCATCTATCCTGTACCAATTTCCTCGCAAATCTTTAACGTATGACACATAATGCCCAGAGAAAGATGCATTCAATGTATCCAAATGCACCACGACACCATACAGCAAGTAGAGTGGAGGAATATCACCCATTCCAGTCATGAAAGGAATCATATCGAGCATATCAGGAAATGTGATGCATTTGTTAATTTTTCCATATTTTCCTTCCTGATTACGTAAAAGGCAGAAAATATCAGAGATGAGAAGAACTGATGCAGTAAAAAAAACAGCCATGGATGTCTATTAGGAACAGTCTTAAAAATAAATTCCATGAGATGAAAGAGCCAAAGCACCCAAAATTGATTTCACTTTTTAAAAACCTGAAAATTACTTAATCCATGCTCTAAACTCCACCACAAAATGATACCTGAAATCTCTTTAGGACAATTGTCAGGATATTTGGTGCCGCATGTATGCTTAGCTGCTTTCTGGCTCGAACATAGGTAGCACACCTTTACCCAAAAAAAAAAAACAAAAAATCAAAGAGCTAATAAGTTGTTAAACTTTAACTTGAGGGCATTGAATTTCCTTATTATTAAATAAAATAAAAAATCGTCGAACCTTCCACATCTGTACATGTTTTCTCCATCCAAATCTTCAGGAGTAGTAAATTGAGTCAATGCATCCTCAAGTGACTCAACCCAACCAAATATCTCTAATGTAAGATCCATAATGTTTTCATATCTTTCAGATTCATGATGACATCTCAAACATTTGACCTGGTTGAAGTAAGATTGCTTCGTTCATGTTTCAGGTGGCAAAGACTTTCTTTTTACTCAAAATAGGAGAGGGAAAAAAAAAAGTGCAACAACAACAGGTTACAACTGAGTAAGGTATAAAGCACCTTTGATCTTAGATGCCCCCCGAAAGTATGTTGGATAAAAGTTGTCTCTTGCAATCGGGGATCTACCTTATTTTCTCCTCCCAGTCCCTCCAAACATATAGATTGCATAGATGCAACCAGAAGCCTGGATGAATATAGCATCATACGACATTAAAGTGAAATCTGTGCTTGAAGACAACAATCCATATCCCAAAAGAGTAATTTATATTTAAAAACCAGAGGATATATTTCAGACCTTAAAAATTCGTGTGCATCTTCCTGACTTCCATCACCAATATGGCAATTGATACTCCGCATGTGCAAAAGAATTCTGCTAGGTGAAAGTGGGCCGCCAGTTTCTCTTAACATTATTACATGTTGCTCTAGTTCACACATGAGACACCAATCTTTACCACAACCTAACATGAATATAACCGAATATATTAATGGAAAACACCAGTAATTACATTAACGACAACAAACTGTGAAGGAGAAACTAAACCTAGCCGAAAATAAGGGGGGAAAAAAAGACAAAACAAAAACAAACACAAAAGACAAAAGTACATGATCTTGAATGTGACCCGTGAAGCAAGTAAATAACGAGAGGCTTTGTGGAGGCTAAACACTGCAAGACAGCATTCGCATAGCAACTGCAAAACAAAAAAAACAATTTACAAAAAGGCAACAAAAGATTCACAAAAAATGCAAGTCATCTAAACAATTCACAGAAATCAGTCCTCCCAAATGTGTGGAAAGACTTTTATGTTACAAATTCTAAAGTAGCCACAAAAAAACTAATGGTTTAAAATTAACAATCAAATCAGAAAACTGTGAATTCCAATTTCTAGACAACAGTAACCCAGAAATTACCGTAGATACCAGCTGTTGTTAAAGTTAATGGATGATCAGATGCAACAATATCTTCAACTTTAATGAGTTTTCTTTTCAGTCTGAGTGAGTTTCCTCAACTCAAAAGCAAGTAATAATTAAGGGTAGGGTACCTGTTCCCACAATTTAAGAGGCCCCGAGGTGATAAGTTAAACACTTCACACTGGAAGAACTTCACAAACTCTTCATAAGGAAAAAGCATCTGAGACAGTCAAATAGCACATCAAAAATAAGAATTTCGGACAAAGTCAATGAGTGGTGAAACCGAAATTTTGCAGGGTACATTGAACAAATAGGGTAACCTTAATTCTGTGTCTATCACCATTGAGTTCAGAGACATCTTTTCTAGTAAGTTTTGCTGGCTTCTTTACGCCCATCATCTTCAAAATCCTTGCATTTGCACCTCCCTCGCTTGCCTGTATAGGAGTATCCCTTAATCTAGAGGATTCTGCATTAAAATTGTGGAATTAGAGGAACTATAAAGCACAAAGTAAATTTCAAGTAAGGTCACTTCTTTTTCGTTTGAATGATCTTCAGGTGTAGTTATTTACGACTCACTTGATTCAGGAACATGTCCCTTCCTCTCTCTTTCTGAGCAGAAGTGCTCTTCCTTCTCTTTTATAGTTGATTTTGGCAATTTAGAACTCTTGCTTCCAAGAGAATATGGTGCTCTTTTAGCTTTTGCACTTCCCTTTGCCGCGGTCATTTCGGAAGAACATGCAAGTTCTACCTGCTCACTAGGGGAAGTACCTTCCACTTTTAGTAGGTTTCCTCCATTCTGATTAAAGTCCTTCCCAATTTCAAGCCCATTCGATCCATTCTTTGATGAATAGGATGAGCATGAGAATCTATGATGGCTCTCTGATTCTAATGTGTTTCCATTTTGAATTTCGTTTGTAACATTCTCTTGCACTGTACTTCCTGGAGTAACTCGTCCATGAATAAAAACATCAGAGATATCGACACTCTGCTTGTTTGTAGATTCTTCGGATAGAAAATAGTCACTACTTCTTGACTGCATGAAACAGTTCATCAAGTTCATTACATGGAAAATTATAATAAGACACAAAAATAATGCTAAAAACAGAACAAAAGTACTGATACAAACCCTATGGCCCTTTAAATCCTCTTTTGATGAACCAATATTAGAAGAGCTTGTATATCCATTCCAACTCCCAACAACTTCGGCAGAAGTATTAGGTGCAACACCATCCTTCCATCTTAATATTTCTTTGTTGGATCTTCGAGAAGCACGTTTTTCCATACTTCTTCTCTCCGGCACAGAAACTTGAGATGCATCCATGGCTGAAAGATCAATTGTGGCAGAGACGCCAGTGCTAACTGAGGGATAAATTATATCTTCAGAAGCTGCTTTATCCACCATAGTCGGCTCAATGTTGTAGCCAAAATACTGAGAAATCATGTTCTCATTAGCTAAGAGCCTCTCATGAATGGATTCTTCGAATGAGACAGTCATAGGAGGTGAGCCTGAGTTAGCAGTTTCCATCTGCTGGCATTCTTGCTTATGGACTTCCCTCCAGTGAATAATTTGACACTTCCCAGAACTGGAAAGAATTTGTAAACGTAAAACTTGGAGACATTTTTATAAGAAACCAATAAGCTTTATTAACGAAGAAGAAACAAGGAATGAGGTGGAAGACTAGGGATCCTCCACCTAGCAACAAGAAACAAAACAAGAACTTAAATTATACTGATTAAATAACAACAAATATATTGTGCTGTACCTGTATTTAAAGTGCAAGTGTGCTGAAGATAGATACACCAAAAATGGGATATTATACGAAAGGCAACTAGTTCAAAAAGAATCACTACTGTAATGACTGAAACCTAAGGTGAAGAAAGAGTAATTCTTGTGGACATTACTTTCATTCTCTCTTTTATGGGAACATCTGACGTAAATTTGTGAACCCAAAAAAATACCGAACCAATCATTATTGTAATTGGAAAAGTATAAGGAATAAATAACTTAAATAATTCACGAAGAAAAAAAAAAGGAAGAAGGAATGAAACAATAATACATTCAATACAAGCTGCAGTAGGAGAAAGTGAGGCAACAATCTATTTAGCAACCACTAACAGTCATTTGGAAAGCAGGCAAAAGTCACACTTATTGCCAGTTGTGACCATTCATACTCAAGGAAATGTTTTCCTTTTGATTGTTTTGAAAGTTCATCCCTCAGCAAATAAGTATTAAATGATGTAAACTTTACCTTTTTCTGTATATTCTCCTTTTTTTTTCAGAGTGCTTAACATAATATCTCTACTTTCAAACGTGCTTTGTGGATAACCATATAAGGAGACAAGAACAATCTATAGTAATTAGTAAACAGTCTGTAAGTCTTGTAGTATAGAATAGAGCATACCAATATCTAACAGACTTGCATTTGGAGCAGCGAGTTGTAGCTGGACCAAAGCACCTCGCACATGCATGGTTTCCATTCTTTGTAGAAGGCGAAAGAGGAATAACATCAGCAACAGCCATTGCTTCTGCTCTACGAGCTTCTTCAGCAGCCAGCTCAGCAAGTAAACTTATCCTCTCTCTCTTCTTAGCAGCCTCACTCCATTTTCCAAGTAAGACATATGCAACCAAAGGAAGCACAACCAAAAACAGAAACAGGGCAGGTATATCAGCTTCCCTTGGCTCGAGCATGTCCCCACCAGCATACTCATGTCCAATATCCGGTCCAAATCACTACCCAGGAGGAGATCTCTTCAAGTTACATAAGTCCAAGTAAATTAACATCTGCGGCAGCAACTTGAAATGCAAGATTGATCATCCTTTCCCTGTCCAATTTTCTGATTAATGATTCCGTACATAAGGTTACAGTCAAACACAGATCTTTTAGACAAATACAAACACAGAATTACATACAGCATTATTCTCCTTTGACAGAGGAAAACATAAATCTGTACATTCTAATCAAAAATAAAAAGGACCTTTTCAGATTTCAAGTTTGTAATCCTTCGCTGTTGCCAAATACTATAAAATTGACCATTGGGATAAAATTAGTTTTTTCTTTTCTTTTTGAACAATTGAGTTACGGTGTATAATTAGCTAAAGACGACCAAGCTGGGAGTTTCTGCCCATAAACCTTAAATCAGATTGAACTTCAGACATTTGCACAAATCTGAGTCATCCAAAAGCAGTTGATCATTGCTCCACTCGGTGGTGCAATAAAAAATCTTTATTCCACAAAAATTTTCTCTGATGTTTTTATACCAGTATTGGACTAGTTTGCATTAATTTTCAGTTCCGTAGAACTAATAATTGATACCCTTTATTTCAATCAAGGACTTTTGCTCGAAAATGTCACTAGTTCAATAAAATGTAGAGAACTCATCCAAATACCAACAAAGCTATGATTTTCTACCAAAGCAATGACAAATATTACAAATCTCTCCTATTTGAGCATACCCATTACTCAAAAATGAGCATCTAAGAGAAACACATTAACTAAAACCGTCAAAAACTTGTAAACTTTCTCAAACACAATGACACAATGCTCAGCAAAATAAACCCCTCACCGTACCTAGCATTATGCTTACACTCAACTACTGAAATACTTTCCCAAATAAAATTCACTACAGAAGAAGGCAATATCCTCAAATCACACCAAAACAAGATTTACCTACTATTTCAGCCAAATGAGTAACTAAAAGCCAAAAATGATTGAAACCCAGTGAAAATAACAAGCAAATATAAATCTGAGATTTCAAGAACAGAACCACCAAATCACTAAGAACCCAAAAATAATATATAGAAATGAGTTCAAAAAAAGCATACCTCATGCACAAGAAAGAAATCTAAGCCAATCCCAGTAACTGTTTCCAAGCTCCCTTCTTCAACACCCAAAAAAAATTTTCCTTCAAAAAAAAAAAAGAAAAAAAAAAGAAAGATTCTTTGATTCCACAGATGGTAAGCCAGACACTTCTCCTTACAGTCTTTCTCTATGGTTCTCTCACTTCGCTCCACACTTAGCACCCTTCTCACTCTCTCTCTTTAACTTCCAGGAAATTTTCCCCTATGAATTGTAAGACTTGTATTATGGTGGACTTTCCACGTGGCCTGATTGTATTCGGTATTAGTGCGAGGTTCAGTGGGGCCAGTCGGGAAGAGTTGGGGAATTAAACAACAGTGAAAAGATGGGGTTTGATTTAGGGTCGTTCGATGTGTGGAATTTTGGGGGCTGGATCATGGACTGTGGTGGAAGCTGGAATACGTCACGGGGGGGTCGGTCAAATAAGATTATATAATTGGTGGAGAGAGTGGGACCCAGTGGATGATGTTCCCAATAATTTTTTTACTGAGAGACACGTGTTCGGTAGGATCCATCATCAGGATAATTGTTGTGCAGGCGGACACGATTTTTAAATTTTCGGTTCGATTTTAAAGAAGTATTAATTTTTGGGGAGGGCTACAGTAGGAGCGCCCTTACGTAGGGCCACTCCTTATACACCGTTGGATAGAAATATGTGGGGAATAACGAGAATCTGTGAGGAATTTATTTATACACAGATTCTCATCTAACGGGGTATAAACAGGGCCCTACGTAGGGACGCCCTTTTCTACGTGTAAGGTCACCCTTAATTTTTATATATAATAATAGTTTTGAAACCATTTTGACTTTTGACTGGTGACGACGTAGTACACGGGTATGTGAACTCACTATTGACTCACATAAGTCATGAGTAAATAAAGTGCATTGCATATGGCAGGACCCCAATTTTTATTTTCATTTTGTAGACAAAATAAATTTTCTACCCACTTTTCTCTACTTTTGTAACCATTTTTTTTTCTTGAAAATTAACACATAAATCGTAAGCACCAATTGGCAGTTAACAATAGAAAAATAACCTACCGGTAAGATAAGTCAATCAGATCTTCGTATCACTAATTTTTCATTTTGTAATATATAAAAAAAAAAAAACATGATAGTTCTTACTTTTTTTTATCTTTTTTGGAAAAAAGACAAATATTCTTTATTAGGGTAAATCATCTACTACAACTTCAGCAATACAATCTGAAATTTTCTCTAAAGATAAAGAGGAAACTTGATTTATTATAGTAATTTTTCAAAAAAAAAATTAAAAATTCCCGAATTTTGAAAATGTTTTAAATTTTCCAGATTTTAATTAGAATAATACCACTTTTAAAAGTTTTTTAAAAAATATCATTTTTTATTTATTGATGAGATACTTGAAGTAACCAATCAAGTTATCTTAGGTAAATCGACCGGTTATCTCAAGTACTAGATTGGTTACCCCAAGTAACCTAACTATTTACTTCAAATACCATTGAAAAATATCATTTTAAAAAAATTAATATTTTTCTAAAATTTTTTTTTAAAAGTAATATTTTCTAAATCAATCTAGAATTTTTCGAACAATTCAGCCCTCTCAAATTTTTCAAAAGATTCGGGCCATCTGGGATTTTTCAAAAAATTCGGTATATCCGGGATTTTTCAAGAGTTTCTAACACTTTTTACCTATAAAAATCAAAATAAATTAGAAAAATAAGGAAGTCAGGTTTCTTTCCCAAAATCTGTACAGTTTTTATTAGAAAAATATCACTTTTTAAAAAAGTTTTAGAAAAATATCATTTTTAAAATAGTTACTAGTTTTTAAAAACTGGTTACTAGTTACTAGTTATAAATATATTTAGTTATTAGTTACCATTTTTTAAAAACTAGTTACTAGTTATAAATACATTTAGTTATTAGTTATCAGTTTCTGAAAACTAGTTATCGGTTACTAATTACTATTTTAAAAAATGACATTTTTCTCAATATTTTTTGAAATGACATGTTTCTAATAAAAATCGTACCAGACTCATACAAAAAACACAAGTCACCTTATTTTTCAATTTTTTTTTCTAAAAAATACCGTAAAAGGCTCAATTTTCCATTTTTCAATTTTATATCCTTTGGGTCTGGAATTTTGCAAGAAGCCCAAAGATAAAATATTATAATTTAAATTTGACCTTAATTTGGTTACTGTGCAAAGTACTGTTTTATTTTTATTTTGTAACTAAAATAATACAGTAAATGCCACCACTTCTTTACTTAATTGTGATATGTTATTGATGATCATAATAATTACATATTAAATAGGACTTATGTGAAAATTAGTATAGGACTCAGTTTATTAATTATAATCAACGGGTAGCAAACAGATACGTTATATAGTATTGGGCACCAACAATGTTCTATAGCAATACTCTATACAATGTGATCCAAAAAATGAGAGAAACCCATAAGTATTTACCACTTTAACGCATTTGTATAATCATTCTCCACCACGTGCACAGAAAAGCAAATAGAATTTAATCGTGTTAACTATTTGTACTAAATTATCACTTAAATAAAAAAACAAAAGACTAATTAAGCTATTTATTTAATTTATACACCAAAGTGTTATATTTCAAAAAAATCAAGGGCTAAATTGTCATCTGGACATAAATTCAATGACCATATTGGAGTGCACACTAAATCCAATACAAATTATCATATCAATACTTGATAACTATAACTTAAAGAAAATGTTGAAATTTTGTATGAATTGGGCATATGTACAGTTGTGGCAAAGGAAAATTAGACTCCCAACTTGCATATGTACAGTTGTGGCAGAGAAAAATTAGACTCCCAACTTGCAACCGCTTAGATAAAAAGAAAAATTCAAAAAATTTCACCACATTGTGCAGTTTGGGCAGCGGCTAGAATTGTGAGCACCTCTATCTAATTCATACAAATACAAGTAGCTATAGAAACTGAGAGAGGAAATAAATTAAAATATATTTTAGTAAGGAAAATTTATTATTCTGTGTGAATACGCCCTACTTTCTAGTTTCTACAAATTAATCATAGGAAAGTTATATTTTATACAAAACTTCAGTTTGTATTTTACAGATAACTGCAATCTGGCGTGGTTGAATATAGAAATAATATTTACTAACTGGAAAATAACAACCAACCTACCATATCTTTTGCTCTTTTATTCAAGCAACGAATTGGAAATACTTCTTGAAGTCCCTAAAATACCATTCCTTGGTCAACTTAATTGGAAAGTATTTAATTTTATTTGATTTTTTTTTTCTTTTCCCGAAAGGAACTTAAGATTTTTATTTAGAACTGTAAGTTTAGGTGAATGAATCAATTCAAATTATGTTTAAAACCAGTGACAATCTAATAATAGAATTAGTTCCATAATTTTCTGTCCGTTTTTTGACAAAATTAGAATTTAGTGTGTATATATATATATATACATGGGTGATGTTTCAATGGTAATTTTTATTTTTGCTCAATGGATGGTTACTCTAATTTAGACCATTGGATTTTCATCTAATGGTTGCAATAATATTAGTAATTTTGAAAAAAAAAAACTAATCTAATTAATACTTATATAAATATAGAAAATCACTTATGACTTAAAAGAGAGGTAACTTGTTTATGACCTGATAAGTTTGATATTGTTTTTATCTATTTTCTGCTTTTTTTTTTCATTCCCATTGCATAGTTGCTTCCTTATATTTTTAGTCTCATTCCTTTTCATTTCTTACCTCTCATCATTGCTATTACTAGCTAACTATATATAAGTATATGTATTTTTCTAAAGTATTTTTTGTATATGCTATTTTATTATTCCTAGGTTAATTATTTAATGAAAACTAATTTTCTTTAGTCAAAATAATCAAAAAATTTATCTAGTTTTATAAATTCTCTTTTCTTTTTTTTTTTTTTTTTNTTTTTTTTTTTTTTGAAGAAAACGTATTATCTATTAAGCTTAATAATTTTTTTTTTATTTCACATGATTTACATTTTTTGTTTGAAGAAAATGTATTACCTATTTACTCTTGTTTTCTACGTATTACTTTTTTTTTCCAAAGAAAACATATTATCTATTTAGCTTATATACTTTTTTTTTCCTGATTTCACGTGTTTTTTAATAGTCTTAGTCTTTTTTTTTTAAGGGTTTAATAGTATTACTTGTATGTATATATAAAACTAATAAAAAAATTTTAGTTTAACCGTATATATAAAACTAATAAAAACTTATATGAAACTTTGATTTTTTTTATAGTCTTAGTCATATATATATATATATATATATGAACGTCTTAAAAAATATTTCTTTTTTATAATTTCAAAACTACTATATACATAAAACTATTAAATATTAATATTTTTTATCAAAATCTTTTTTTTTTAAAATCATTCCAAATTATTTTCCTTAAAATGTCATTCGAAAATTTTCTTCCTACCTCAATGAAAAGGGATTCTCAAAATAATTCTCAAAATAATTAAAATGGAATGATTGTAAATAAAAATAACTCGCAATATCAAGCCATTTTTAACTTATCCAGTAACAAATACAAAAATCTCTATTGAAATCTCTCTCCTGTATACATATAGTCAATGAAATTCTTGAAAGGGCAAAGTCTGGGTGGACGATCTCTTCGTTGATCATGGTTTTACTTGGTTACTGATCGACGACTGATTGACTTCTAAGAAGTCCCGCTCTCTTAAACTCTCCTTCCCTGCTCTGCCAGCCACAATGGATGTACGGACGGAAGAAGAAGAGCCACTACTGCCCAGAAGCTACTGGCGATGGAGCAAGCGAGACTTCTTCCCGGAGCCCTCTTTCGAGAGCTTCAGCACTTACAAAGCCGCCGTAAAAGACACCTGCTCTCGCCTCAAGGACCGCTCTCTCCACCGCTCGACCGAAGCCACCGAGCTCGTCCAGCTCCGAAAACAGAGTGGCCATGAGATGAAGCGTTGCCTCACGTGGTGGGACCTTATCTGGCTCAGCTTCGGGGGCGTCGTTGCCGCCGGAGTCTTCACAATCACCGGCCAAGAAACGCACGACCATGCAGGACCCGCCATTGTTGTCTCCTACGCGATTTCAGGCCTCTCTGCTCTGCTCTCTGTCTTCTGCTACACCGAATTCGCAGTCGAAATCCCCGTCGCCGGAGGCTCATTCTCCTATCTGAGGATCGAGTTAGGGGATTTCGTGGCGTTTATCGCGGCCGGTAACCTTCTCTTGGAAGCCATCGTCGGCGCCGCCGCAGTGGGCCGGTCCTGGTCTTCTTACTTGGCCAGCATGATAACAAACGACACCAATTTTCTTCGAATTCGGGTAAAGTCTTTCCCGAAAGGCTTTGATCTTTTAGACCCAGTTGCCGTTTTGGTTATCTTAATCACAAATGGTATAGCAGTGAGTGGAATAAAAAGGACTTCTTTCTTGAACTCGATCAGCTCCATAATTAGTCTTATGATTATTGTGTTTATAGTAGTTATGGGATTTGTTCGTGGCGAGTTTTCGAATCTGAAACCATATTTCCCGAACGGGGAGAAGGGTGTTTTCGAGGCTGCGGCCATTGTTTACTTGTCGTATATAGGTTTTGAATCGGTGGCCACCATGGCAGAGGAGACTAAGCAGCCATCTAGAGATATACCAATTTTTTTGCTCGGTTCAATGAGTATGATCACTGTGGTTTATTGCCTAATGGCTTTGTCATTGACCATGTCGCAGAAATACTCTGAAATCGATCGAAACGCCGCGTTTTCGGTTGCTTTCGGAAAGATGGGCATGAACTGGGCCAAGTATTTGGTCAGTATGTGTGCGCTCAAGGGAATGACTTCGAGTATGCTTGTTGGATCTCTAGGCCAAGCTCGGTACACTACTCAGATTGCAAGAGCACATATGATTCCACCTTGGTTTGCACTTGTTCATCCAAAAACGCAGACCCCAGTTTATGCTACTCTACTGGTATCCATTACCGGCTCACTAATTTCATTTTTCACGAGTTTGGAAGCCTTGTCAAGTGTTTTCTCGTTCACTACGGTCTCTATTTTTATGCTTATGGCTGTTGCTTTACTTGTTAGGAGGTACTTTGTGAGGGACGTGACAGAGAAGGAAGATTTGGTTAAGTTTCTTGCCTGTTTATTTCTTGTGATTGGTTCTTCTATTGGAGTTACTGTACTTTGGAACATGAATAAGAGAGGGTGGATTGAGTGTTCAGTGCCAGCTTTGATTTGGTTTATGGGGAATTTGGGGATGGCATTGCTTCCAAAGCAGAGAGTTCCAAAGGTTTGGGGGGTCCCTCTGGTTCCATGGCTGCCCTCACTGTCTATTTTGGTGAATCTTTTTCTCATTGGGTCTCTGGGAATTGTTGCATTTTGGAGGTTCTTCATATGCACTGCGCTGATGCTTGTTTACTATTTGTTTGTTGGTCTCCATGCAACTTATGATTTGGCTTGTTCAAATGAACAAAAGTGAAAAATTCGCATGTTTGGGAACATTTTTTGTTTCTTTTTTAAGGGTAAAGGATCACACAGATTTTGAGTATGTATTTTCACTAAATCTCTACATCTATCAAATATTTCAAAACCAAAAATTAAAAAACCAAAATTGTTACTCAAGCTGAAAACAGAGTAAAAGCGCCTTTTCACGTGTACTTTTGGTTCTATATATGACATATTGATATGTGGTGTGAATAGTGCAAATTGGTAATTTATTTCAGACGATTACTTCAACAGTTATATGACCTTAAGTTGTTTCATTTCTGTACTTCTGTCAAGAACCCTTCGTCGATTTATTGATTTATGAATGTTGTTCAGTGTTCTAATATTATACTCTTCAAGTAGTTGAACACATATTGCACTTAAAGTTTCTCCTCAAACGCATTCGCTTCAAAGGAGAAACTTCCTGGTAGTAACGAAAGGGCTCACCTTAATTGCCTTAACAAATTAGCCGCAAACAGTTAGAATTATCTTATTGTTTCATGTTAGAATTATCTTATTGTTTCATGTTATCATCTTCTCTCTTTGCTTGTGTTGTCAGCTATGATTTTGTACCTATCCAAGGCAATATTGTAGCTCATAATGTCGCGCAATTCGCTTTTAACTCTTGTTCAGACTAAGTGTGGGATTGAGCTAGGAAACTCTTGATGGTATTCGTAACATGAGTTTGTAATGGACGATTTTTTCTCTGATTAAATAACAGCTTCAGTGCTTCACTGAGTTTCTATTCCAAAGAAGAAAAGAATTGCTTCATTTAGTTGAATCAATATCCAATGATCCTAAGCCACACAAACAGTCTAGTTCGTCCTTGTTACCCATTATAACATACTAAAGACCTCTTGCCCCCATTGTTTTGGTTTAGGAGCTTAACACCCTTTTGTCCAACGTGAGACGTGGACTAGTAATGTTTTATGGAGATGTGAAGAGCTTTGTCCGGGCATATAATTAGTATATCATGAAGCATAAATATTGCAACATCATTTTACTGCTATCTAACGTTTTATATAAAGAATATGGTATGTAATTATTTATCAAAACATTTTCAACATGACCTCTAAAATTAGAAATGGACATGTTTTACTTTATAGACGGTCGTCTCAAGATGACAATGTTGGCGAAACGTCAACAGTAACCGACACGATCCATCTCACTTTTCATTGGTCGGTATTACATTCTTTATCTGATTGCGTAGAAATGTCATATATAATATTCTTTATCAAAAGCTTTAAGATTGGAGTTATCATCCTCATAGCAGGTTTATATGGAAGGGTTTTAGGCATGTTCGCCCTCTAAATTTATCATGGTTTGGCAATCTGGCCCCTAAAAAAATTTCTTGGCAATCAACCCTCCAAATTCACAAAACAGTGACAATTAAACCTAAATTGTTAAATGATGTCAAATTACTAATGGAATTGGTCACGTGAGAGTTATATGTAAGATTTTTTAAGGTTATTGTTGGTATTTTACTGGACCTAAGGGCTTAGTGGGAAAATAGAATCAGACTAGGATTTTTAAATTCAACTATAAAATTATTTCGAAGCTAAATATGATAAATTTTAGAATAACATAACCTTTTCCAAAAATGTCCACTGGAGCTAGCTCAGTCGGTGGGGTAGGGTGGAGATTAGGTACTAGGTCGGGAGTTCAACTCCCAAAGTACATGAATTATTTTCTTTTAATTGCTAAAAAGCCAACTCTAATATATATATATATATATACATGGGACCAATCCAGTAGGTATTTTTTTTTACCTATTCATAGATATTGTTTTGCCTAATTAAATTTGATTACACATGTCTTTTTATGATTCATAGATATTATTTTACTTAATTAAAATTAATTACACACGTTTTTTCATGATAAAAAAAAGTGAGAGAAAAATATTAAATAATAAATTTTTATTTTTATTTAATTTTTTTCAACTACTCAAATTTGATAGCCGTTAGATAATGATCTAACAGTTAGAATAAAGAAATACCTATATAAAACGGGTAAAAAAAAAAAAACCTGGGAACCTAGACGGGGGTAATGGTTGCCTCATAGTCTCGGCAACCGTGGAACCTTTTGCTTATGTGGAGAATGTCGTGACAATCTGGTCAGTGAAAGAATACGATAAATGAATAAGTGGTCGGGAATGACAGTAATATAATTTTGGTAGAAACTGATTACTGCTTGAATATGAATCAATTCATGAAAAAGAAAATAGTTCGCCAAAATCTGATTTCAGATTCAAATTGTTCCCAAAAAAAAAAAAAAAAGGAATTCCCAGATTTTGAACAGAGTACAGTAGATGAAACCCAATCTCAGATAAGGGAATCCACTAGGGCCATTTTCTTGGAAGATCACCGATGATGACGAATTCGATTGCTCATTCACTGCATTTCTCTATACTTTGTAAACTCGAAAGTATTTTTCCAATTAGTTTCAATTCAATCTTACCAGACCAAACACCCACTTGTTATCAGGGGCTCTAACAGAGATGAACACAACAACCCATCTACAGGCAAGTTGCCTCACGACGGTTGCACTCGCCGGCGATCTCTTTTTTTTTTTTTTTTCCTTATTTAAGTTATAGATAGTCTTAATTAATTTTGAGAAAGTTATATTAATAATTAACCCCAATCTCAATTTATTTTCCCACTAAGCCCTTAGGTCCAGTAAAATACTAACAATAACCTTAAAAAATGCTCCATGTGACTCTCACATTACCAGCTCCGTCAGTAATTTACTAATTTGACATCAGTTAACAAATTAGGTTTAATTGTCACTTTTTTGTGAATTTAGGGGTTGATTGCCAAGAAAATGTTCTCAGAGCCTGATTGCCAAACTATGATAAATTCAAAGGGCAAAAATGCTAAAAACCCTATATGGAAACGTAACATAAACTATGGCCCTGTTTGTTTCAACCATTCCATTCCATTAGAATGAAAAATCTATTTGAATATGTGTTTGTTTTAACAATTCAGTTTTTCTATTCAAATGATCTTTTAGAATGTGTGTTTGTTTTTTTCCATTCAAATGGTCCATCCAAAAAGTTAACCACTAGAATAGTTTTTTTGTGTCTTGAATGAGAATGGAGGGGAGGAGGTGTTTTTGAATGGTCCATTCCAATGCTCTCATTCTAATTACAACACATTCTACTATTTTTTCCATTCAAATGTCTCTCATTCCAATTATAACACATTCTACAATTTTTATTCAAATACACCCATTCAAATAACGAAACGGCCCTATAACTTTCGACTGACACAAAAGGAAAAAATTGTTTATATTATATATTTGTATACTTTTTAAATTAGGTAATGGCCGTTATCGGCTTGGCCTATATACACACACACGAAAGATGCTGCTATAATCATACAAAACTATAATATAAGACAAGTAAAGAAAATATGTATATAGAGTCATTGACTTAGGACCATCACAAGTAAATTTTACAGTGATTCCCGGTCTCTTCACTTTCTTTCCTTCTGTGCTCTGCTTACCGCCATGGACTTACGGGCCGAAGAAGAAGACGAAGACTTACCCAGAAGCTACTGGCGATGGAGCAAGCGAGATTTCTTCCCGGAGTCCTCTTTCCAGAGCTTCACCTCCTACAAGGCCGCCGTCTCCGAGACCTGTTCTCGCCTCAAGCACCGCCTCCTCGACCGGTCGACCGACGCCACTGAGCTCGTTCAGCTCCGCAAAGAGAGCGGCGATGAGATGAACCGCTGCCTCACGTGGTGGGACCTCATCTGGCTCAGCTTCGGCGGCGTCATCGGCGCCGGAATCTTCACGGTCACCGGACAGGAAGCCCACGACCATGCCGGGCCCGCCATTGTTGTCTCCTACGCCATCTCTGGTCTCTCTGCACTGCTCTCTGTCTTCTGCTACACCGAATTCGCAGTCGAAATCCCCGTCGCCGGGGGCTCATTCTCCTACCTGAGGATCGAGTTAGGTGACTTCGTGGCGTTTATCGCAGCCGGTAACATTCTTTTGGAGGCCGTCATCAGCGCCGCCGCTCTGGCTCGGTCCTGGTCTTCTTACTTCGCTAATATGGTGAGAAACGACCCTGATTTTCTTCGAATGCGGGTAAAATCTTTCCCCAAAGGCTTTGATCTTTTAGACCCAATTGCGGTTTTGGTTCTCTTAACCGCAAATTGTATAGCAATGAGTGGGACAAAAAGGACTTCTTTCTTGAATTCGGTCGGCTCCATACTTGGTCTTATGATTATAGCATTTATAATAGTTGTGGGATTTGTTCATGGCGAGTTTTCGAATCTAAAACCCTTTTTCCCAAATGGGGAGAAGGGTGTTCTGCAGCTGCAGCCGTTATTTACTTGTCATATACAGGTTTTGATTTGGTCTCCACCATGGCTGAAGAAACTAAGCAGCCCTCTAGAGACGTACCCATCGGTTTGGTTGGTTCAATGAGTATTATCACTTTGGTCTACGGCCTAATGGCTTTGTCATTAACCATGTTGCAGAAATATACCGAAATAGATCGAAACGCTGCGTTCTCGGTCGCTTTCGGAAAGATTGGTATGAATTGGGCTAAGTATCTGGTTGGCATATGTGCCCTCAAGGGAATGACTACCAGTTTGCTTGTTGGATCTCTAGGCCAAGGTCGGTACACCACTCAGATTGCGAGAGCACATATGATTCCGCCTTTGTTTGCTCTTGTTCATCCAAAAACTGGGACCCCAATCTATGCTACTCTTCTCTTAACCATTACTAGCTCATTAATAGCGTTCTTTTCGAGTTTGGAAGTTTTGTCAAGCGTTTTCTCGTTCAGTACGCTCTGTATCTTTATGCTTATGGCTGTTGCATTGCTAGTTCGGAGGTATTATGTTAGTCGAGTGACAGAAAAGGAACATTTGGTTAAGTTTCTTGCTTGTTTGTTTCTTGTGATTAGTTCTTCCATCGGAGTTACTGTAGTTTGGAACATGAATAGGCGAGGGTTGATTGAGTATTCAGTGCCTGCTTTCATTTGGTTAATGGGGAATGTGGGAATGGCTTTGCTTCCAAAGCAGCGTGTTCCAAAGGCTTGGGGGGTCCCTCTGGTTCCATGGTTGCCAGCTCTGTCTATTGGGATGAATCTTTTTCTCGTTGCATCTTTGGGAACTGTTGCATTCTTGCGGTTCTTCGTTTGCAGTGCGCTGATGCTTATCTACTATTTGTTTGTAGGTCTCCATGCAACTTATGAAGTGGCTTGTTCAATTGAACCAGAGTGAAAACTCTCGCTTGTTTGGTTTACACTTCTATTTTCTGCTTTTTAAATAGGGTAATTTTGTGGGGATTTTTAAGTCCATACTTAATTATCATGCTTTTAAATAAAAGAAAGAAAAAAGGAAAATAAAAGAGCTACTAATTACTACCAATCAAGCAGAAAGAAACAGAAAAATAATGCTAATTATTGCAGAGGGGATTTTTATTAATGTTCACCAAAGAACATTACTTGAATAGTTAGATGACCTTTTGTTTCATTCTGTAGTTTTTCTATGAACTCTTCCCCAGTTTGTTGATTTGTGAATGTGATTCAGTGTTCCGAAAATTTGGGCAAAGGCCTGTTTGGTTTCTGATCAGAAAATGACTATTTTGAAGTTTCATTTTAAAAAATGTTTTTTAAAAATTATTGTTTGATATTGCAAATTTTGTGTTTCTGAAATCCTGTTTGGTGTGTTGTTTTTAGATTTTCCTTTCTCTCATTTCTCTTGTCTCCCAGCAGCCACCGACCACCATATTTGAGCCACTGACCATCATATTCTCCGATCTGACCAAACTCCAGCAAAGAAAAATTTCTCCTTCAACTTCAGACTACCATCGGGGTCACCTTCCACTCCAAATCCGAGTACGGCATTGCTGGTGCTGTTCTCCTTCGACCCGACCAGACCACCCATTACGTCTTGACGCCAACACCACCCTTCATCCCTGCACCCAAACCAGATCTCTGTTCTTCACGTCCTCCATTTCTTAATCCAGTCACTACCCACTTCTTTCTTTTATTCTTTTCAAAACTATGTTATTGAATACGTTTTCTTCGTCTTTTTCAATTGCACGAAATTCATCCTTCAAAAAAAGAAAAAAATTACACGAATTTCAAAATCATACAATTGTTGTTAACAGGTCGATCGCTTTTTTAGAATAAAAAAATCCTCACATGAATATCATTAATCAGAAGCTAAATCAGCATTACAAACAGATAATTAGACAAATTTCTCATCACCTGCCAAGAGAGAATCCAAATTTAGACCTAGACCAGCAAGAGTGTGTGCCACCATATTTTATTTTAACGAAATATGATAACACTTGCTGTTATACTTGAATATAAGGGATTGCAAAACCAAACACAAACCCTAGAACATTCATGCTAAAACTGATGGGTAGGGATTCATTGAGTATACCTGAGTCCATGATTCAATACCGTAGTCTGGACGATGAAC
>JXTC01000444.1:45622-74572 GCA_002914845.1 Trema orientale
ATTTGTCCTTTTGGGCGTTGTATATTGTCTTTAGGTTCCCGTACTGATTAGGAAGAGAAAGCAAAACCAAGGCCACAAGCAAATCTTCATTGATTTCTAACTTGAATTCCTTAAGCTTGCCAGCCAAATGAGACATCTGCATGATGTGCTCCCTTATATTTCCTTTGCCACTGTACCTTATTGAGATGAGTTTCCCCAAGGTACTAATCATCTCACCCTTTTCATTCTTGAGATATAATTTCTCAAGAGCAGCAAGGAAATCCTTAGCATTTTCCTCTTTTGGCAAAGAGCCCCGCATGACTTCTGGAATAGAGCGCTTCATGATCATGACACTCATACGATTGGACTTTTCCCAAAGCTCAAAGTTCCTTTTATCCTCAGTGGAACTTTCCTCCGTAAGAGCAGGGGGTTGGTCCTTTCTAAGTGCCAGGTCAAGATCCATACAACCCAGTACGATCATGACATTCTCTTTCCAGGACTTAAAGTTTGTGCCCGTAAGCACAGGAATAGTACTCAAGTTGGCAGAAAAATTAGCAGCAGAAACTGTATAGAGAACAAAATAATACCATAAATTAAATATGCTCACAACTTAAACGTCACATATAAGCATACAATATAATCACAAATATGCAAATATGACATATATCACATAAGGTGGGCTACCATCACAAGATACCTAGCGCAACATTAATAGGCCTTCCTTTGGGCAGACGTATTAACTTGCAAGTGGTACTCTCAAGTGTAATAATCAAATACTGACGGTAAATCCTGTCAAACAACAAACCTTCCTTTGGGCCGATTTATTGCTCACATGGAAACCAAACAACCGTCACATACTCATTATCACAGGTGCGTTTATTGTCGTGCCAAATAACCATCTTCCTTTGGGCCGATAGTTATCCGCATTAACAACAAACCCACAACATCTTTATACGTTAGACTAAACAAAACTACACAACAGAGGTTACTTTGGCAACATGCTGCTTTATCGTATTTAATCTAACATACAAGACAAATGGTGCAAAGAAAATTAACCGAAATGCCCAAAAATTCGACTAAAATAGCCGAAAACTGAAAAATTTTCTTTGCTGGCAGAATCGGTCGACCGGCTGACAGAATCGGTCGACCGATTCTGCCAGTTTCGGTAAACCGAAAATCACAGAAAGTGAAAATGGCTCTCGGCAACTTTCGGTATACCGAAATGTTACTTTCGGTCGACCGAAAAGCCACTTTCGGTCGACCGAATCTGACAGAGACCAAATTGTCATATTCGATCTTTCTGAATTGGCTCTGCACTTTATCAACCCTAGAACCTAATAGGGTTTTCAACGGACAAAGTGAGGGTCGTTCTAGTCCTTAGTAGGTCGAAAAATGGGTTGAAACTCCATGATTTAAGTCAAAAATGACCAAAATCAGCCCAAAATTCGACCGAAAACTCAAAATTTTGCCGAAAAATCAATCCTGTGAATAGTGTTTCCGGTAGACCGAA
This sequence comes from Trema orientale, assembly GCA_002914845.1. Classification (NCBI taxonomy): domain Eukaryota; kingdom Viridiplantae; phylum Streptophyta; class Magnoliopsida; order Rosales; family Cannabaceae; genus Trema; species Trema orientale. The sequence continues at coordinate 47,112 of JXTC01000444.1, forward strand.
AACTTAAACCGGTCTACCGAAAACACTGTTCACAGTGCGATCTGGAAAATTCCAGATCCGCTTAAATGGCTCCAAACATCAAAATAAGCCCGAAAATGATGTTTTTGGCCCCAAATCCGAAATATGAACGACCCAAAAGCCAAAACCTAACCCTCATAGCATCAAATACTCAATAAATCATGTAAAATCACAAATCATGCATGTAAAATCTAAACCCTAGAAATCCAAATAGGTATAGATTTTGAAAACTACAGACATGCATGAAAACCTAATCAATTTTAACATGAAATCTCGCTCTGATACCACTTGTTATACTTGAATATAAGGGATTGCAAAACCAAACACAAACCCTAGAACATTCATGCTAAAACTGATGGGTAGGGATTCATTGAGTATACCTGAGTCCATGATTCAATACCGTAGTCTGGACGATGAACCGAAGGCGGAAGCGATAGTGATTGACTGTATATGCTAGAGGGTTTGATCTTCTGTAGCCTTAAAGCCTAATGACACTCAGATGGAATTCTCTGTAATTGATGGTGGGTTACAGAGAATTAAGCGTACGTATTCTTTTGGCTACAGGGACCATAACCCTAATATGTTCTTTATATAGTCTCCTGTTGGGTATCCATCAAACCCTAACTGGGTGACTAACAGGGTATCCACATTGGTATCCATACCCAGTTGGATATCCTGACCCAGCCTAATTAAATCACTTATTGGGTCTGCTTAAGAATAATATGGCCCAATACAATTGTCCAAAATATATGTGGCCCACTATAGGAAATACAATTTCCTAACACTTGCTACCTCCTACTAAATCTAATAGTTCAACAATATCAATAACCGAAACGCCTTCAACAGAGTTATATGAGCGAGAATTTACTAAAGAGGTAACATTTGAGGGATGTACACTCGACATAATGGGCTTGCAGGCCTCTTGTGTGAGTAAGATGCAAGCCGAGTCTCATAGACAAAAAATCAAATTGAGAAGTAGAAGAGACCACCGAGAAACAACATGCTGCAAATAGAACCACTGCCCCTAAATAATCTCGTAGCATCACTCTGAAACTAGCCGAGGTGACTTCATTGGAAACAATAGCAATATTCAACTTCAAACACCCAGCATTAGGCGGTATCCAATGTTTGTCAACTGCAGGAGATTGGTGTGAACCTTTGGATGAGAAATAATAGCAACTGACAGACTAAGCAGTGCGCGGTTTGTAGACTCTAAAATGTCCTCAGAAATTACAAATTTATTTTCAAAAATAAGATCGTTACGAACACCCTAGAGAAGAGACACCACGTAATATAATAGAAAATTTGTAACTCCTAGTCAACTTTTTAGCAGCGAACGCCCTTTTATTTTTTTATTTTTATTTTTTTTTTGATAAACTGGATGGAATATATTAAAAAATAGGAAAGTACATAAAAGGACTATAAGCACCCTGGGACAAAGCGAGGCTAATTGGTCCACTCACAGTTATCTGAACAAACATTATTAGGAACAATAGAGAAATCTAATCTACCAAAAAATGATGAAAACAAGGCCCATTTTGCAGTATTGTGGGCGAAGAAATTTAGACTTCCTAGATGTATGAGAGGCAGACCAAATCGAAACACACTCCAGAAGCTTGCAGCAATCAAATATGATATTCGATATTTCACAGTAGCAGAGATCAGGACCCAACGTCAAGCTCTGAATACCAAACAAGGAATCTCCCTCAAGGATCAAGTGCGAGATCATGAGAGAGATGACAAGCTCGATTGCAAGCTTAGCTGCAAGACATTCCCCTATCAGTAGAGAAGCAGGGGGTGTAGTTTCGCTTTGATCCCCCAAAACAGAGGCTGTCAAGTCTCGGCAAATGGCTGCAACAACAATGACGTCCTTCTGGATGGAGGTATCAAAATTGATTTTACACTAGTCTTCAAGAGGATGTTCCCAAAGGGGGCATTCCGATGCCGAAGCCGACGCACTTTTAGTTTGCCATAAAGAAGAAAATCCCTGATGTAATATTGACAGGACTTGACCAAAGAAAGAACCATTTTGTTATATACCTGTACCTGTGACACGGCTTGACCAAAGAAAGAACCATTTGTAATACGCCTATGTCTTGCTCCTAAACTTGCCACACGTGGGTATTTTACCTAATGCCTTTACTGGATTGATTTTCGGCCCCACCCTTCAATGACCTTTCATCACAAAATCATCAAATATTGGATGAAACAAGGTGTTATTTGATAGGATCTTTAATTTTTTTAGGAATGGATTAGTGAGGATATTTCTGGAAGTTTTGATTAATTTTACTTAATCTCCATAAGTCAAATGGAGTAATGTGTATAAAAAAAATAATGGTTATATATGCTAATATATATTGTATAACTATATATTTGTGTGATATTATAACATATAGAGATGTTCTAAATTCATCAATAATTGGACTAAATATATTCATAATTTTAGTTATAATTTTGCTCTTAATTACTATAACTAAAAAGGATAATCTTGGAATTGAAACACCCATTATATATAGTATATGATGAGAATGATGCAAGAAAAAAAAAAAGAAAAAAAGAGAATGAAATCGCTTAAACCTTAGAAGGAAGATTTTCTTTTTCAAAATCATAAAAATATGCAATTTTTTTCCAGTACAAAATATACAATTTTATTAAGAGAAGACGTCACCGTAATATATGAAATAATACATAGAATAAAGGAGGTTTAAAAAAACCAAAAAACCAAAAAACCTGCAAGGAAATAAATATTTTGAATTATGATTTATATGTACAAATCTTAGAATTTAGAAATAGGAAATTGGTGTATCAAAAAAAAAAGGAAATTGGACTTAGTGGGAATTCGGTACTTTTAATAATATATATATATATATATATATATATATATACACACACGTATATTATATACGTAAAAAGAGAAAAACAAAGTGCGACGAAAATTTTTGTATTTACTTTTGAGAAAAATAAAATAGATGAAAAGAAGAAAAGATGAAGAAAAAAAAACATGATACGGATAATTATATACAAAAAAAAAAAAGAAAAGAACTTAAAATTTAAAAAAAAAATTCAAAATTAGATAAACATAATAAAACTTGATTTCATAATAGTTAGGCCCCATTTTTATTGTTTCCGTTTTAGTACAACAAAATAAGGAATGCACAAAATAAAAGGGATATTTTTAGAATATAATGAATATACAAAGAAAAAAAAATGATAAAATAGTTTTTTTGATGTAAAAAGAAAATATATATAATTAGTCCAATAATTGATATGAATTTAGAACTTCCATAGTATATATAATAAAAATAATTAACAGCACAAAGAAATTAGTATAGAAAATTTTCTTTTCTTTCTTTTCTTTCTCTTATTTTCGATCCTGCTTGCCCCTGTATTGGTTTACAAAATAAAAGACCTATTTATGGGCCAAAGAAGGGAATCAAACTTCTAAGTTTTAATAAAAACGCATCTTAAGGAAGAAGATACATATACCTAGACTTTTTGTTCTTTTCCCATGATATCAAAAGATCATGGGCATCCAAAATCAAAATTATAAGATCCACAACAATAAATAAATAAGGTGTGGGTTGGCACTAATAAAAATATTGTGTAGTTTGTGTTTGTAGTATTGTATTTGTTGATTATTGGAATGAATTAGAGTTTTTTTTTATATAAAGAAATGTTACATATGTTATTATTATTATTTTTTTTAGAAGATTAGTGAATGCTTGAAGGGATTGGTTGTAAAATCAAAGATGAAAACAAAGAGAAAGGGCTGAGACTTTGCTAGAAGAACAGAGAGCAGTTTAATGTTATGTTATCAGTTATATACTTATTTCAGGTGATAATAATTTCCAATTACTATCACTATGTATATGCATATGATATTTGTGTTCGACAACGATTAATAGACTAGAATATGACCTTATTTATATTCTAATTGTAAACAAATATCTTTATCTTCTGTGTAAATATGTGAACTTCCAGATAATAGATTCTTTTCCCCTAATAATGGGGAGAACGTGCCTCCACAACCACAAGTATAATATGTTCTTAATCTCTTGTTGAAACTTTTGGTTCCAATTTTTCCCTTAATATCTTTTCATTCGCACGTGCCTCCATACTTCTGACAAGAGGAAATTATTGAAAGTGTTTGCAATAATTCCAGTGCCGTGTGAGCTTGTATGTAATCAACTACAATTGAGTACTCATTGTATTAAGATGATCTCTTCGTTGAATTGAGATTGATTCAATTTCGAATTTAAAGAAACAGTTCCGCCAGCCATGGATGTACGGACGGAACAAGAAGACCCTTTACTACCCAGAAGCTATTGGAGATGGAGCAAGCGAGACTTCTTCCCGGAGCCCTCTTTCGAGAGCTTCACCTCTTACAAAGCCGCCGTATCCGACACCTGCTCTCGCCTCAAGGACCGCCTTCTCCACCGCTCGACCGAGGCCACCGAGCTCGTCCAGCTCCGGAAAGAGAGTGGCCACGACATGAAGCGCTGCCTCACGTGGTGGGACCTCATCTGGCTCAGCTTCGGCGCCGTCGTTGGCGGCGCCGTATTCACTATCACAGGCCAAGAAGCGCACGACCATGCAGGACCCGCCATTGTTCTCTCATACGCCATCTCGGGCCTCTCTGCTCTGCTCTCTGTCTTCTGCTACACCGAATTCGCAGTCGAAATCCCCATCGCCGGAGGCTCCTTCTCCTATCTGAGGATCGAGTTAGGCGATTTCGTGGCGTTCATCGCCGCGGGTAACCTTCTCTTGGAAGCCGTCATCGGCACCGCGGCGGTGAGTCGTTCCTGGTCTTCCTACTTCGCCAGTATGATCACAAACGACCCGGACTTTCTTCGAATTCGGGTTAATTCTTTTCCCGAAGGCTTTGATCTTTTGGACCCAGTTGCCTTTTTGGTCATCTTAATCACGAATGGTATAGCAATGAGTGGAACAAAGAGGACATCTTGCTTGAATTCGTTCGGCTCCATAATTAGTCTTATGATCATTGTGTTTATAGTATTTATGGGATTTGTTCGTGGTGAGACTTCGAATCTGAGCCCGTATTTCCCAAATGGGGAGAAGGGTGTTTTTGAGGCTGCAGCCATTGTCTACTTGTCATATATGGGCTTTGATTTGGTGGCCACCATGGCTGAGGAGACGAAGCAACCTTCTAGAGATATACCAATAGGTTTGGTCGGTTCAATGAGTATGATCACTGTGATTTACTGCCTGATGGCTTTTGCATTGACCCTGTTGCAGAGATATTCTGAAATAGATGGCAATGCCGCGTTTTCGGTTGCTTTCGGAAATATTGGCATGAATTGGGCCAAGTATTTGGTGAGCATATGTGCCCTCAAGGGTATGACTTCTAGTTTGCTTGTTATGTCTCTCGGCCAGGCTCGGTACACCACTCAAATTGCAAGAGCACATATGATTCCACCTTGGTTTGCTCTTGTTCATCCAAAAACTCGGACCCCAATTTATGCTACTCTTCTGGTAACCATTACTAGCTCTGTAATAACATTTTTTGTGAGTTTGCGTGTTTTGTCAAGTCTTGTCTCGTTCAGTACGCTCGCTATTTTTATGCTTATAGCTATTGCATCGCTAGTTAGGAGGTATTACGTTAGGGAAGTGACAGAAAAGGAAGATTTGATCAAGTTTCTTGCTTGTTTATTTGTTGTTATTGGTTCTTCTATTGGGTTTACTACACTTTGGAACATGAATAGGCGAGGGTGGTTTATGTTTGCAGTGGTTGCTTTGATTTGGTTTATGGGGAATTTGGGGATGGCATTGCTTCCAAAGCAGAGAGTTCCAAAGGTTTGGGGGGTTCCTCTGGTTCCATGGCTGCCATCATTGTCTATTGTTGTGAATCTTTTTCTCATTGGGTCTTTGGGAACCATTGCGTTCTTGCGGTTCTTCATGTGCACGGCGCTGATGCTTGTTTACTATTTGTTTTTTGGTCTCCATGCAACCTATGATGTGGCTTGCTTAAATGAACAAAAGTGAGCAATTGGAAAATAGGCTTTGCCTGATAACACCTCATGTTTGCTTTTGCTACTTTGAAAAGATTTGTGGAGATCTTTTAGTTGATATTTTGAGAAAAATCTCTAACTAAACTACATTTTAAAAGCAAAAGGCAAAATATTGAAGTGTTACCAATCAAGCCAACATAACTTGTTAAATATATTAAAAAGTATTAAAACAAATTTTAAAAGTTGGATTTTAGAAAAAGGGCAAATGGGCATGACTAGTAGATAAATGCGTTGAGTCTTGATTTAGGGGCATTTTGTTTAAGACAATAAAATTAGAGGAAATTGAGACTACGTATGTGTTAAGAATGTCGTAATGGTCCTATGGTTAAATTTGGAACCATTCAGACATAAAATGAATAAACAGTAAGAATGTAAAAAACAAAAAGACGAAATTACAGAAAAAGTTGAAAATAGAATTTTATCTTTATAGAAGAAAGGTCTTAATAAGATCGTATACTTTTGATATTTGCTTTTGGCTAATCTTGGTACATGAGTTAAGATATTTGATGTGAATAATGTAAATAATGGAATTTATTGAGTCTGTCATCTTCAGTTGTTTCACTCCTGTAGTTCTGTCAAGTTCACTTGGTCCGTTCGTTCAATTTATTTATGTGATTTAGAATAACAATTAATTGTTTAATTTGCTGAACATAACTCTCTGTTGGCCACAATGGAGAAAATTAGCCAAAGATGGCTAGAACTAGTGTGCTTATACGTTTATGTTTTGGCCCCAAATTTTGCCCGTTTACTGGTATAAAATTTCAATTCACCTAAGCCACATTGGCCGTCTGGGTTGTGAGTGGTACCATTAATAACATACTAGGACTTCTTGTCTCTTTATTTTGGGTAGGTAATATCCTTTAGGATAAAATCATTTTTATAAATTTGATCATGTATATTGGTTATTATCGGTATTATTATTAAGATTTAAAATTTGTTATAAATTTTAAATTAGTCTACCGAGTACTTAGTTTACCAAAATATCTTTTAACTAAATTATAAAAAAATTAAATTAAAATTTAATAACAAAACTAAAAGGAAAAAAAAAAAAAAAAAGCCCAAAAACCCATCATCTCCTACGTTACTCTGCCTCCATTTATCTTCTTTGGAAATTGTTGAACAATCAATTGAGCATTAAAATTTAGCAGAAAAAAAAAAAAAAACAAACTGAGCCTTGAAATGAAGGCAGAAATGTTTTAACACCATCAAAGCCCAATCTTGAGATAAAATTTATGCACCTGAAAACTCATCAAAGCCCCAATCATGATGAACTCAGCAAACCCACAACAGACTATCTAACTAGCAGATAAACCAAACTCTCTAAACAAATCAAATCAGTTAATTCAGCTCATCAAGATTCTTCCATTATCGTTGGATCTGGAGCTCGGCCTCGATGGACATCCTCTTCGCTCAGATCTAAACCGATCTTCACTCCAACAATGCCCTCCGCCAGTCTGCGGCTTTCCTCCAAGCTTTGCAATAATCGGCCGCCGACTACGACATCTTCGTCACAGCCAAGTGTGTTGTCGTCTCGCCGACCTCCACCGTCTGCAAGAAGCTCACCTTTGACCTCATCTCGTCAACAGATCTCACAGCAGATAAAGCTACCTTTATCCTCATACACAATATACTCCCGAACACATTGAACGGATAAACCAACAAAGCTCCGAACTTTAACCAACAAATGTGTACGAACACCTCAATCGATGCCTCGCTATGGAAATTGCATAAATGTACTGTCGATCATGGAAATTTATCGTTTGGCTCAATTTGTTTTGTTTTTTTTTTTTTCTCCTTTTTGTGGGTTTATGCATTTGAGTTGTTGAGGTTTTTTTTTTTTTTTTTTTTTTTTTTTTTTTTTTTTTTTTGTTTTTTTTTTTTTTTTTTTTTTTGTTTTTTTTTTTTTTTTTTTTTTTTGGTGAAAGAATTGAATTGTTGAGGTTTGAATATAATTATTTGGAAATAACTTGTACAGTATATATGTGATTAAACATAGAGAAGGTTGGAGATTAGTAACGAGGAAGGTAGAGGCGGAAGAAGGAAGATATTGATTTTTTTTGATAAATTCGGTCAAATATGCAGTAAAAGATGCCTAACTTGAGGCATATTCACCCCTCAATAAAATTTATATATATATATTTTTTTACGCGCCCCTACGTAGGGCTCTGTCTATTCACCGTTGGATGAGAATCTGTATATAAATAGATTCTCCATAGATTCCTGTTATTCCCCACAGATTCCCATCCAACGATAATTAAGGCATGACCCTACGTAGAGACGCCCCTACCGTAGCCATCCCCCATATTTTTAAAGATAAATATGCATATATATCTACATGAAAAATCTAAATTACTCATAATAATTGATTCTCTTCTTATATGACTGAACCTATCTTCTCCATATTTTATTTGTCATACACAAGTAATCATCAAAATTTCTTTGTTTAAGTGCAATGGTTATAATTTAAAATAGTTTATTATTAAATTTTGGAATATTCTAATATTGGCCATTTTTATCATAATTTGTGAAATTGTCAAAAATTATCTAAATAATATCAAAAATATTACGTTGAAATTTTTTTTTTTTTTTTTGAAAGGTTACGTCGAAAGTTATTGAAAACACCGTTTTCATTGAAATACCACTTATTAAAATAGCATCGAACAATATCGAAAATATTATTTTATCAGGATTTTATCAAAAATATCATTTTCGTCGAAATATTGTCGAGAATATAACTATCAAAATCTCATCAAAAATTATCAAAAATACCAGTTTCATTGAAATTTTATTGAAAATACTATTTTTATCGAAAACTATCGAAAATCATTAAAAAATTTTGACAATTATTGCGATTTTTCGTTAAATCTCGCAAAAATTAATCTGAAAATAATTTTTCAACATATAATTACCTCATAACATCTCGAAATTTGGGAATAAACTGTTTTAAACTATACTCATTACCTTTAAACTTGAATTTTTGAAGATTCATATTTAATCAAGTTTAACTTTTTTAAGGGTATTTTCGTCAAGATGCATATTTTTCAAATGTTTTTCTTTGAGAGCATATGTCTCAAATTTCCTATATTATCATGTATATTTCCTCTAATTTCTCATATTTTTTTCCTTTTTTTCCATAATTTTAAAACTTTTATTAACTTTCAATTTAGTTTAAAGTTTAAATATAACTTTGAATTATATTAAAAAAATTAATTTCGAGATTTTCAAAAGGGTATTTCAATTACTTAATAACTCTAAATTAGTATTTGATTATTTGAGGGTATATATTTGCAACAAATTTTAAATCTTAAGGATAATATTGATAATAACTAGTATACAGGATTATTGAACAAAAGGTCAAAATACAGGGTCTAAAAATGATATTGTCTCGTACATATATTAGTTCATATCCCAGTCCAACTGGTACCAAATACTTGTTTAAAGTAGGTGTATTTCTAATTAATTACCTAAGGTCATGTTTGGTACACTGTATAAGGACTGTGTATTATATTAATTAAATACAATACTATGTTTAGTTGTACTTTTGTATTGTATTATTTAATACGACATCAAAATTTAATACAATACATAGAGCATTATTAATACAAAAGATCTATATTACACTGTATTAAAGCATTGACTCTCATCACTTTTTCTGTCTTTAATATCTTTCTCATCACTTTCTCTATTTTCTCTCTCATCCCTTTCTCTCACATCACTTTGTCCTTTCCAAAAGTTGTATTTTTCTAAATGCTTTTAAAAGTGATATTTTTCAAAAATTAAAATTAGAAAGTAGTATTTTTTAAAATAACTTTTAAAAAGTTGTATTTAGAAGTGGTATTTGTCAAAATGATATTTTTCTAAATAAACTTTTAAAAATAGTACTTTTCAAAAATTAATTTATAATGCAACATCTTAATACAATGTAAAACCAAACATAGTACTATAATAAAATAATACAGTATAATACAATTAATTACAATACATCACAATATGATACAATATAATATAACACGGTGTATCAAAGATGACCTAGAAGGCTAAAACAAATAAAGATGTCTCTATGACTTTTTTTTTTTTGAGTGAAAAGCTATCGCCTATCTCTATGATGGATGTCAATAAACATGGAATTAGCCTTTTTTTCTACTCAAATTATGTTCTCTTCCCTTTTTCCCTTTGGTTTGCATTATTTGAGCAATCAACACGGAAAGAAAGAGAAATAATTGACACCTGAACTGACAATTCTGTCGAGGATGATCCCCATAAAGCAAATTCTAAGATTTAAAAATAACTATCAATATTTAAACTAGGTCAGTTCGCCTAAAGTTGTTGAAACAATATAGGGAGTATGAATATGAGGAAATTTGATTTTTTATGGTAATTTTTCAAAAAAATTGAAAAATTCCGGAATTTGAAATTATTCTGAAAAATTCTGGATTTAATTATAAAAATACAACTTTTAAAAGTATTTTAAAAAATATCAATTGGAAGTGGAGCTTTCATTTCTTTCAGAGCTAAACGGTGAAAATGATACAGAACTTCCGAGTCTGATGAGATACTTAAGGTAGCTAGTCGAATTACCAAAGGTAACTTGAGCATTTACTTCAAGTAACTAGAATGGTTACTCTAAGTAACCTAACTGGTTACCTCGAGTATCATTGAAAAATACCAATTTTCAAGAAAAAATGTTATTTCTCTAAATATTTTTTAAAATGTAATTTTTCTAATAATACTTTTAAAAGGTGATATTTTTCTAAATCAATACGGGATTTTTCAAAAAAATCATTCCATCAGGGATTTTTCAACTTTGCTACTTTAGCCTGGAATTTTGTAGGAATCCCTATGAATATTTGGTAAGCTGGATTGGAATTAGAGACAAAAGGGGAAAAGTTTATAAATACCTATTTTCAAGCATATTTTTATAAATATCTATTTTAATTTTTGCTTCATAAATACTCGTTACACCCGTTTTCTGAAAATAAACTACACGTATTTTATACATGAAATGAATACCGAATAAAAATATATTTAAAAATCAGCATACATTTCAAAATATATACTACATGTATAAATTTACACTGCAAATATAAACCATAGGTAAAAAGTTCTATTATAAATGTACACCATCTATATTTTATACGGGTATTTTTGGAACATAAGCAAAAAAACAGATATTACATATAAATTTATCAAAAAAAAATATTTGGATAATATCATCTGGAGTCTCCCGTTTTTTACCTGAGGTATGACTTAAATCCCTATTCTTTATTTTGTAGCTTTGAAGTAACTTTTATTTTGGTAACAAGTTAATCCTTTCCCTATCGTTTGTTTTTCCATTAACACCCACAAAGAAGTCACGTGATCGTTCACCCGGGATATTTGTGGTCTTTAAAAAAAATTGTTAATGGCACCATTGGTCCCTAACCTATGACCATTTTGGCATATTGGTCCTTAACCTTTTTTTTTATGGCATTTAAGTCCTAAACGTTTCTTTTTTTGGTACCACTGGTCCTTTTGGCATATTCTATCCAAGATTCCGTTAAAATTCATTTGAATAAGAGAAATTTTGCATCATTGATCTTGATTTTTCAATTGTTTAACAATTTCGTCCCTATTTTTTTTATATTCATATTTTCGATTAACGATATTACTTCTGCCATTCTTTCAGAAAATTAAAATTCTAAAAAATTAATTTTTCGAAAGATTCACAAATGCAATTACATAAAGAAATGAACATTTAATGGAAAACTATAAAACTTTTCAGGCTTATTTGCTATAAATAGTTAATTAATTTTTTAAAATAACTATTCATAATTACATGAACATTTAATGGATGTATTAAATTTTCAATCAAATTTGACTAGTGTAAAAGCGTGTATGACTGTACGTGAAAAATTTTTTAGTTTTAAAAATGGTAAGACAATTATTTTTTATTCATAAATTATAGTTTGACATAAACTAAGGTTTATTAGTATTTTTTTTCTTTTTTTGAATTTAGTTTTTAAATGAATTGTTTGTTACTTTGTTTTATATTCGTCTTTGAATTTTAATTTTCTGAAAGATTGGCAGATGCAATATTGTTAATCGGAAATATGAATACAAAAAAAAAAAATTATGGACCAAATTATTAAACAATTAAAAAATCGAGATCAATAGTGTAAAATTTCTCTCATTCAAATAAATTTTAACAGAATCTTGGATGGAATATGCCAAAAGGACTAATGGTGCAAAAAAAAAAAAAAAAACGTTTAGGACTTAAATACCACAAAAATAAAAGGTTGAGGACCAATACGCCAAAATAGTCATAGGTTAGGGACCAATGGTGTCATTAACCAAAAAAAAAAAAAAACTAGGTAAAACGATCGCAGGGGTATTTGTGGTCTTTAGAAAAAATAACTGGGTAAAACAATTCTCGGTTTATCAAATGAATTGCTGGTTGTATGAACGATGGCTTATGTGAAGCTTCGTCGGAAAAAAAAATGGCGGTGAGAGCATTTAAGTGTTTTTGAATTTGAAGAATCTGATGTGTGCTTTATAGTTTGTAAGTGGAAGTGTGAGGAGCTTGAAGACAACATAATTGAGGTAGAAAAATATCATAATGAAGGGCCAAATATGAACAGTCGGCCCAATATTAGGGAATGAAAAGAAGAAAGCAGCAAATGAAAGGAATAGTCCTAAAATCAACACCTTTATTATTCTTCTTAAGTACTAATTTTAACCATTTGTTCCTAGAAAATATAAAAATATCCCTCTGTTTTCAGAAATAGGAAAAGAGTAACCTTTTCATTATTATGCCGTTTGGGATAACTTTTACTTCCTGAAGTAAAAGATCCAGAAGATCTTCTTGTAAAAGCTAGTGGGTCCATGCTTCATTAAAAAGATCTTCTAATTAAAAAAAGATCTTTTGACAATTCATCCAAACACCCCCAAAAGTAACTTTTGGGCTCCAAAAGATCTTTAGAAGCTATGCCAAACAGGTCAAACTTTTAACTATTGTCTTTTTTTTTTTCTTTGGTGATAATAATAATATTGGGACATTAATAAAAAAAAAAACGCATATCTTAAAAATTATTGCCAAAACAAACACATCATCAACATTTTTTTATAACATTTTTCCTCAGTAAGGAAAAAGAAAACTAATTAAATAATAGTTTAATACAAAGAGAAGATGATTCCTCATCCTTTCATTTAATATTATATTAAGAGTTGAAAGAATAAAATATTAATTTGATTACAAAATAACTATTTATCATTCGTCCAAAGAGGAAATGTCACAATTTAATGGGCCTAGAAAGGTTGTCACGCCTCTGCCTCTTCCTCTCCTCTCTCCCACTTTCCTAGCTCTCTTTTCAGTCCTCCCTATCTTTGCACAAAAGCTGAAAGACTGACATTCAGCCCGCACTACCGTAACTCAGTGACAAAAAGTATTTCTGTTGCACAAAATCATCCGGCCAAATAAAGCATACTTGCCCGCCAAATGAGCTCTATTAGTCAGTGCCGTGTCACGTGAAAATTGCTTGAATAGCCAAGTCAACCGTGCTTTTTTGTTTTCCTTGAAGCCAATCATACAAAATTTATTATGTATGAAAACCTCTCCTTTTTTGTCAGGAAAATAAAATTAACACGTGCAAATCACTTTGTAAAAACTCCCCACTCAAAAAAAAAAAAAAAAAAAAAAAAGAAAAAAACTTTGTAAAAGCCATGCGCACCTATACCTACCACGAGGAATATATACTTATCAATTAAAAAGGTACTCTGATAATTTGAACACAAATTCCAAAACTTTTCCCTATAATTTTTTTATAAAAAGGGTCAATTTAAATTTGAACATGTGCTTTTAAACTTTACAACCTATTTCCTTGTACTACTTAACTTTAAAATGTGCCATGTAATCCTCAGGTTTTGTATTTTGCCTCCAAAATGCCCATTCTAATAAATTCTGAACGTCCTTTCAAAAAACAAAATCTGAACGAAAATCAATCATCTACATCTCATGTGATCACTAATTGTATAAAAAAAAAATAAAAAACCAACATAGTAGCTATACTAAAAAGTAAGAAAACAAATAAAAGAATATTCAAGACTATTGCATTTTAAATTTCTTGCATGTCATGAATTTTTCCAAGAGTTTATTTGGGTATTTCATCTTCTATTGTTTTAGTCCTGTAGTTTTGTCAAGTTCTCTTGGTCCATTCGTCAATTTATTACTGTGATTCAGTGTACTAGTTAAACACTGTTTGATTTGTTGAACATAACACCCTGTTAGCCACTAAGGAGAAAATTTGCCAAAGACGGTTAGGACTTGTATTCTTATATGTCTATGTTTTGGCCCCAAACCGTGCCCATTTACTCCAATAAAATATCAATGCACCCAAAGCCACATTTGCGCTCTGGGTTGTTTGTAATATATTTTATAACATACTAGGACTTATTGCCTCTTTACTTTTGTTATGTAATCTAATATCTTTTTTCTTTCAATGATTGGGATCAAATACCTGTTTAATGTTAGTGTTAAAGCTTNAAAAAAAAAAGGAAAAAAAGCTATCTCTATTAGTGATGTCAATAACCATTTAGCTTTTATTTCCACCCAAATGTTTTTTATCACCATTTTCCCTTTTCTTTTTCCCTTTATCTATTGTTTGTATTACTTCAGCAATCAACATTGGCAGAAAGAGAAATCAATTACACATGCAGCGACACTTTTGTCGAGGAAGATCCATTAAAGCGTATTCCAAGATTTAAAAATGGTTACACAGTGGCTCTGAAATATATTGTTGTAACAATAGTTCATATATCATAAATTGTTAGTTTTATTATTGAAAGACAATCATATATAAAGTGTATGATTACACATTGTTTGGTTCTTAGTGTCAAAATTTTATTTCTGATTATAGTTATCAAACTGTGTGTTTTACACATGATTCATTTATATTAAAAAATTAATAATTTATAACAAAATGACTATTAATACAATATCTACATAATTCTTGATAGTCTATATATAAGTTGAAAATTTAAAGTTTCGCTTTCAACATAATTATCAAAGTAGTGTTTTGAACATTATTATTAAAAATTTAATAATTTGTGATAAAAAATTCATTGCTGCAACAATCGCATAATTTAGGGTAATCTATTATGTTAGTTAAAAATTCAGAGTTCAAAATGGTATAATAAATATAATTCAAGAACTATTAATACAATAAGCCCTAGAAATAATTATCTATAGGCTGTATTTAGTAAGCCATGATGGATTGCTACTAGCCCTGGAACAATATTGAAATGAACCTCACGAACTCTAAATTTGGACATAGCTCCCACATTTATTAGAGTGAATTATAGAATGAACAAAAGAAAGCATAAGGTGAAAATATAATAGTCCTATTTAGATTCTTATTTTAATCATTCACAATATTATGTAACCGTCATTTGAGCACCAAATTAAGGATGTACTATTTAGTCCAGTCATTTTCAACACTATGTTTGATAAAAGAGAGTGGGAGTATAAGGGATAGAGAGACTTGGATAATAGCTTCCCCTATGTTGGGAAGGAGAGAAGACAATTTTCTATCTTTTTGTTTGGTATTGTAGAAATTTGGTGATAGATAGAAATTTAGTTTCAAACTAACTATTTATCATCTCTTTCTCTCACCATCTCTTTAGCCAGTCTACAAATTTTAGCTCTCATTTTTAACCCTCCTAGCGCAAAATTATCCATGGCCAAACCAAACTTTCATCATGATATGGACTGTGATTAATATGATTTGATATGTGGGACATGAATGAGACAGAAAAAAACAGGCACAGCTCCGCTAGGCCCCATTAATCGCCATGTCACGTAAGAATTGCTTATTAGGCAAGTCAACAATATACTGTTTTTCTTTTTCACTGAAGACAAACACGCATTATTAATTAATAAAAATACTTTTTTTAAGAAAATAAAATTGTGACACGTGTAAAATTATTTTATAAAAGCCATGTCAACAGTACCTACTCCGCGAGGATATATATAATATCAATTAAAAGGTACCCTTAACAATTTGAAAACAAATTCTATCACTTTTCCCTAATTTAAAAGAGGGTTAATTTAAAATTGAACACGTGCTTTTGAACTTTAAAACCTATTTCCGTATACTATTTGACTAAAATATGCCATGTAATCCTCAGGTTTTGTATTCAGAAAGAAATGCTCATCCTAACAAATTCATAAAGAAAAGTAATCATTTACATCTCATGCAACCAATAATTGGAAAAGGAAAACGAGAAAAAAAAAAAAGGAAAAAAGCCAACATATTATTATATATAACTAAAAGGAGAAAAAAAAAAAGGAAAAAGCCAACATATTATTATATATAACTAAATTTGTGAAGTTTTTACTGTGCAAATAGCTATTTTCCCTATACAAATAACGGTAACATTTCTTTCCTTTTTTAATGGTGTTAGTTTACGTCTTTGCCCTCTAGAGAGTGATTGTTGGGTGGGCGGTTATTTGGTAATCTCGTAGGTGCATTTATTCAAGGTGGTCCAGTTGTGTTTTGTGTTTTCAAATGGTATGATTTTACGTCTTTGCCCCTCAGAGTATTGTGGAGAGTGGTTATTGGGTATGGTTTTTTTTGGGTAATTTGAGTGGATGGGTGCATTTATCGGAGATGGTCTAGTTGGTTGTGCTTTGTAGATATATTGTTACATTTTTGCCCTTATAATATTTTCTGTGATTTATTTGTGGATGTGGCTATTTGGTCTTTTTACTTTAATTGTTTGTGATTTGACCAAAGTGGCCTTTTATTCTGGCTTTAGACTAGGGCTGGCAATTTGAACACGACCCGCCAACACGACTCGAAACCCGCACGTTTAGTTGACACGCTTGACACGAAATTGACCCGAAATAATACGATTAATTAATTTTTTATCAAAATATATTATAAAATATTAAATAACGACTCCATTAAAAATATTTTTTAACAAATTTCTTGTGATTTTAATGAAAAATAATAAACTAATGAGCTAATTTACCTTAATAAAGTAAAACTAGAGTGAAAAAATTAAGTAAATGAATAATTATAATGTTTAGAAGTATTGTAACACGTCAGTCTGACTGACGTTTTCATTAAACAGGTAATTCGCAGGTAACACGAAACCCGCACGACATTAAATGGGTCGACACGAATGACACGAATTGCCAGCCCTACTTTAGACGAGGGATTTAGTTGGATTTTTGGCTATTCATTCTTTTTTTTTTAATCATGTGTTTATCTAATTACAAGAAATATTTTGCTCGCATAAGTATTCATTCTTTTTTTTTTTATCACCTGTTTATCTCATTACAAGAAATATTTTGTTTGCATAAGTGAAAAATAATTTCTTAGGTAGCTAAAAAGATATATATATATATATATTATCTAATTATAACAGATATAATGAATCACTGGTGAAGAATTTTGCTATTTTTATTGACAAATAGAAGGGTAAAATTTTATTACGAAGGAAGACAAGAAAAAAAGAAGAAAAGATCGTAGTCGATTTTGTTATAAAATCATTAAATAAATTTAATTTTATTATGTATTTAATTTTGTTATATATATGGTTTAATGTTTTGTATATTTAAATTCAGAGATTCTAATATTGTATGTAATCAAAATATTCACTTAAGATTTTTGACAACTTTGAATAATAAAATAAAAATATAATTAGTTTAAATAATTTGTAATTAGTTTAAATAATTTATATCCCAGAATATGTATGTAAAACATGCGATTTCAATTGGGAAAAAAAAATGCAAATTGATATTAGGAATGTAGAAAAAAGACGGAAAAAAAATCTATACTACCAAAACATTTTGGATAAATAATGTAAATTTGTAGCTTTAATAATTTGAATAAAATTTATATTTTATCTTCATCCATGTATTAAATTTTAAGCATTATAATAAAAAAAATATTTTAATAATTATTACTAAGTTAATTATAAATAAATTCAAATGCAAAATTTTTTTATCGCTTACACTATATAGACAAATTTTGATATAAAATTTTAGTAATGTAGAACATAAAGAACTCGCAGTAAAAGCGCGTTACAAAACTCGTTAGTAATTATACTACAAAGTAAGAAAAGAAATAAAAGTATATCTAAGACTCTTGCATTTTAAATTTGTTGTATATCTTATTTGATGATTTCTCTTCCTACTAGATTGTTCACAGAAATAATTATTCACCTGAATTTTAAGCAAAGGGATATTTGTTAGCAAATACAATGTTGTTTATAAATGGATAATCAATGCAATATTTTTCTTTTTTTTTTTTAATTTTGGAAATTAAGTTGAAAAGATTGTGAAATAGGAAAAATGTACGCGGATGCAATTCCAGCCAATATTCAAATCACGTCGTTTTGCAAAAATAGCAATAATGATTATAACAACGACAACGTGGGTAGGGGTCAACGTATCCTGATCATAGATTAAAGCTGGTCAAAAACATCGACGGTCCATATCAAAAACCGTGATACTAAACAGAAGAAAACAAAAAAAAGACGAACGCAAAAAATAATAAACTTTAAAAAAAAAAAAAAAATCAGAGGGCCTTTGCCAGTTGTAAGCCTTAAACCAATGAAACTCTCAGAACGATCTCTCCGTTTTCATATAAAGGTCAACAATGGCGGATTCAGATTCAACCCCACAAAGCTTAAACGCTCTCAGATACTGATAGTCTGATACCACTCGACGTTCTCTTCACTGTTTCACTCTGCCCTGACAACCGCCATGGACGTACGGACAGAAGAAGAAAGAGGAGTAGGGGGATTGACACGGGAACCCAGAAGCTACTGGCGATGGAGCAAGCGAGACTTCTTCCCGGAGCCCTCATTCGAGAACTTCGCCTCTTACAGGGCCGCCGTCGCCGACACCTGTCCCCGCCTCAAGGACCGCCTCCTCGACCGGTCGACCGACACCACCGAGCTCGTCGAGCTCCGCAAAGAGAGTGGCAACGACATGAAGCGTTGCCTCACGTGGTGGGACCTGATCTGGCTCAGCTTCGGCGCCGTCGTCGGCTCCGGGATCTTCACCATCACCGGCCAAGAGGCCCGCCTGAGCGCCGGACCCGCCATTGTCGTCTCCTACGCCGTCTCGGGCGTCACCGCCCTGCTCTCCGTCTTCTGCTACACCGAGTTCGCCGTCGAAGTCCCCGTCGCCGGGGGCTCCTTCTCCTATCTGAGGATCGAGTTGGGGGATTTCGTGGCGTTCATCGCCGCCGGGAACATTCTCCTGGAGGCCCTCGTCGGCGCCGCCGGACTGGGTCGGTCATGGAGTTCGTACTTCGCTAGCATGATAAACGACAACCCTGATTTTCTTCGAATTCAGGTAAAATCTTTGCCTAGTGGCTTCAATCTTTTAGACCCAATTGCCGTTTTGGTGCTCTTAATCGCGAACGGTATAGCAATGAGTGGTACCAAAAGGACATCTTTTTTGAACTGGATCACCTCCATACTTAGTGCTATTATAATTGTGTTCATAATAGTTGTGGGATTTATTCGTGGCACGACTTCGAATTTGAGCCCCTTTTTCCCATATGGGGCTGAAGGTGTTTTCAAGGCTTCCGCCGTTGTTTACTGGTCTTATACAGGTTTTGATATGGTGGCCACCATGGCTGAGGAAACTAAGCAGCCATCTAGAGATATACCAATTGGTTTGGTTGGTTCAATGAGTGTGATCACTGTGATTTATTGCCTCATGGCTTTGGCTTTGACCATGTTGCAGAAGTACACTGAAATAGATATAAACGCTGCTTATTCTGTCGCTTTTGGAAATATTGGCATGAATTGGGCTAAGTATATGGTTAGTATATGTGCCCTTAAGGGAATGACTACGAGTTTGCTTGTTGGGTCACTCGGCCAAGCTCGGTACACCACTCAGATTGCGAGATCACACATGATTCCGCCTTGGTTTGCTCTTGTTCATCCCAAGACTGGTACCCCAATTTACGCTACTCTTTTGGTGACTATTACTAGTGCAATAATCGCGTTCTTTACGAGTTTGGATGTTTTGTCAAGTGTTTTCTCGTTTAGTACACTCTCCATCTTTATGCTTATGGCTGTTGCATTGCTAGTTAGGAGGTACTATGTTAGGGAAGTGACAGAGAAGGTCGATTTGTTTAAGTTTCTTGCCTGTTTATTTCTTGTGATTGCCTCTTCTATTGGAATTACTGTACTTTGGAACACAAATGAGCGCGATTGGATTGGTTATTCAGTGACTAGTTTGGTTTGGTTTGCTGGGAATTTGGGATTAGCCTTGCTTCCAAAGAAAAGTGTTCCAAAGGTATGGGGAGTTCCTCTGGTTCCATGGCTGCCGTCATTGTCTATTGGGATGAATCTTTTCCTCATTGGGTCTTTAGGAGTTGTTGCATTTTGGAGGTTCTTCATCTGCACTGCGCTAATGCTTGTTTATTATTTGTTTGTTGGTCTCCATGCAACTTATGATGTGGCAAATTCGTATGAACGAAAGTGAAGGATTGAAAGATCAAGCGGGGTGCGTAAGTAGCAGGCGTGCTTTTGTATATGCTGTTTACAAATCTTGGTACATGGCTTTAGATATTTGGTGTCAATGATTCAAAGGAGAATTTATATTAGAGTCGCATCTTCAAAGAAGATTTACTTGAACAGTTAGGCGACATTTTGTTTCCCTGTAGTTCTTTTAAACACTTCTATGTCAATTTGTTGATTTGTGAATGTGATTCTATATTCACTAAAATTGCTCAAAAAAAGTAAAAACTACTGTTAAGCCCCTAACATTCCCCTTAGTTGGAATGTATTCTCTGAATCAATGCTACTGAGCCACATGAACCGTCCCTGTACCAATTATTATGCGCATAGGATTTGATGCCTCCTTTATTCTGGTTTAGAAATCTATGATCCTCTTAGTACATGTGCCCGATGTAATACCCAATTCATGTTGATGTAGGTGTTAGATCTGCGTGATTAATTATCTTGTCAATCAAATTTAGTATGTATTTTTTCCTTCCCAGGTCCTCTTACCGGCAGTGAAACTTTTTTTGTCATTTTTATTGGAAGGGGTAGTTCTTATCCATTCCAAGTTTTTAAGGTTATGCTTGAAAACTTTGTTTTCTTTTTGTGTTCGGTACGAGAGGAAGGAAAGAAGAATAAAATCATCTCTTTTGATGGTAGGAGGGAAAAAATCTTACTTGTGTAATAACTCTACTACTTGAGTATGAAATTCTCATCTCTCCAATTTGAAACTAAAAATTGGTTAAGAATTTGAAATTTATTGTCTAGTCTCATTCTTCCTAACATCTTTACTGAATAACCACCCTATCATAATTCCATCCATTGATTCTTCTATTTCTCCCTCATAGACACTCTAGAAATTCATGTATTCGTATACGTGTGTATGAAAATGGCGATGGACGAATTCGAAGGATGCTATAGTTCTGTTAGCGTAAAGTTATTTTATTAAGTACGTTTCCAAGCCAAAAAGGAAAAAGAAAAGAAAAGAAAAAAGAAAGTGTTAAATCTACCTTCTGATATCATTCTTTGACATTTAGATTTTATAAGATATTTGGAATGCTATTAAAATGTGAGATATTTTGTGGAATTCCCATATAGTAACATCAGTAATGAGATAGAAGAGTGGAAAAATGTAGTGATGCTAATACTCCTAAAAGCCATATCAGTTATTGGGTAGGCAGATGCTTAAAAAAAAAAAAAAAAAAAGATTGTCTCCCCAAAACTATATAAAGTGACACTTGTGCCCCTACACTTTAGAATTGTCAGCAAAAATTCCCCCTGAAGTACATACACATGGCAATTACATGAAGTTTCTTGATATGAATTATTGATCTTTTCCCTCCATCAATGAATAAAAAACCAAGTAAAAATATACAAGGAAAAATAAACATGAATCTCTCTATTACTTCTGGAGGTGAGTGCCATCGGTCGAGTTTCAACTGCAAAAGTGCAACCCATAACCTGTCCAAAATGAAGGAAAGGCCTTCATAGCCCTCCCCCTCCCCCTTTCCCACCCCTCCCCCCAGTAATTTGGTCATTAATCGGATTATCATTTTTTTTTCCCTTTGACAAAACAAAAAACACAAATACATCTCAAGATTGTTTCAAATTTATGTCTATGTATATATATTTCTAAAATATATTAGTTTTTAGAGTTTTTTTTAATTTCGGTCAATAGGTGTGAATAAGTACATTCAATTCGGACGAGGATTTCTTCATCCAACAAAGTGCATTATTACCAAATAGCACATTTTGTCATATCATGACAAGTAACACTTGGAAAATAAGGCAAAAGAACTTTAATCATCAAAGATGATTAATCCTAGTGTTTTTTTTTTTTTTTTTTTTCTCTGATGAACTTTGAATTCATTGAAAGCCAAAAGACAAAACACGGCAAGGGCAAAAGCCGCCAAAAAGGGTAAAATCCAAATTAAAACCAGGACTGATAGTACGTTGCAAACTGAAGCATGAGTTGCAAGAACATCGATGACATCAGATAAATTACAACCAAAAGCCCACGCGGCAACATTGTGAGTAAAGAAGTTACAATTTCTAAGAACAAAAGAAAGTACAACTCCAGTGAAATAAGTAAAAAACGAGCTTGGTCGACCAAGGGGGCGATAGACCAAGTTAGATCCTCTTTCTCATTCCAATTCTGAACGAGTCCCATACATACGGACTCAATTACCACGAATTTCCACTGGTTGTCAAGATCTAAGTTCAGCCCAAGCAACAGAGCTGAGGCTTCCGCCACCAGCGAGTCAACACAAGATAGCCATTTACATTAATCCTAGTTCAACACAAAGAGCAGCAAAGATTATCTAGCTCGACTAAAATTTGAAGGGTCGGTGAAGAGGGTACAAATTCGCCACCAATATATGCACAACACGCATCCTATAAGAGGTGAGTAAGATACCACTAATGGCTCACAGATTGCTACATGTCCAGGATATTATTACAGATACGATACATTCAAAGGATGAACGGATGGGAAGCTGCCATGTGGACAAGCAGCCATGAATACTAAAGTAACTCTGGGTGGTTAACTTGAGTTAGTAAGACTTAACTGCCGATAATTAAGCACAAGTGGTTTTTTTCTAGCAACCTAGTAGTCTAGGCATTTGGGCGAACATCGTGAGGATTGCAACTTGTAAGAGCCTAAAGAGTTGCTATATAAAGCTCTTGGGATCATTTTATATGAAAAGACGGGGAGTTAGGAGAAAAGCAACCAGAAAGACACAAAGAAAAACCAATATTTTTTTAGCTGAGGAGGGGATAATAATAAGCTCTTATAAGAAGCATACGCTTCATTTGAATTATTACCACCTCCTAAGTGATTCTTTCAATTATTCAATAGTATATAGTCGTACTTATTATTTTCAATTGCGTCACTCTTATATGGAAAAATGCAGAGGAAACTAATTAATATTAATTTATTGTGATCTTCATATTACATATTTTATTTATTATATTTTATCATCTTCATATAATATTTTAATCGGATATTAGATACCTGGTTGCATTTCATGTATTTATATTCATCCGAAGCATATTTGTTACTGCCTACAAGATGACCTAGCTATTAAAATGGTCGGTTCTACAGTTTATGTATACCCAAGTCAATATTATGTCATACGACTTATTTATTGATGTACATGTTCAGCCGTATATTCAATTTTTAAATAGTATACGCTGAATTCCGTTTGATACTGGCACACCTAGTGTCACCCAACGAAGCATACTTAGCTACACTGTTAACCAACTTAATTCATCTATATACATTCACTATTTATTCATCACTTGCATACGCAAATTCCTGTTTTATAGCAGCACATCTAGTATAATTCATCAGAGCTTACTTATCTACAACTCTACCTAACTTAAATCATTCATGCACGCTCAACTATGCATGTGAGCTTACTTATTTACAATTCTACCCAACTTAAATCATTCATGCGCGCTCAACTATGCATGTATCACTCTCATGTGCTAAAATCCATTTTTGTTAGTAAGCCTAGTATAATCCAGCGAAACTTATCTAGTAACACATTTAACACCATTCTGCATCACAGTTCATCGTTGACATACGGGTCGATTAGAAATCGACATATTTTATTTGAGTAGTCGAGAAAAATTGCCACCACTTGGGAATGTCCCAACAAACCAATCCTTCACTTGTACGGAGTAGTTTCGAACAAATAGAACTAACAAGGGAAAAATGGTGGTTGATTTTTTATATTTACCGTATTAATGGGTTTCTTGTGCAACTTCAGTTGAGGACGATACGATTTACGAAACAAGTATGATTTTAGTGGGAAAAAAAAAAAGAGGACAGAAAAAGAAGGTTGAAGAAAATTTCGTGGGAACTAGCTAAGAAGTTAAAATGGGGAAGAAGGAGTTGTATATAATGAGTAAAAGGGTTTTAAGTGAGATATATATATATATATATATATATATGGGCACCAATCTAGTAGGTATTTTTTTTTACCTATGCATAGGTATCAATTTGATCAATGAAAATTTTTTTTATATATTTTTTTATATTACAAAGTAAGAGAGAGAAATAGTATTAATGNATCAATTTGGGAAAAAATTTGTGCCAGAAGGAATGAGATCCTCGTCTCATTTAGCTGTCCCTTTGCTATTTGATTGCCACATCTCCTCAAGCCAATTTCTCACAAAGCCTCGTTTGGAAAAGACAGCGATATTTAATAATAAAAAAAAGGAAAAAAAAAAGAAAAAACCTACTGGATTGGCAACATATATATATATATATATAAACTAAATTACTTAAATTGGTAAAAAAGTAACTTCTTTTGTGAGGTAAGTAAAACAAAAATAAAACAAAATCTCTTCAGGTATACGCCCGACTCACCTTAACACATGTATTCATTCCTAGTTGTGATAGTGAACTTTGTCGATGTTGAATTGTGTCAAACACCATCCACTCGGACATTTTATAGGAGACTCAACATTTTTTTTTTTGGAGATAATTAAAAACTAAGGAGACTCGTCAACTTTGAATTTCAATATTTTACGTATAATGATGTATATTTGGTGTAATATAAATTACCATATTAAAAAGTAATTTGATGTTATTTTAAAGCTTTAAACAATGAAGCATATACCATCCCTCAAAAAGTAACTCCGTTTCTATGTATTAGTGTTCTTTCCAACATCCACTTAGTTAGCTATCGAAGTTGTTGATCCTCGCTCATCTTTGGCTGCCTTTGAGGAGAAAAGCGGAAGTAGCATTTCATTTGTTTCGTAACTATAATGTAAAAAAACCTTGACGACATAGATAGCAACAATAGTGGCATAGTACTTTGTATAGTTTTTAGGGAATACAACTCCATCTTAATTATGAATATTAAAAAGAAAAAAAAAAAACAGAAAAAGAAATACTGCATCTTTTTCTGCTCCTGTATACTTCCCCAGTTCGAGGGTGTTCACTGATTGCTTGGACTTATTCTTTTTGGTATTTTTCTTTCATCTTTTAAGATCCACGACTAAGATGTTGCCAATCTTGATTTTTGAGACTTTGACCCAATAGGCCATGTGATGCAGGTAGTGATAACAACTTTATTTTGGGCCCGAAAATAGTATATCTCCAATTGCCCAAGAGCATGGAAAATTCAAGAAAATTAGAGCCAAAATTTAAAATAATAATAATAATAATGTCAGAGATGGGTGAGTTTTCGCAGTTGTATTTGTTCTATACTAGCCGTCAGGAGTATTTTAAATTTGTTCAATAAGATTAATCCCATAATTGTATATATTTATGTGCCCAAGAAAATAGTTATTAGAGCACAACAAACAAGTAACCGTCAGAATAATATAATACTATTATTGGCCTAACTTCTAACAACTTATTACTCTCTTTTTAATTTCATATCAATAAAAGGGACGTGTATTCAGGACATGTCTGGCATTTTTCTAAAGATGTTGTAGGATTTAAAAGTTATTTTAAGAGTGTATGGATGAATAATTAAAAGATTGTTTCTTTTTTTTGGGGAAAAAAAAAATCTTTTGTAATAAAGTATGGATTCATCAACTTTTCTAGCAATATCTTCTAAGATTTCTACTTTAAGAAGTAAAGTTATTCAAAACAGGGACTTAGAATTAAGACGAAAACTAAAAATTATTAATGTACATTTCAAAAATCATTATTTGGTTATTAAAGCTATTTTGTTGGCTGCTTCAAGATTTTTTTTTTCTTTTCTGGGTTGTGAAAAATAAGCAGGACCAGTTTTTAATCTTTGATTTTTCAGGGTCAGTGTTTATTTAAAAGAATTTATCAAAGTTAGATAGGAATATATAGATGTATAGGATGGCTTTAGCCAAAAGAAGAAAATGGGTTAGATAGGATAGGGGTTCCAGCGCATACTACCCGACTTATTGAACACCAAATCTAGTAACAAGAAAGCAAATAATTTGTGCCACATTCAATCATGGAATAACCACCCCATAAATTAATCTTCCAATAAATAAATAAACCATCCCATAAGGCAAAAATAATTTTAATTAGGGTAGAAAGAAAAAGCATCCAGCTGTTGGGCCTGGGGGTAACAAAAATAATAATTTGAGATCAGAGACAAAAAGCTGATTTAATTTAAGAATATCTACAACTCATGTAACATGAATAAAAACTCCAAAAGTTTTTAATAAATACATGAGAAATAATACGTTCGACACCATACGTACAGTCAATCATTTGTGGGTTATGGGTCCATAAATTTGTTGAACAAAGCGATAAGAAGCTTCACTAGAAGCTACAGCATAAATTAAACTGAACTGGAAAGGCACCGTTGAAAATGTGTTGGATAAGATTTCCGCTACAAATTCAAGGCTATATTAAAATTTCTATATACTAAACATAGACTCCACATGTGATGTATCCCAACTCCCAAGAAGATAAATATCACAGAAGAGAGGATCTTAAAAGTTGTGTTTAGAGTCTTTACGTCTGCTAATGCGGCCATCAATAACTTTTTTGACCGGAGCAATTTTACGGAGCGTCGACGGTTCCAGCACTACATGATATAATTTGTTATTAGATAATTATAATTAATAAATTTAGTCTCGTACAGATTTTATTTGATATGTAATTATAATCATTTAATCATAGACTGAATTTTATATAGTGTTGGGCACTGTATAATACTTTATAATATTCTCTTTTTGACCAAATAATACCAAGTATTATATTAAATGTCAGTTTTTCACTTAAAAATATAATTAATATACTGAATTCTGCTTAAATTACTATTTCATCATCGGCTAAAATTAACACCTCATATGATGTGATGTTGGACACCTTAAAATACTTTAATGTATTATTAGTTTTTTTAAGGTGCCCCATAACATTATTCTTTTTGACCACCTTAGGCTTTTTTTTTTTTTTTTTTT
>JXTC01000444.1:74609-146622 GCA_002914845.1 Trema orientale
CAGGTGGGCAAGTGGAAAAACCTGTAAGGCTCAGGTGTTAGTTAAAGTGAATTTTACCTTAAATTAATTTAGTGCTGGGTCAGTGGGTCGAATATAACATTCACGTTTACATTAGGAGACATTATATTGCTCTAAATATATCTCCTTGTTCTGTTTAATTGGAAAAGTTTAACGAGATTGTTCATTTTAGCGTTTTTATTCATTTATGCTAAGAAAGAAGTATTTTGCTCTGAAAATTAAACTAAAAAGAACAAAGTAATTACAAATCTTACGAGTTAATTGGATGGAATAGTTAAATGCCTATAACTGATTACTGAATTGTACTTCATAACCAGCTTTGAATGCAATTTACCGAATTAGATTGGCTTTAATTGGGTTTATATGTACAATTAGGTGAGTCTATTATTTGATTGTCACATAATCTGATGTTGTATGTTTGGTAGAGAGGAAAGAAAATGAGAAGAAGAAAAAAAATAGGAGAGGAAAAAAATGTGTAGGATGGAAAAAAAAATATTTTTCTTTTATGGTTGTTTGGTATGTAGAGAGGAAAGAAAACTGATTTATTTTAATATAATAATTTTTAAAATTGATATGTCAGCAGTGGTAGAGCTCGGATATTTTTGTAGTGGGGGCTAATTTTTTCTTTTTGAATTGCAGTGGTTACAAAAAAAAACCAATAAAATTTCATAATGGTCATAAAATGTAAAAAAGAAAAAAAAAATCAAAATGCAAAAGCAAAACCATGTTAATAAATTTTCTATTTAAAAACCTTACCACATACAAATATAAATATAAAATGCATAATAGAACCATAGTCTTGATTTATATATATTTTAACTTCAGGAATTTAGTCCTCAAAAAAAAAAAAGCCTTTAAGTATTATAAATTATCAAAAAATATAAAACAAGAATTATTGAAGAAAAAATTGAACAATTTTTTTTTTTATAAATTTAATACAAATGAGGGAAAAATTGATAAAAAAAATAAAGAAACATTAACATATCATTAAGTACTGTATAATTACAAAAAAATTTAGTTATTATTAAAATAAATTACAAAACATTCAATACAAAAAATATCCCTCAAACATGGGGGAAAAAAGAAGAAGTATAAGCTTCAACACTTAAACAAGAAGATAAATCTTTCATATGAAAACTCCCCATATAGATAAAAATACAAACTTAACAACTAATTTGATTTTAATTAAAACTGCATAAAATATATATATATATATATGGGTTTGGTTTAAATGGTTACAACAATATTTACCCATGGATGGTTACAATGGTTTAAGCCGTTAGATCTATATTCTACGGTAGTGATTAGTTTGGTGGTTGGCCAAAAATATTTAATGCTGGCCAAAAAAATTTAATGCTATCACTACTTTTTTAAGTACCCATCCATGGTCACAAAAAAATTGTAACCATTGAGAAGTCTTCCATATATATATATATATATATATATAAGCAACATGACTCAAGAAATTATTTAATTTAATTTTGTCTTCATTTTTCTATTTTTATGGAGGTTTGGAATGTTGTGAGAGAATAAGGAAAACATTTTCAAATTCTATTTTTTATTTCTCAATTTAGATTTCAAAAATTAAATAAAGAATAGAAATTTAAAATTTAAAATTTAAAATTTAAATTGGTCCTAACTGAATGAATAAAAATGTAATTTTATATCTTATATAGGGGACATTGTTAGAAGAAAAATAATTTTAGTGGGGGCAAATTAAAAATTCAAAAAACTTTTACATATAAAATAAAAACATGAAAAATTTAAGTAGGCCATGGCCCCCACTTGCCTCTCTTCTCTTTGCTCCTGTATGTAAAGGTAATTTAGTAACTTAAACTTATTCATTAACTAATTTCTCTTTCTTCCTTTTTTCTCTCTAGTCTCGAGGGGATACCATTTTTCTATCCCCTTTTCTCTCTTTTTTTTTTTTTTTCCTTTCTCCTCTTTTTTCCTTTCTACTAAACAACTTATTTTTCCACTTTCTTCTCACTTTTCTCTCCCACCTTTTCTTGTGAAATCTTATAGAATTTATGGATGAGAGGTATGTCAATAGGATGGTGCTAGTACTTCATGTGGACAATTATAATTTAAAAAAATAATAAAATTACGTTGCAGTTATTTAGTATCATATACTAATAGAGAGTATGTCATATTTTAATTTTAAAATGAGTTTTAAAGTTATATTAATGTCTGATACTAAACACTAATAATACGTGGCGGTATTATTTTTTCTAATATTAATGTAACACAATCAATTATCTATGTTGCTAAACAACAATATTTGATGATTTAAGTGTTGGATCTATATTATCATCACTATCAATAATTTTTCATCATCATCATCATCATATATATATATATATTTCGTGGAAGTCAAAAATTTATGGGTAGATTTTGAAAAAAGTATGCTGAGCTTTGAACGTTCCGCAAATTTAACCCAAGATTTGGATTTTTTAAATTAGGACTAATGACATAAAAATACTTTAACTTTTAACTTTTTTATAAAAAATATTCTGATTTTTGAATTCCTAAAAATTAATACTTTGACTTTTAAATTTCTGTAAGTTAATATTCTCACTTTGATTTGAATTTTTGTAAAAAAATAATATCCTTACTTTTGAATTTTATAAATTAATATCCTGACAATTGAAATTGTGGCAAATTAATTAATAGCCTAACATTTGAAATTCATACAAATTTATACCCTTAATACCTAATTAACTAATATTAATAATACCCTCATTAACTTAATAGAAACTTATTATACGCTAATAAAATTTTTGAAAAATATTTATGATTAGTTTAATTTATTTCCTTTCAGTTAACAAAGAAAAACAAAAAATTGGAAAGAAAGATAAAAATGGTTAATTGTAAAAAGGAAAATTAAACTGTAGCTTTTTTGCAATTTTAATCGTCATCCAATTTATATTTTTTTCGTAATGAAACCAAAAGTAATAATTATAAAACAATTTATGATAATATATCATTATTTAACTTGCTAAAAGTAAAAAGTGTAAACTTTTTAACTTGCTAAAAGTAAAAAATTTGAAAAAAAAATTAAGGGTATTAATTAACAGAAATTGTAAATGTTAAGATATTATAATTTGCAGAAATTGAAAAGTTAAGTTATTAATTTGCAGATTCTTAAAAGTCAGGATTTTTTTTTTTGGGCAGAAAATTTAAAAATAAAGATATTTTTATAACCCAAAATATGCCTAAACTTAATAATTTTTGAATATTATGTTAACTTTTTGAATTAACGCAAAGGAAGGAAGGAGATAAAGATTTGACCCAAGGAATAAGAAGTTTCCAATGAGGATTTATCCAACCTGAGAGAATTTTAAAGAAGCTTTTTAATATTCCTTTATTTCTTTAACCTTTTTGTGATAAAGATCATTTGATCATTTTCAGAAAGTAGATCTTTTTTTTTTTTTTTTTAAGGATTTATAGAGAGTAAATCTAACCAACAGGTAAGAGGTATTATTGATATTGTTGTGGAATGGGTTCAAAACTTCAATTAGAGAGAAAAAAAAAAAGGAAAGAAAAGAGTTTGGTAGATTAAAAATACCATTTTGAAAAAAAAAATAGTTTTCCCGTATTCTATCCATGAACTCTATATTTGCATATACATCTTTTAACTATAGGTAAAAAGATTGAGTTTTTCCTTATTCGAAATCAAATCTATAGCTTTTATTAGTGGGGTTACAAAGTACATTATGTTCATTGGTGGGTTTCGCATATGGACCACTCACAGCTTAGTACTAATTCTATGATATCACTTTTGTGGTGACTACTTAAGAGCTTAAATTATACTCTTATCTTTTGAATCCTCAAATTGAGATATATTTTTACGTTATTATATCTTTATTCTTTTAATGGCCTTCATTATCTCAAGCACAAAATTATGTATGCCCAATTTTATATATTCACAATACTAAGTAATCCAATGGTGCTAAGACAGTACTACTAAGTGATCGATTTTATTGAAAACTGATCAAGGTGTGTATTAGCATTATTCTAACTAAAACACTTGTGGTCCTTTTTCTTTAAAGGGTGAACAAAAAGTTGTCACGTCTATACATTAGTTTGGCACAAAAAATCTAGATCTAGATAGTGCGCGAACGTATTTGATGTTTATAGAATGAAAGTATATAATAATTTCTGAAATCGAAAAAATGTAGTACTGTATTCAATAATTCTGCAATTAGCGTAACATGATGCCTATAATTTAGAACTTCCTTGGTAATATTTCATTTTTTAATTAAAAGAAAAGAACGATCGAGATTTTTTAAATAACATTTTCTTTTAGATAACATTTTCCGATGATCCCCACTTTTATTTTACTTTCGATTTTAAAAACACAAAACAATAAAATGTTACTAAATAAGGTTTTTTTTTTTTTTTTTTCAGTAAATGGTACTTGTTTTGTTAAATCAAGCAAGATAAAATAATGTATAATATATATCCAAATATCTTACTGAATAATCATTAATTTTGAAGAAACTAAAAAGTTGCTGGTCAAACTAGGTTGTCTGTGCTCGGAGTTTATATGCCACAAATAGTGCAAATTTGTGACACCACGAACATGTAGTAGCGTAGGCTAATGCTATACTACCTACCACGTACGGCAATCTAAGAGTCCATTTATTGTGCATTATTCGAATTCAATGCATGTATTCACCATCTACATCTCAATCCATCTAATTCGAACTAAGAAATGTTCGCATTTAAAGTCAAGATAATTAGATGCAAAAATTATTATCTACTCCCATTTCAAGTAGTAGTACTACCATTAATTTAAACTAGTGCTCCTATTTCAATTAGTACTACCATTAATTGTGACTTCTAGTTTTTTTTTTTGAAAAGTGGGACTTAACTAATGACCACCACTTACTACAAATTAAAGGAAAATGACACACACACATTACCAAGGTTTGAACCCCTGACCCCCCAAACACACACACACAACCCTCAAACCTTGGACCAACTGAGTTGTGACTTCTAGTTTGAGTCTCTACGTAACCACGGAATTCAAACTTTAGAGGACAATTAGAATTTGAATTCATTCCCACTAATCTTTTACGCCACGGATGCAAGTACATGATCCCTACACAACTAGCTAGACTGGAGATAAAAGAGTTTCATTACTTAAAAAAGATTACGAGTAATATGATGATTACATTATTGTCATTTTTTTTTGTTGCCATTGATATGGGGACTCTATATGGATTTTATTTTAAGACTTGATATAAGAATTTTGGTAAGAACCATTGCGAAAAAAAGGCGATCATCTTTTTCTGACCGTTGATCATACATTTTAAATTTTAATCTATTGTGGGACTCGTGTTGATTAATATTTAGGAGATTGACACATAATTGGCACTGCTTGGAGAAAGAAATGATGATTAATCAGATTAGTGACTAATGAACAAGTCCCTTTATGACCGGCCAAATTGACAATAATGAACTGTGGACCCTTTCTTCCCAAAAGACGCATGTGATTTATACTATCTCAAAGAACCCGGCCTTCTTGTGTTATTTGCACTACGTTTCAATATCTAAAGTACACAACGTGTCTTGACAATAACTCATAGGTCTTTATTGCCCACAATATACCAAGGACCTTTTGATGAATCTCGTCCATAGAGAAATTATTATTGACCTATGCAAACCTTCAAAAAACATTTTGGATCACTTATTTAAGGAATCAGATCCTCTCCAACTCATCATTGGGTAGCTAGGATATCTTTCTTAATTATCTAATCTACTTATGTTCCCCAACAAAGACATTGAACTCCAAAGTTACTTTCTGATAAGACCTTTAATCGATTGGTGCTGATTAATTAAAGCACCTACTTCATCATTTCCCTTGGTTCAAATTTTTTACCGTGTAACATTGCTTCTGATAAACTTCTCATTGTGCTACTTATATCTGTCGGTTTTAATTCTTATTTTTAACGTGAAAGATATTAAAATATCATAATAAGTAGTACTGTTTTTAATTGAAATTATCGCGTTCTTGATCAATCCGCAAAATCGCCAAGAAAATTTAATTGGCTAAATCTTAAAAGACAATGAGAATATATGAGGTTAGCTATATTTGCATTCCAATTAATGACATAAAGGCACGTTTATGTCACTTAGGGATGCATATATAATCCCTTTAGTTAAAATAAAAGAAACAAGAATTATATGATATCACTCACGAAGTATACAAAGAATTACAGGCCCAACTTTTGCAAAATTTACCAATCCATTTATTTTCTTGATTCTTTCAATTAGAGTGATTATATCATAATCTAATGTTTCCATAACCTTTTTATATAGCATCATGTTTATTGAAGGAGAATGAGAATTAATAAATGAAAAATTAGTCATTTTACCTCCTCATATTTGTCATCAGTATGAATTTACCCATTTACTTTTGACTTTGTATTCAAGTATCTCCTAGATGACAAATTTTTTTTCTTTTGCCCTCTTACTTTTGACTTAATATTCAAATGGCCCCTACAATGGCAAAGTTATTCTTCTTTTGCCCTCTTACTTTTAACTTAGTATTCAAATGCCCCCTAAAATGGTAAAGTTGTTAATCTTTTACCTCCTCAACTCTAACACCGTTAGAAAATTGTTAATGGACAATAACCAAATAATCATTTTACTTTTTAAATAGCTAATAAATATCTTTTACTATTTTTTTATATTAGACATTTCCAAAGAGCTAGTTTTTATGATTAAATAAATAAAATAAACGAAAAGATGTAAAAAAAAAATAATTTATTTAATGGTTATATATGTATATGTAAAACAAAAAATAGATAAAACAGAGCAATTTTTGCATTAATTCATTAGTGTCAAAATATTTTTAGAAGTTATGTAAAAAAAGTAAAAAATTGTATATTTTCATATCCAAAAGACTTTTTAGAAAATGAAATATCTATTTCATGAATTCGCCATCTTATTTTTTCATATTTTCATGAAATGAAATGACTAAAATGAAATGACTATTTTTTATGAAAAATAAGAGGGAAAATAATCATTTCATTCTCTAGAAAGTCTTTCGGATATAAAAATATGTAATTCTTTTTACATAACTTCTGAAAATATTTTGAAACTAATGAACTAATGCAAAAATTGCACTATTTTGTCTATTTTTTGTTTTATATATACATATATAACCATTAAAAAATTATTTTTCTTTTACTTCTTTTCGTTTATTTTATTTATTTAATCATAAAACCAGCTCTTTGGAAATGTCTAATATAAAAAAAAAATAGTAAAAGATATTTATTAGCTATTTAAAAAGTAAAATGATTATTTGGCTATTGTCTATTAACAACTTTCTAACAGTGCTATAGTTGAGGAGGTAAAAAAATAACAACTTTATCATTTTAGAGGGTATTTAAATATTAAGTCAAAAATAAAGGAGCAAAAGAAGAATAACTTTACCATTGTAAGGGTAATTGAATATTAAGTCAAAAGTAAGAGGACCAAAGAATAACAAATTCGTCATCTAAGGAGCACTTGAATACAAAGTCAAAAATAAAAGGACAAATTCATTTTGATGGCAAATATCATGGGTAAAATGACTAATTTTTCTTAATAAATCATATATGGGAATGATTTTCATCTAATTGTTTTGTAAAATATGAGAATTGGAAAAATAAATATGCGTGGCCTCCATAAATTTGGGAAAAAAATTTGGAAATGTTGTTCTCCCTAACCCTATTGGTAATGTCATTACCGGGAATGGTTCGTCTCTTCTTTTCTATTATTAAAATTTTAAAACACGAATTTATCCTTGAAAAATCTTTCTATTATAATGCTCAAATTTAAATATGAGAACTGTTTTTGAAATGATTAAATATGAGAATTTTATAAGAGTAGTAAATTAAAGTATTTCGATTCCCTTTTCTGAATTAATTTAGTAAACACACACATAACGTTTTAACTATCCTAATGCTTTTTTTTCTTTAATTTTTTTTTTTTCCGTAACATATCCGATTTTGATTATATGGTTAAGTAAATGTACCAGAGTTATCAATCACATAATTCTGTGTCAACTCTATATATTTTGTTGATTTGACTCGATAGCTAACACCTAACTAGGGCCTTAGGAATAGACGAATAGTATACTTGGTGTAAAATGTCTACATCAAGTGAGTCAGCAACTCTCATTTAAATAGAATATTCATTTTTGTACCATATTATTTTGTGTGCTCAGTGCGAGTATGGTACACAAGAAAGAATGATACAATTTATTGTGGTATTTTATTATGTAGGGCACGACATATAATTGTACATATAATGAGTGTACATGTATTTTCGTGGGCATTGAGTGAAAGATCGATGTTGATGGATGGATTCTAGAGAGGAAAATGTACAAATAATTGTAGTACTTCCTTTGCGAAAGATGTGATGGGCATTCAAATTCCAGAGTCCTTTTCTTCTATATCTTTGAAATCATTAGTTGGGTTCGAGGATCAAGGGTTATGATACGGTACGGTCTTGAGCTCATCAACTACTTGTAGCTCAATGATGAAATAAAAAAAAATCTATATTTTTGATTATGTATATGTCACGTCCTAGTTTAAGCCAATCATGCTGTAGATATATCTATGACCAAAAGTATTGGGATTTTGAGTACTGTACTTTAGAAAAAAATGAAAAGAATAAAATATTGACATATCATATATGTTCAATTGGACCAAAAGTTCTTTTTAGTTGTTACCCTCACGAATGTGGACATATATAAGACTCTGCGAACTCACAAGAATAACTCAGTTCTATACATAAACACTTTTAATGTAGAACTCCAAACAGTTAACGTTTCTATATTACGTAATTTTGATATAATCGATTTTCCTAAAGCGTGCATTATCCTTAGTGTAAATATTTCTTTAAGATTTTTTTTTTGAGTAGATAAATATTTGCAAAATATTTGATATTTGATGTTGATATGAGTATGATCACATACTGTATCACATATATACCCGTTACAAAGAAGAACAAAATGAAAGAGAACAAAATGAAAGAGAACCCTACATTTAATGGGAAAAAAAGAAGAAGAATTAAGACATAAATAAGGATACTAAATATGAATCGTGAGTGTCTAGTGATATTCATGACAAATGAATTCACTTCCAATAATGACTGTATGCATCCTACAGTTGGTGTGGTCAATATATATATATATGGACACCAATCTAGTAGGTATTTTTTTTTTTTACCTATGCATAGGTATCAATTGGGTCAATGAAAATTTTTTTTGCATATTTTTTTATATTAAAAAGTAGGAGAAAGAAAAAATATTAATAATGCACGTCTTTTTATGCATCTCACTTTAGCCGTTAGATCATTATTAGATAATGATCCAACGGCTAGAAAAAAAAATACCTACACATAGATAAAAGAAAAAAAAATACCTACCGGATTGACAACCATATATATTTAAAAAGGAAGTATGCTTCCTAAAGTTGGTGTGAGAGGATGCATGCTTGGTTGAGACTTGAGAATCGGTGATGAGAGTCAGGTACATGGGCATTATTATTATTTTCATTATTTTAATAACCAGGTAGCCTTGTGAATGTAATGGTAGCCTAGTGTATGTGATCTGATTTTGGGTAATAGTGGTTTAATAATGGTGGAGGACACCTATAACAGCTAGAAAGCACGAATGTTAATAATAGATGATGATACCAAGAATAATAATATCATGCAAAAATTGGACCTAATTAAGGTAATATTGAATATATGAGTCAAAGTATATTTACTAGTACTTCTAATAGTAGATTATTCTCTTTTTCTTATTTTTTACCGTAAAATATTTCTCTTTTAACGAAATATACCTATTTTTGCCTAGAGAATCTTAGGTCTGATCCTTTTTGACTTTCACCATACAGCTTATACTTATTGTAGACCAAACCTTGGTCCCTAATAATGCAATCGTAGACCAATTTAGGCAATCGTGGCTATGGCCTAGTATTTAAGATTGATGCAGGAAATGTACTCTCAATGGGTCGTATTATAAGGCTCTATGCATGCTTTATGTCCACACCTTTAGGCTGAAAGCCTAGCATATCATTCAACATCTGGCGCACGATTTGTCCCGTGGCCAGGTTCGTGTACTCTCTTGTTGATAAGGTTTCAAATAATTTCACAAATTCACATACACAACATTCGGATTAC
Organism: Trema orientale; assembly: GCA_002914845.1. Classification (NCBI taxonomy): domain Eukaryota; kingdom Viridiplantae; phylum Streptophyta; class Magnoliopsida; order Rosales; family Cannabaceae; genus Trema; species Trema orientale. The sequence continues at coordinate 84,813 of JXTC01000444.1, forward strand.
TGAAGTTGGCATTTCAAAACATGAATTCGAGACAAAAGTAAATAAAAATATAAAGTAAGTAAATTTTTTTGAACCGTCTTATTACTTATGATTTCTTGACACGTAATATTAAAACTTGGGAAAGGGTGATTCAAATTCAACTCTCTACGTTTGATGAGATGTGGCTATATCAGATTATAGTTGCAATTATTTTATTATTTTTACAGTGATTGCTACGTATGTACTTGTCAAATTTAATTAGTTTTGGGATCATTAATTTTGTCAACTCGCTGTCAGCTCTTATAAGTCTAAGAGCATCTCCAATGGGTATGCAATTACCCATAGCAATGCTAAATTTTAGCACTTTATGAAAAAAATTCTCCAATAATATGTCAAATATAACATACTTTTTAACACATTTTATTTCTGATGTAAAATACAACACAAGAGATAACATATGCTAAATTTTAGCATGTGCCAAAATTTACAATCTTGCCATTATTAATAAGTGTTTAAGTTTGAAACTTTATCATTAGTATAGATTAGATTTTACAATATCTCCATATGGTATTTATTAAATTTTATGATATAGTCACTTTTTAAAATATGACCAATTTAATGCTAGCATGTGTGAATACAATATTGCCATTGTTTTAAATTGAGAATATATATAAATTTTATAATGTGGTCAATTTAATACATATATACTCTTTTTTTTTATCTTTTTTTTCCATTAAATTTTATTCATAATTTCTCATATACTAATTTTTATAAATTAGAGTTCTCACCCCTTCTTTATCAAATGAAGATTCATCAAAGTCCTCTTCTAATTAAGATCATGACACTCAACAATTACTCATTTTTTTAGCAATTATATTGTCTGTTTTGCTCAATTAAATAGATCATGATTGTTTATTAAATATATGGAAATGCAAAAATGATTTTAATTATGTTCATCTTTATTTTATACTTTCTTTTGGATAAACTTCATACGATGTCAGGCCTTAACCACAAGGCACATTTATAGTGCATTGCGTTACTGTAAATTTAATAGAATTTTTTTTAATCCGAAAATTCTTTTTTCCTCCAATTCACTCCAACTAACCCCATTGTGAACATACTCCTGGAATTTAATCATCTCATTATAGAAAAAAATTTCCCCTGTCATCAAAATCTAAAGTTCCAACAAATACTGGTTTTTTTCATGAAACATAAATCCCTTATTTGTTTTCAAGAAGGAGCTAGATTTAATTATTTATTTTAAGTAGTCTTGATCACTAATGACTTAGACTCACCATGAAAAAGATATTAAATACGAACGCTTTTATTGACTTGAATTATAGTGTCAATAAATTGAACTGCAGTATCAATAATTGATAACCAAACATCAATATTGTTATGAACGAAAAATTTGTACTAAAAGACACTCGTAAAATAGGATGCGATTATTATTATTATTATTATTATTTTTAAGAAAAAAAGGATGAAATTATAATCAGACTAAGCATGCAACTAACAATTAGTATATCTGTTTATACTTTTGGCTTGGGATTTTTGATTCAATGCATGACGAAGACATTCATGAAGATAGAAATCAATTAGAATAAGATGAATTGAACTATGAAAAGTAAAACATACATAAATAGGAGTTATTACTCTGTAACCAAGTCTATAAGGGTACGAAGGAAAGAAATCCATGAAGCCATTGGGCAACGCCAACCTGGCATAGACCCATAGTTACTAATTTCAGCAATTCTAGACTTTAGTTGTGGACCAACAAAGAAAGGACCAAATGAACAATAATACCATGACACGTCCCCAGATGATTCGTTCGGCCTTTGATGTATGCCGAGTATATTATTTTTATTTTTATTTATTATTATTATTTTTTTTGGGGGCTTGAAGAGTATATTGTTTGATTTAATAGACAAGTCGATTCCATTTATGGATTGCTGATGGTAGCCCGACTGTTGAACTGGAGGCTCATTTTTAAACACGTTTCCTCTTCTGTGATTTTGGCCCCAGCACTGCTGCTACTATATTGGCGTGAATTGATTCATCATCATCATGAATTGAATATGTATAGGAAGGAAGTGTGGAAGGTTCATCTCTCAAAAGCCACACACTTCGTGATCATAATGATGATGATGTGTGTGTGCCCCACAATTGGGATTTTTTTGTCCCTCTTTTATTCATTTATTGTTTTACAGTCAATGTTATGTGTATTTAGTTGGTCTGACCAATTATGTCAATTTTCCTCTTTTCACAAAGAAAAGAAAAAGAAAATGTTGACCATTTAGGTTCATTTAGTAGGTAGGACTACGGGACTTATATGTAAGTAAAGGGATAGCAAATTCGTGAATATTTTACGCAACAATCGTGGAGTGAGAAAATAATCACACCCTCCTCTACTCTAATGTTATTGACGGAGGATTTGTCAACTAGAAAAGAAAAATCAAGACTCCTAGAATCTAGCTAAATTACGTGCAATTAATCTACGTTTATTATAATTCACTATTAGTTATAACTAATTCAGCAAATTGGTGTAATTGTGAACTTATTGAGATGGATGATTGAGGATCTTTATTTATAGGAGAAGAGTCTCTGTTGTTTACAATTACATGCACTACCTCAGGTAATATGCTAATCTCTAAAATAATAAGATAGTTACAATTATTCATTGATTATCTAAATTAAAACTGAGTATCTTTAAATAAATAATGATTATCCAAATACTCAGTTGAATTATCTATCTTCTATAAAGATCCATTGTGGTTGCACACATTTGTTCGGAAGTTCAGCTTGTTAGGTTTTCTCCTTGCTAGTTTCTCTCTTGGCGAGCAATCGAGTCGCTAGTTATCTCCAGGTCGAAGTGCTTTCCATGAGATCTAATGATGACCTCACTGGAATTGGGCTCGCTATGTGCACCTCGCAAGCTTGTTGCTTGCATTCGTTGCTGGCGAGTATAATTCCCTTAGCCAAGCATTTACGCGCACTTGATGCTTTGCCTGTACTCTTTTATACCAAATATTTTTTGCACACAATAGTTACACATATGCTTGGTGAGAGAAGTAGGGAAGAGGGCATTAGATTAGTGGTTAGATGTTGAGATTTATGATTGTTTGGTACGAGAGACAATTGGAGAGAATAGAAAGAGAGAAATTAGAAATTACCAATTAAATCTTATTTCTAAGATTAGGAAGAGTACTATTATGGAAGAGAAAGATCAAAGGAATATACTAAAAGTTACTATATATCCAAAATAAAGTGAATTTGCCTTTTCGACTTGTAATTATGGAATTACTAATTAGAATCATTATATTGATAACTCCTATTTTCGATGTTATATTATTTCACTTTGTAACATTTAGCAAGGGGTATTAACTTAACATTTTGTCGGCTACTATGGGCTAATCAAGTGGCTTACTCCTTTGCACAGTATACTTTGTCCTCTTCATAAGATCATATTTGCATAAAATTAGGATCGACATAGATAATCCTAATTTTGATTTCCATTATGTAATCAACAATTGCAATTAATAAAGTTAAAACTAGTTTCCAAGAAACTAGGGGCCAACATCCTAGTTGTACAAAATAAAGTTTTTCTTTTTAGTTCGCTTTAGTTTTTGAACTAAACAAGGTAACTGATTTTTGTTTTATCTTCTCTCATACCAAACACACACAAAAAGTTTGGCCTATTAAATAATTGGTGAGTTGGCAAAAAAGCCTTTCTTAAAACACATACTTGTAAAATGACTTATGTTTTTATTTTTTTCACAAAAAAATCTTTCTCGATAATGCTCGATTACATTCAACTGCATACTTGATTATGCTCAACACTATATTTTATCTAACTATTATTATTTATTTAGTAAGTCTCTTATCTTCTTTGCTTGTAGCTATTTATACTCTCTTTTCATGTACGCTTTATTATTCTGAAAAATTGCAATAAGAAACCTTAGCCTCCTATTGTTCCTCCTTCATATTAAACCTCTGTTTGCATTGATTAATTTGAGCACATTGTGTTTTTCCCTACTTAGGCTATGTAACTGATCTAATTTCTAATTCCTATATTCTCACCCTTGCACGCATTCGTAAAAGAGGGTTCTATTTTTCCATCCAATTATTTCCTTCCATCATCAAATAATGAGAGCAAAAATAGAAAACAAAGCAAACACAAGCACAAATTTGTAGTGGTTTAATGTGAGAGGTACGTTCACTTTCAATTGTTATAGGTTTTCGCTATGATGGAAAAAAAAAAAAAAATAGCCAACACATCATGCCTAGCAGTCTTTGTAATTTCTCTCTCTTATCCAAAATCAACACCCTTAATGTCCTTTATAGACTGAGAAAATAAGAACAACCGAATACATGTGACATTTTTTATATGTATACCCTTAATAAAAACTTTAAGGCGATTATTGTCGGTATAATTGGGCTCCACGTAACTAATATTATTCTCATCCTTTAATCACAATATCAAACAAACATATTATAATATTGAAATATTATTATAATTTTGGATTTAACATGGTTCAAATCCAATCCCCAAATAGTACGTACTTCAATTCCATCCTACGTAACAAATTATGCCTTGATAACATGGGTATAGAAAATAGTGAAATTGTAAGTGGATCATACATCGTAAGCATATTAACTAGAAGAGAAACTCATGATCAAAATTGTCGATATTTACATTATGTTCATTTATGACTACAAAAACTTAATCTAACTATATAAGATTCTGAATTTATACTGAATTTATAAGTCTCTATGCTATACGAGCTAAACAGCAGATGTTTTTATCAATGTGGTAGAGATGTTGTACTAAGATATAATATTACATCGATCGTTCAACGCTATTACGTATGCATTCATGTCATCTCATATAAAAGTATTTCTCTAAGAAAAAAAATTCACTAATTAATTTTTAAAGATATACAGGTGGGGATAAAAAGAGGATGATAAGAATAGAGTTATCCCTTAATTTTGAATGATTCCTCAAGGGAATTAAATAGCCAAATTTGGCTGCAATAAGAGTATAAGTTTCTATAAAAAATAGAATCATCCGTAAGATATATCCCATATCACCTTAGTCTTAGTAAGAGTGTGAGCTATCATATTCTTATTATAAGAAATATAATTACACATGTCACCTCCCACTAATAGGGGAAAAAAAAAAAAATCTTCAAGACGTCCATCAGTGAACTCCAAAGCTGACTCCCTTTCACGGTGATAGATGCCACAACAGACCTCCATTGACGACATCCTTCAGTAAACATTACAACAGTCATGTTTTATGCACGAGTTATAAGCTCATAGACTACCAGACTCGGTGACTCCAAGAGAAGATCTTAACATTGTGATATCTTCTAACTCTGTCTCGTAAGGGTTTCAAATCTAGAAAAATACCAGCAGCTACAAAATAAATAATAGAAAAAGCTTATTTAGATCTGGATCAAAGTGATACAAATTTGATTGACAACCACACTAAAAAAATAAAAAATACTAAAAAATAATCTAAAATACCACATATTTAGATCTAGGTGTATAAAAAATACCATAGATCTAAATCTAAATAGACAATTATCCTCACAAACAGAAAGATTATTTAGAAAAACAAAAAAAACAAAAAAAAGAAAAAGAAAAAGAAATACTGAAAAAAAAAAAAACCATACCAAAGAGAGGAAATAGCCCTCTCTAGTATGGGGAGCACATGCTAATGGAGGAAAAGAGGAGCTGGCTTACGGAAGCAGAGGGAGGATTTGTGGAGGAAGTGAGTCATCCCTTGATTTATGTCATTATTACAATAATATTGTCTAGATATTTTGATTAACATCCCCCTAGAATTATAAAAGAAAATGAAATTACACATACATAGCCTTTCTTTCCATTAGTCTACTTGAGAGAGAGAAAAAATGCTCCTAGAATTATAAAAGAAAATGAAATTACACATACATATCCTTTCTTTCCATTAGTCTACTTGAGAGAGAGAAAAAATGTCCACAAGAAAGAAATTTAACTTTAAATTTCTTTATCTATAAAATCAGAAATAGTAATTCAGATGAACACTTGTGGATCTGACCAGCCATAAATTATGTGTTCTTGCTGGCGTGGTCTATTCCAGCAGGCGCCGTCAAATTAGATGACAATGCTAATCAATCAACCTTATCCTATAATCCAATTTCAGAGATCATCCACCACTCTTGTACAAATAAAGATATGAATCATAACCACAAAATTGAAGGGAAAAAAAGTAAATTAATTAATTAAGAAAAAGAGAAATTGATTCTCATGAACAGAGTGTTCTCAGAAAAGTTTTGCCAAATGAAATGTTATACTTGAAAACTTTCCATTTAATTAACCCACTCATGAAACATTAGACCGAATTTCTTGGCTATCCATTTATATCAACAAAGTTACCTCAAATCCACCACTTTATGAAGAAAGATACCTATCTTCATAATGTTGAGATAAGAATGAAAAATGTCAAGATGCATGAGGAGGAAAAAAAAAAAGCTGTAGCCTTACTCTTTTTATGAATATAACATGACAACAAATTAGTATATTAGAGTTATTGCGTTTGCAATTATTTAGATTTTGCTATTAGTTCTGATTAGTAGGAAAATTAATTGAAAAATAATCACGCGCAAAACACTTAAGGGGCCGTTTGGTTCGCCCATTCCATTCCATTGGAATGAAAAATCCATTTGAATGGGTGTTTGTTTCAACAACTCTAAATTTTCCATTCAAATGGTCTTTTGGAATGAGTGTTTGTTTCAACAATTTAGTTTTTCCATTCAAATGGTTCATCAGTCACATCAACTATTTGAATGGATTTTTGTGTCTCGGATGAGAATGGAGGGGAAGAGGTGTTTTTGAATGGTCCATTCCAATACTCCCATTCTAATTATAACCCATTCCACTATTTTTTCCATTCAAATATCTTCCATTCCAATTATAACCCATTCCACAATTTTCATTCAAATACACACATTCAAATAGGCGAAACAAACGTGGCCTTAATTATTTTGGATTTTTTTTTGTTTTCTTTTCTTGGTTGGTTTGTTTGACAATATTTATGTTTCAATTTTATTTTTTTTTTTATAAAAAAAAGTGAATAGATAATAGAGAGTTTCTCAGTCAACATTTAAAAATATTTTCCCTTTTAATGACCAAAAAGGAAGATACAAAAATTGTCAAACAAGCCTAATTATCGTTGATATTTTCAGCAATCTTTAAACAGATCATTATTTACGATAAAAATGAAAGCAAACCTAATGGATTTTCTTTTTTAAAGTATTCTATTAGTGAGCTTATATGTTACTACACTTTAGAAATAGAACAACACAATAGAATTGTAACGTGGCAAAATATATAACCATATGAGTTTTATGAAATTTTTTGAGTTCATCTTATGTTTTCATTATAACATGGGATTTTTTTTTTTAAATGATGACGACATATGTGGTGCATTTATTGCGAATGAAACTCTTTAGGAGTTTCTCATTATTATTATTTTTAAAATATTTTTTAAGGGAGTATGGTCCCCCTCTTCCCCCTTTCCTGGCTCCCTTCCGAGAAGGAGAGAAAATATTCTTCTCTAGTTAAAAATCAAACCATCATGCTAGTTGTGCTTGTGATGCCTATCTTTTTCAATCCAATCAGCCATTTACCCTTTCTTTTTACTGTATTCTCTCTCTCTCTCTCTCTCTCTCTCTATATATATATATATATATATTTATATCCTTTAAAGTTGAAAATCCAGTCAGAGTTTCTCAAAATATATATGCTGACTCATAGTGTCTTTATTGGTTATTTGCTAATTATTTTTAATCAATCTTTCAGATATTGTTATATGGTAAGCTCATGGCAAAAGTTGATCAATATTAATTCTAATCCACCTTTTCTCTTCACTTTGAGCGAAACCCTGTTATCAAGAACACATTTTGTGATGTCAGGAAGATCTAAGATTTTTCTTAATGCGTATATATAATATATATATACATATATATTTTATTGATCGTAAATTATGAGATCTCATTTTACTCCTTAAATTTTAAATTCACGGAACAGAAGTAATTGAACTTGGTAAAAGCATTGTTGTTAATCCTTTCTTAATGTATGGTTTTTTTATTAAATTTCAGCACAGAATATTTATTTCATACAAGGATTATTAACTTAGTTAAGTTTGACAGAAATCTCGTTTGATTTAGTTTACACTACAGATAAATGAAAGAAGTTATAAAAAAAACTGAAAAAACGTTTAAGTAAGTTTAGGGGTTACTATTCTATAATTTAAAATTTAGGAACTAAAGCATTTCCACAACAGTTTAGAACTAAAGGAATTTAATCTATTTGTCTTTTGGTTAAGCTTGTGGTTATTGAATAAAACATAATAAATGTTTTTCCCCTGCTTTGATTAATTGTTTATTTTATGGTTTAGTATGATTACAATACTTGAAAATGAATAAAAGTAAGGTGAAGCTTTCATTATTTTCTTACTTTTTTGCATGTGAGATTTATAATAAAGTAGAAATATTAAACTTGTTACATTAAGTAAGAGCTGGGGGAGATGATCTGATCATCATGAAGTGAAGAATCCACTTGCTACTAAATTATGTTTCATAATTTTGACAAAGATTCATATCATTAGGCGTATCTACTCTAAATTAACAAATAATATCATTACATAACAATTTCAACAAATGATCTAAAATGGTCTTTGAACCCAAACAATGAGAGAGAGAAGAGAGAGTGATTGCTACAACATTCCATCAAGCAAATGACGCATGACTTTTTTTCCTCCTCTTTTAAATGATAGAATACGTATGATCACTAACAAATTTAAAAAAATTCTACCTCGTCCTTTTCATCTCATGCTTTTCTAGTTACAATCCCAGGAGTAAAGGAAATTCTTTTCATAAAAAGATAGTAAAATAGATAAAAATTTGTTTCCCATATATAGATCATGTACAATCAGTTCTTTTGGTTCCACATCATTCAGATAACTTGCCAATTTTGTAGCCTTTTGCATACTCACTTATAATTCTAAAATAACATGACATAAATACATTTGTTGGACATGATTTAAAACGCCAAAATCAAACAGAAAATTCGAGTTCATTACTTAATGATCCGTTTCATGCTATGCATTGAGTTATTGGCTCTCCATTTTACGTTTAATCGAATTGATCAAAATTACAAAAATCACTTCAATAAATGGTACAAAATCAGTATACCATCCAAATCACTCTTGAATGAAAATAAAGTCTTTTTCAAAAAAAAAAAAAAAAAAAAACTCATCATTCAAATGACTAGTTTCTTAGAGTAAAAACAAAAAATCATTGGATAACTATCAAAGGAATGTTGTGGATGTGACCATTCCCTATAGAAAACTAGTGGATAAACCTTCCGTGTCCAATGTTGTGGAAGAAATGGTAGTTTGTGCATCGCCGTCAGGGTGGTGATGACTAGATTTGACTGACTTTTTTCAGTAAGACCATTATAACCATACTATTTTATAGTCCTAGGAGAGTAAACCAACAGTAAACCCAATAATAAAACACGGAAAAATACCTAGGACATCAAACGTACTAAAGCATCATGCTATAACCAAGATTTAAACTCGTTATATTGTTACAGTCACTGACCTTATTTGTGACACTTTATGTTGGTATTTATTTTCTTTCGTAACACTAAATTAGTGCTAGTTATTAAAATTGTTGTACTTTCTTTTTTCTTTGTGGTGGATTAAAATTTTTGTACTTGTATGGCTCTATGTAAGAACTTTTTAAGTCACAACCTAATCTATAAATGTGTAATTAGTTAAAAAACTAGTGAGGAGGAGGAGCCACAACAATTATTATTGTCAATGCATATAAATATATTGTTGAGAGTTTTATCTTATATTAAACGCACACTCAAAGCACACGTACGCGCCGCGCACATAATTATACCCCTCGTTCGTATAAATAGCCAACTAAGGACCCCGAAACCATTCACTCAAGCTCCTCAAAACACAAACACAAACACTCCCAACTCATCAACTCAACCAAAACCCATCTCAGAACTCTCTTCTTTAAATTCAAAGACCAGAGAAAACTACTACTAGTACTGCTACAATGGTGGTCTTATCCAAGCTTGAACATTTTCCCTACCTTAATAAAAACTGCATAGCCAACAACTTACTATACGGGATTCCATTAATAGACCTTTCGAAACCCGATTCAAAGCAACTTATAGTGAAGGCCTGTGAAGATTTTGGATTCTTCAAGGTCATCAACCATGGCGTCCCGATGGATTTTATCCGGAGGTTGGAGTCCGAAGCCATCAAATTCTTCTCCTTGCCACTTTCCGAGAAAGAAAAAGCAGGGCCTGCCAACCCTTTTGGCTACGGAAACAAGCAAATTGGTGAAAATGGCGATATTGGTTGGGTTGAGTACCTCCTCTTAACAACCAATTCGGAGTTCATTTCCGAGTCTTTTAAATCCGTTTTCGGCGACAACCCAGATAAGCTACGGTACAATTCTCAAAACAGAATCAATTAAAAGCCCGAATCGATTCGAGAAACACATTTTTTTCTCATAGTTATATCTCTCTCTATCTTTCTTTTTTTTTTTTTTTTTTCTGTTTCTTGCAGTCTAGCTTTGAATGACTATATTTTGGCTGTAAGGAAAATGACGTGTGAGATTCTGGAACTGATGGCGGAAGGGCTGAAGATTCAGCCAAAGAATGTGTTGAGCAAGCTTTTGATGGATGAACAGAGTGACTCTGTTTTCAGACTGAATCACTATCCGCCATGTCCAGAGCTCGGGAGTGAGAATCTGATTGGGTTTGGAGAACACACAGACCCACAAATCATCTCAGTGCTGAGATCCAACAACACCTCTGGCCTCCAAATTTCATTGAGAGATGGTAGTTGGATTTCAGTCCCACCTGATCAAGACTCCTTTTTCATCAATGTCGGCGACTCTCTACAGGTAACCACTATGGAAATATAAACAAATATAAAAAATTAAATACGAAAAAGGGTTCATTTCTCTTGCATTTTCTTGAAGATTCTGAGATTTTCATTTTTTGGGTGGGTCAAAACTCTGTTCCAATGGATAAGAATGTGAATCTGTTTGTATGTGTCAAATGGTTTTACACCCCACTTACTTATATTTTAGGTTCTGTTATGTAATGGCTTATGAGTCAAAATAGAAAGTAACCAACTTTCCCACCCCAAATCATTTTATTTATTTATTTTTTTTAAAGAGAGAAGGCCTAAATAGTCTAGCTTTTATGTAGGGGTAACAATTTTAACACGATATGATAACACAATTCGAAATTTGTACACTTAATTGACACGTTTGGTACGAAATTAACAGAAATTGAAATAATTAATTAATTTTTTTTATTAAAAATATTATAAAATATTAAATAATTACTTCATAAAAAATAATTTTCAATGAATTTTTTGTAAATAAAATAAAAAATAATAAACTAATAAGTTAATTTATCTTAATAAAATAAAACTAAAGTGAAAAAATCACGTAAATAAATAATTATAATATTTAAAAAGTGTTGTGACATGTCAATCTAAATGAGATTTTTATTAAATATGTGACCCATGAATAACACAAAACCTGCACAAGTCGCTGTAAAATGACACAAATTACCAGCTTTACTTTTCTGTCTGTATCCTAATTTTGGTCAAAGTAGAATTTTGAAAGATAACGTGCACTATAGAAAGATAATTCAATTAATCATAAATGCGTCAGTAACATCAAGACTGTCCAACAATGAGTCTCTCGTAAATTCGACGATTACGTCCCATGTAAGGAAAACCCAAATTAACGTGTCTATGCATGGCACAGCTCAAATCATTCTTATAAATTCTTCTTTTAATGGGTATTTTACTTTTGGTCCCTAAAAATCTATGGCAGGTGATGACTAACAGGAGGTTCCAAAGTGTGAAGCACAGAGTTTTGGCAAACAGCTTGAAATCTAGAGTTTCAATGATCTATTTTGGGGGACCCCCTTTGTGTGAGAAAATAGCTCCATTGCCTTGTCTCATGGAAGGAGAGGAAAGCTTCTACAAAGAGTTCACATGGTTTGAGTACAAAAAATCTGCTTACAAGTCAAGGTTGTCCGACAACAGGCTTGGACATTTTGAGAAAATCGCAGCCTGATAACGCTCAAAGTAGAACTTATAGTTCCACTTATTAGGAAAATATTTGAAATAGGTTTAAGTTTGTCTAATCAAATATGGCCATAGATGGAATACTTTTGTGTTATTTTTCTCTTGGCTTGCCATAATTATTCCCCCCTTTTCTCACAACATCTAAACTGCCCCAACTTTTTTTTTTTCCCCCTCTATATCTCTCTATTTTTTTTGTTTGGTTGGGTTCACTTTTCTTGAACAGGATTATGTAATATACCTTCTTGTTAATAACAATATAGCTCTTAATTATGGGTCTCAAGCTCTATTTACATGCAATTAGCTCTCTTGTTTACACTATCGATATGGCTATTTTCAAAAGCTTTGTTATTTGCTATATGCTAATGTTCCTTGAGTGGAAGTTGGTAGGTATTGATTCAAGCACATGCCATGCTAGCCCCCTTTATGGCTAGTTTCCAACTGTTACTAGGCCAAATATCTAAGACCGATCTTCTATAAGAATCCCAATAAATGATGTATATTACAAATAAATAAACAAAAGGCCGCAGTCCATTAATAAATTAATTATTTTAAGTACTAGATGTCATTTTCAGTCTTAGTGTACGACCAAACGCATTAAATGCAGAAGCATCGAGATATATATGTTCTATTTCCAATCATTCTTTAGATCCTATCAGATTTCTATTATTATTTTTTATTTTCAATTATGGGACACATTCAAATATGAATTTAATTTTTTTCTCTTCTAAATCAATAAATTATATAGCATAAGTCCATTTTTTTTTTATAGACTCAACTTAATTTTTTTTTTCTTCAAAAAAATAATAAGTTAACTTTTTGTTGGACATTTTTCCAATCTTAAATTCAACCTAGGCATCAGAAGAATGAAAAAGAAATAAAAGAAAAAAAATAAATTAAATTAAAATGGTCCACCTTATGAAATGGCACATAGAAAGCATTAAGATCTTGTGGGCTCATTGTCTCTCATTTGGGACCACCTAACAGCAATCTGCATGCAGAAACAAAAAATCAGAAAGCCCAATAGAAAACCGCGTAAACACAAAGATTGACACTTTGACAGATATTAATATTATTGATATTATTATTATTAGAATTTCTTCCAAGTCTCTTTCACTTCCCGCAGTTGCGCTGTGAATAATTGTACCTGGAAAAAGGACTCGAGAAAATTAATCCACACATTTTTCATACCCCATTTTGGGTTTCAAATGAGTTACTGGTCCATCCGGTAGCAGTTCCTCAAGTGTGGAATTGTTCATTTGTTCAAAACCGACTTATTTTTTAGGGCAATATTCTAATCGAACTGCAATACGAAAGCCTAGAAGTAATAATTTAAAGAAAGGAAAAGAATAATATTAGGGACACACAAAATATACACATACACAAAATGATGTGACATATATTTTGAATCACTCACATATTAGTAGGTCATATTTTAAAAATTATGGGTAGTTAAAATTAATGGCTCGTCATTGTATATATATCATGTATTGTGTGTACATTTTGTATCTCTACTATTTCTCAAAAGAAAAAAAAAAATTCTTTGTTCTCATTTTAGTCTAGAGTGTCTTTGGTACGTGATTAAGAGTAAGGTGGTTATTGGATACAAAGAATTGTTGGAGGAAAGAGATTCAATTTCAGAATAAACTTTGTGTGAGTGATCCCATAACGATTCAAAACTTGGACTTCATTTTGTAAGGTAAGGCCCATAGCCATTAGCCAACCGCCAACCGACCTATCCCCTTCTTTGCTAAAATGATCATAAGTACATGATGTTGATTGCAAAATTTGAAGCTAATCTTCATTAGTGGGCAATTATAATCGTAGATTGTCAGATAGAATAAGAATTACATTTAAATTAGTGGAAATGCAAACATGAAAATGAAACTAGTTTAGTCACATCAAAGTGGAATTTTTAAAAATAATAATAATAATTAGTGAGTAGGGTAAGCATGATCGGTTTGCAACCAATAATTGAAGAGGCGTCTAATTCAGTCCAATGATAGGCTGATTTTGTCAGCCAATCCAATCCGTAAAGGAAAAATATCCACTCCGATATTCTATTGAATGTAGATAGCTATGTTATAGATACTAGTGATGTTCAGCATCATAATGACATGTTTGTGAATTATTTTAATTAAAAAATTGAGTCTCACGTGAGTCCCATTTGAATTATAATTATAATTAGCCAGTTACAAACTGATACATTATGTGATGTTGGGCACCATGTAATGTCACATAGCATTATTCATGTCGATAGCATCTCCCTTTTATTGCATTTGGATTGTGATTTAGAGTTTGGAATTCTCAATTTATAAAGTTTATTTTTAATCCATTTGCCGCACTTAAATCCAACCTATTGGGCTAACAGTCCAGGACCTGACAATAGGACTTACAAGCCCAAATGATTTAAGAGTCCAAGTGGAAGAAACAATATACGAAAATGGGACCATTTTGTTCTGAAATACTTTCCTTTTGTTTTTTTAGAGTAATGCTGTCACAATCTTTATACTAAATTCTTAATACCAACACATTTGTAAATATATTATGTATATATATACCTATTGTACTCAATCCCAAATGTAATAGAAAGGTGTAATAGAGTCACTCATCTCAAAATTTGTTCTAAAATTTTAATACCAATGTATGAGTTATCACTATTAATTGGTAATTAGTGAATGTGATTAATCTATTTGTAGTATGTTCTTGACAACTCATTTTCTACGTGTGTTAATTTGGTACAAATCTTGGATAATTAGCATCATCTTTTTTTTTTTCGTTTTGTTTTTATGAGTGATTTATGAACTTTTATAGTCACTTCAATTACTTCCAATTACTTCTAGAAAACTTGTAAACGCAATCATGTAAAAAAAGAACAAAACCATAAAAGTCATTTTGGAAGTAGTCACAATCATTGTGCCTCAAAAGAGTATTCTTCCGATCCGTCCATTATTTCCCACCTATAAAAGCAGCTCTCCTCCTCCGTGAGGCCATGCAAGGAATACAATCAGAATATTACTAATAGAGAGAATTTTTCTTCTTATGTTACATTTATCATCTTTTTCACATTTATTTCTGCATTTTTTTTTTTGGAGATATAAAAAGTGTTACCACCCGCAAACAAAAACATTTTTCTCCTGGAGAGTCTGGAAAACAATTTCTATTATTGCGAAAAAAGAAGAAAATTTTACTGCATTTATCATCCATTTCGTATATACTTCGCAATTTTTTTTCCTGTTGATTTATAATTACATGTTTAACTCTTCCAGGTGCACAAATTTTGGCGTACGTATCTATCGAATCCTATTAACTCATTTGAATTCAAATGATACAAGTAATAACTATATAAAATGCAAGGCTGTTACAGACAAGTCGTTCATTATTCAAATGTTTGTAATCGAATATGTTGCTCTATTCGCGCACAATCACCCTCACTGGATTGGTGTTTGAAATTTAAAGTCGAAATCGTCACGCCTTCGTCGAAATAAATAATTATATAAAGGGTATGTATGTGTAGAACATAAGCGTAACTTCATTAAAGCATACAAAATAAGGAAATGAAACAATAAACAAATTAATAGAAGGACTAAACACATAATTTAGCACTTTGATTAAATTTAATCAGACGGCCACATCTCATCAATTGGCGGCATCTCTCTGAGGAATCTCTCAAACTCCTTGAAGGAAATATCTCTCGTCAAAACCGAATTCCCTCCTGAAGATGAACCATATTCATCATGGATACTACTACTACTACAGCTTGTACTACTTTCAGGCTTATGATCAGACCGTCTTTTCGCCCTTTCCCCATCGCCGCCGTCCTCCGCCACCTTGGAATCCTTGCCTGTCAGCTTTTGTACAACGTCTTTGAAGCTCACAGCATCCGTCTCAACATATTGTGTGTTGATTATCACCACCTTGGGTGGTTTAGTATGGTAATCTGTTCGAGAACCTGACATGGCGCCAAACTAAGACTAATGGTTTTTTTTTTTTTTTTTCGATCGGTTGAAGAGTTTGGTTATTAAGGACTGTTTCTGGACGAATTGGAGCTGGTTTTTATAATGGAAAATGGAGATAGTAATAAGTACGGAATTAAGATTAACTAGGAAGGTGCTCGGAAGATTTGTACGGTTGAATTTATTGACAGCTAATTAAGAAAAAAAGGGAGATCTCTAGGAGGAAATGATCAAAGAGAGAGAGAAGAATAAGAGAAGTTGACCGTTGTTTTTTCTTATGGTGTTGTTTAAGAGTTGGTCAAAGCATGCAGTTGACAGTTGAGAAAAACCTCCTCCTATGGTTGACATATTAAAAAATTCAATATGTGAAAAAGGGTAACTCGAGATATGTTTTTGTTGGTATTAGTATCTGCTTGAAACATAAGTTGATAAGATCAGGTCATAATCAAATAGCACATAAATATTATAAGATTTGATTAAAAGTCTTACTGTCCAAAAATATTCACCGCCGCCACTAGAATGTTTTTCTATACCCTCGGATTGATGACAAGCACAAGACAAGCACAAAATATTCACCTCTGTTAGTGAAATTTGTAAATGCAAGTGTGAGTATCATAGAATGAGTATGAGTATTATCCACGAAGAAGACTGTTAATTTACTAAGTACCGAAATTTTGCTCAACTCTAATTTTATTTAAATTAAATAATTAAAGAAAAAAATTAAATTAAAAATAAAAATAAACTAAATACAATTAAAATAACGAAAATTAAAATTAAAATAGAGTGAGCATAAAACGAAAATTAAATAAGGTTCTAATTAATGAAAATAAACTTAAGGTTTCCGATTTCACTATAACTAATCTACTCTAAATTTTTTTATCTCATTAGTCCAAAATTATTCCCCATTAGTTCAAAATTATTCCTCTAGTTGATAGTCGAGATTCCCTAATTTATTCATTATCCTCTCCCGAGTTCAAGCAAAAATACCCTTAATTACCAATTCACTATATTCCTATGCGAATTAAACTTAAGATCTATGGAAACTCATATAGCGACTATACAAACTATATAAATATATTCCTATTCTACATATAATTTATGGCTTTCAATTCAATGAACTAGACACATAAATCTCCTTCTAGATTAACAAATCATCTATTTAGTAGCTAGTTAAATAGAAGCATTAAGAACAGAATTAAAAAACTCAACTAGGAAAAAAAATAATCCATGGACTAAATTGAAAGAAAAATTTAAAGATTCATAGTTAGGCCATATCGTTGACCTAGAATAATGTTTCTCTCCTAAAATGATGTGTTTTTTTTCTCTTCTCCGTATTCCTTTTATAGCCGAAGAGAGAATGTTTGAGTTGTCCATGGATTCCTATGCTTATCTCAAATTGGTGGAATGATGTTCAATATCTAATTCAAACTCTGTCTCTTTATCTCTCTTCTCTTTATTTTACGTTTCTGAGCCAAGGGTGATAATCAGGTGCGGAGGAATTTGTATGCTTGGTATGAATCCTATGTTTTATTGGCAAAAAAAAAAGCTGACTTTGACTTGATGACGTGACATTTTCTCGTTGGGCAATAAAGAAGCGGTTGTACGTGTAGTGAGACACATAGGATCCGACCGAGTGAAGACTCTTACACCAGCTTTTCTTCCGCATGGGCCCCATTTGTCGGCTGCTCCAGCCTATCCCTCTCCTCGCTTGCATCTCAAGTGCCAGGCCGATTGCTTAATGGCCTGATCTAACGGCTGAAAAGGCGAGTCCACTTCTATTGCATATTCGTGCACCTCGAGCTCTCAATTCTAAATTGTTTTTTTTCCCTTTTCTTTAATTAAAATCAAATTAAAAATGTAATTAACCTATATTAAAATAACTTTACTTAATTAAATACCTAAATAAAATTAAATAAAACAAAACTAATTTTAAATAATTAAAAATCTAATTCAACAAAATAACTTAAATCAAAATCCTAAATCTAATAAAAATGTAATACGAATTAAATTAATTTAAACTAAACAAATTAAATTAAAATACCTAACCCTAATAAAATAACATTAAATAAACTAAATCTAAAATAAAACAAACTTAGATTACTTAAAATCTAAACTAAAATTACTCAAAGATGTATATTTTTAATGTACAAAAGGCACAATTAACTCTATTTTTATAAAGTTATCACCTGCCAAAAACTATGTGGTATACATCCTTATAGTTTACATTTGTTATTTGATAGGGGGACTTTTACAGTAGAATTAAACTGTTAAACACTATGGCTAATGCACATTTTCAAATCAAATCAGAATAAGGTAGTAAATAAATCTAACAGTTTCATGTTCAAATCCAGCAGTTAAAAGATATATTCAATCATAATAGATAAGATAAAATATAGATCTGACAATTTTAAATTTATATCAAGCAGTTAAATAGTATTGACCAATGACACTTGTGAATTTATCCCTAAATTAGCGAATGAAATTGCCTATATATTTGCTAAGAATTGTACTAGTTTTCATTCTAATTTTTATTGGTATGAAGAAATTCCCAGTTGTATTGCTCGTTTTGCAGCAAATGACTTTTATTAATAAAGAATTTAATTTCGTCCTCTATTTAAAAAAAAAATCACCAATATTCAGTAATATTTTGTTTGACCCCAACCTATTTCTCTTTTGTTTTCTTTGAAACTGAGGGGGAACAGTTAGTATTGGAACAAGAATATACAGCAGACAGAAGCACAAGTCAAAGTTATGTTATATATTTAAAAATTAATAATGTCTGTTCTAGAATCCGTGAAATTTTTTCATGAAGGCAAAATTTTTTAAAATTAAAAAGCCGAGTATACTTTGGCTGGGTTCCAGTAGAGATATCGATGTGGGCCGGGTTTTGTGGGTCAGTCCACATTTTGAAGAAAAAGTACGGTATTGGCTCAGTCCGTGTATTTTCAGTTTATTCAAATTTTAAAAGAATATAAATAAGTTTTAGGCTCATATTTTAGCCCACATAAGCATATATTTGATGTTTTAAAGCATAGAATAATAACAAAATTATGCTCACATTTTGACCCATATTCAGTCCGCATAGGCACACAGCCCACTTAAGCCTGCATAAAATGTGGGTTGGGCCTGTGAGCCGTGCTGGACCGATCTATATTTTAGGCAGACCAGATCTAAACCCGATATAAAACCTATGTGGACTTATCAAATGTGAGCTGAACCAAATAAGGCCTGCCCACTTTACGTCTCTAGGTTCTAGAGCAATTTATAGAAGTCTGAGTTGTGTTTTTTGAAATGTTGGGTAAGCTACAACTGTAACTAATACTTTCTATGCAACATATCATTGAATAATCATCTATCCAAGATTTTGTTTTCTCAATATTGACTTCTTTAAGTAAAAAAAAAAAAAACAAAAAAAAAAGAACATGAAAACAAAAAAAAACTTCAATCATGTAGTTAATTTAAACTGCATACCTCGCCCCTAACATGTGTATATATAAAGCATCCTAATATGTGTACTGTTATAGTTCCCATACAAGTGACTTGGTCACAGTACAATTTATCCACTGTTAAATGGAAGTTAAAAAGAGTTATATTATAGATAAATTTTTTCTTCTAAAATGAAGTCATTATAATACAATTAACAGGGGTTTGTGACGTATATATGACGTTGAGCTAATTGTTCCAATTCCCTGATTGCTTTTTGGTTTATAAACTATGCCATTTACGAGTTTCCAGCAAGCGATTTCATACGAAGTATCAAATCATAATTAATCACAATTCTTTTGCTCATGATACTAATAAAAAAATGGTATTGCCATTCATTTCAGATAATAAGTCAAATGATGCATTGAAGTATTTATTAATTTATGTCAATTGTATATTAAATCTCAAGCCAGAAAGGAGGAGAAAGAAAATCAGGGAAGAAAAAGACGTTCTGTGGTCTTTAATTTGGTTATTGCTATTTCTTTTTCTTTTTTGGGTTTAAGTGATTTTTGCCTATTCATTCTTTATACTTCAAGGATTTAGGCATCTTAATCAACAAACTATAAGGAGAAATTTTGCAGTAATCGAAACGGTTTTGGACCTAATTTGGAGAAATTTGGGCAAAAAATAATTTCTTTATGGCTACTTTTCTTGATCATTTCTTTACGAGTATCCTAAATATTAGATATACTATTAATTTGACCATCTTTTAAAGTCTATGATGAAAAATTGACAAAGTATAAATCGTTTAAGAAATTATTTATTACATTTAGGGGTATTTACACTTAGCTAAAGGCTTTCGTGATGAAAAAAAGACTCTTTAATTTATAAGTATTTTTAAAACTAGCCATAATTGTCACGTCACATGATCTAAAATTAGTTGGATAACACATTCATCTATCAAACCCTAAAATATATGCTTCTCCAACAAACCCCAAATTACTTCTACTACCACTATCACCTATAGCACCTTACCACCATTATCGATCCCGATCCCGACATGCCTCTGTTCGACTTGGGTCAAATATTTCGACTGTAGTCAAACTTATTTCGCAGCCTATGCCGGTCATTTTGACTGATTTTCGACCAATGACTCACCTCATTCAAGCAATCTCGACCTAAGTTGAAATTTTTCAACTCCGATCGAACGTGACTGGTCACCTTCTCAGAGCCGCCTTCTTCAATTTCACCATTTTCGATTGCTTTGTATTGGAGGTAATTTTGGAATTCCGAAATTTTCATTAAATAAAAGTCTTGTATTGTAAATGATTTACAGTTTATCTCTTTTTTTCATCACATGCTTTAAAAGAGGGTCAAAATTAATAAAAAAAAGTTTTAGAATTCCGAACTTGCCCCCCTCCACAAAGTATAGTCAAATTCGGTTGAACACAAGTGTTGGCGGGATGTTGTAAGTAGTAGATTACGTAAGGTATTTCGAAGTTTGTTAAAAATAGTATTTAAGTAATTTTAGACATATCATGTGATAATAAGAGTTAGTTTTGATAATATTTTAAGCCCATTTTATCACTGTGAGGGCATTAGTAGACCAATAACCATAAAATTTCTAGATATTTTGATTAGTACTAAAAAAATCACGTTGAAAAGTAATCATAGACAGGAAAACAAAAAAAAGAAAAAAAAAAAGAACCATTATGACCTAAAATACTCGTGCATTCTTCCATTTGCCTGATCAAAATAGAGGAAAAAAGTGAAAAAGAAAGAAAAAAGAGTACAATAGTAAGTATCCGCAACCATCGTTGACCTTAATTGGATGTGGAACGTATTTGAACCATTCGAACAGTTAGTCAGTTTGACATTCTCATAAGTTCAACATAAACAAATCAAATAGTTCTAAAACATCACTTTCGTTTAAAAATGATTCAAACAAAATTGTAAGTTAATTTGTTCTATTACTAGCTATTGCGAAAAGTAATAGGCAGCACTGTAGTTGAAGACACGCTTTGAACATGAATATTCATTTATTATATCTAATAGTCTTTAGGATAATAAAAAAATAACTTCTTGGGTTAAAAAATTATATCCATAAAGACCAGAGCATGAAAAGTTCAACCCTTCGAACATTGTGATCTAGAGTACAAAAACGTCATTATCAAANTTCTAATATGTTCTTCTTTTTCAAATAATTTGGCTAGAAACAGTTGTTTAACTATCAGATTAATTCTAAATTCAATGAATACTCATATGATCAATCATTTTCTAATTGACAAAAGATGCTACTGTGCTAAGATGCGTAATTGAAGGAGATATGATTAAAAGGCACATGTTAATTGATAAGATATAACTCTAGTTACTGTTTCACCTTCAGTTCCTATTTACGTAACTCAGCAAAAAAATTAAATAATTAAAAATAAACTTTAAGCACATTCTTTAGGAAATTCTAGTGTAGGAGAGGCAAAATTCCTCATAGGAGGAATACTCAAGCCATTTGATCAAATTCAATAGTTGTAAAAATAGTAGTCCCAAAAGATAACAACTACATTTTACTACACCAAATTATGCTCAATACCATTGTATACTTTTTTTTTTCTTTCCCCTTTTCTCGTCTTCTCTTCTCTATGACCTGAAGTTTTTGCATTGTTACTCTCTTTTTCTCTTCTTTCTCATCTATGTGATATTAAGAACTTATCATATCAATTTTCACCCATCTCTCAATTGGATTTAAAATATAATAAAATAAAATAAAAAAAATATAGGAAGAAGAATATCTTGTTCGCTTTGCATATTGCATGTCTGTGACTGAAAGGATAAGAACGGCATCATCTTTATACCATAAATGACCTTGCTATTTCAATCTAATATTAATTTTTTCCTACTATTAAGAAATCCTTCCTATTTCGGCATTATTATACAATGGATAGCAAAATCCCAATTTCTCCACTCTACTTTGCATACGTCTCCTATCTATGGGAAACCTAAAAGGCTATTGATTTTATTTGCTTTCGTTTTCATGCTATTTCTTTTCCCCGGTAACAACGGTGGTTGTTCCACATTTTGGAAAGTTATAAGAGTTTTCAAGAGAAAATAGGGAAAAAGAGAAAGCGGGTGTCGTATTTATTTATTATTTTTTTTAAGCTTTCATTCAACACAAATACTATAGAGCAGTGAGAAAGGAAATAAACAAAATATAGAAGGGTCAATTCGATGACCACCAAAAGTACAGAATATTAACAATTAACAGAAAAGAAGAATTTTATTCAGAGCAACAAAAAAGAAAAAAAAAAAACGAAAGTGAGGTGGTTTAACTAAGAAGAAACTTCTTTGATATTTTTCTCCCTTGAGACTAATATTAGGTGGAGTAAAGTTTATAATAAATATTGTAGTCTTTAGTTTTTAATCAATAAAGTCAGTTAGAATCTACTTCTACTTGTAGGATGGATTTTGGCCCTCTTACACTAGAATTTGCCCTTTATAAGGGATAAGATAAACAGGTTGATGTATATTTCCCTCACAAGAAGGGGTCGGAACATATCTTCTATCTAACTGCCCTTGTATTATACTGATTGTATTGTTTTATTCTTAAACTTTCGACTTACACAATAATAGTCCTTAAATTATGTAATTATTACAGAAATGACCCATTTATCACAAACTATTAACTTTTTAACAGAAAATAGTCATGAACAAAGCATATTTTGGAATTATTTATTTTTATGAGTCAGAATCTTATTCTCAGCTATTAAAAATTTAATAGTTTGTGAAAAAAATAGCGATTATTGTAATAATTACATAAGTCTTGTTAATCTAATGTATAAGTTAAAAATTTAAAGTCTTATTCTTAACCAGTACAATTACCTAATTGTATGCTTTGTTATTACTTATTTCTATTAAATATTTAACAGTTTGTGACAAAAAAAAAATCATTATTGTAATAATTATATTATTCAGGAGTCATTATTGTGTAAGTTGAAAATTCATGGACTATAAAATAATACAACATATATAATTCGAGGGCTATTAATGTTATTATCCCATCATTTTTTGATACATCTTGAAGCTAGAGTTACAAAATATGAAACTTACCACTCTGCCTAAAAATTTTAAATTTTAAGTTAATTTGTCGAAATTCAAAAAAGTAATAGGCTTTGCTTAGGAATAACTAACGATATTGTCACTCAGAAGAAAAAGCTTTACTTAGGAATACTAAGAAAATTAATGTCTTGCATCAGAAAATTATAGGTTTTTTTAATTTTTTTCAGAGTACGAAACATAATGCAGAATGTTGAAGGATTAGAAGTTTTTTTCTTTACACTAATCAAAAAGATCTACGTGGGCTTGAAATTTATGGGCAAACTATAGCAAATTATCAAATGCAAACAGATTGATTTATCAGAATATCTTGCAAGGGATTTATGCTTCAGATTAAAATTCTGACATTTACATCAAGAAATTTACATTGTGCATCGAAAAACGTTAACGTAATGGGCATTGTTAAGAACGATAAGGCTAGAAGCTTCTTAAATGGACTGATATGCAATTTCGATGAACAAGTAACAATAGATATAGAGCAAACGAGAAGAAAAGAAAGTAGACTTGATAAACTACAATGAATTTAAACGAAAGTACTCAAATAGAAACGACAACAGCAATTGAAAAAGACAATGAAAATAAAAACGACAAAAATTGGACAAAAACAAAAACTGTAAAACAATCGGGAAAAAAAATAAAAAAAACCCACAATATACTATAAAAGGGAAAAAGAAAAAGATGACACAGATCCTGCTTGTTTCACCCTTTTCATTCCATTCAGATAGAAAACCCATTGGAATTGGTGTTTGTTTCAGCAGTTCCAGTTTTTTCATTCTAATGGTCTTTTGGAATGAGTGTTTGTTTCAACAATTCATTTTTTTCATTCAAATGGTCTATTAGTCACATCAA
The DNA here is from genome assembly GCA_002914845.1 of Trema orientale. Lineage (NCBI taxonomy): Eukaryota > Viridiplantae > Streptophyta > Magnoliopsida > Rosales > Cannabaceae > Trema > Trema orientale. Next base: position 109,311 of record JXTC01000444.1, read on the forward strand.
CTATTGGAATGAGTTTTTTGTGTCTTCCAATGCGAATAGAACTTAAGAGGTGTTTTTGAATGGTCCATTCTAATATCTCTCATTCTAATTACCACTCGTTTCACTTTATTTCACTTCAAATGTCTCTCATTCCAATTATAACACATTCTACAATTTCCATTTAAATAGACTCATTCGAATTCAGCGAACCAAATAGAGCCACAAACTTTCAAACAATAACTAAAACCAAAAAAAATAGAGCGCGTCTACAGTAGGGGCACCCCTACGTAGGGCCCTGTCTATTCATCGTTGGATGAGAATCTGTATATAAATAGATTCTCCACAGATTCCCGTTATTCCCCACGGATTCCCATTCAACGATAATTAAGGCATGACCTTACGTAGGGACGCCCCTACCGTAGCCATCCCCAAAAAAATATAAAATAAAAAGTAAGGAGAAGATAATATATACATATATATACATACAGTAGAGATAGAAACAAAAAAGAACTATATATATATACACACACACCCATACATATAACTCATAACTGTGACAGAACAAGTATCCTAAAGTTACTTTCAACCTTCTGGGGTTGAAGACTTGAAGCCAACTTCACAGATTGGGACAGAGGATGGAAACTAACTATGACTACCCAAAACACTTTTAACAAAGCTGTACAACTCAACGGTGCTTAAATCACCCCTACGTAACTTCATCTCAACACTATTACATGACACTGTTCAATCTATTACATGACACTGTTCAATCCATGCAAATTGTTTACGCGGACTTGCGACAATTTTGACAGCTTAATCATCTCTATTTGCAACAAGTACATGGCAGAAATGAAATGCAGAGATGAAGATTATGAAAAGAAAATGAAGCTGCATTTTCTCTGAGCCAACTTTCCCCATGGTTATTCCGAGCAACATGATGGAGGAAATTTCGGCTTTCAGAGCTTAAAAGTTAAGAATACATACACAGATATCCAGTGTCTTAAGACTTACAAGGAATCAAAATGAACAGATGACAAACGTCACATGTATAACGTTACAAGAATTCGTCTGATAATGGCAAGTTATTCATATGCATAATGAAATACATAACGGAAATGGAAGAGGTAACTGGCACGAAAGTAATCTAAGTTCTCCGAGTTTGGCGGCCACAATATCACACCTTGTATCCAATAATCAGAATGGTAATTAAGCTATTTATAAGTGGAGCACAAGGATGATCACTGTACTGAAAATAGCAGTATCCAAGTGCATATATGATATTGCCAAAACACAGAGCAATCGGATTCAGTAAAGGCGAAATTCTCAAGATCGAAACCATCCCGTAAAAACTTCAAACTTTGAAGCAGGTCCCGATGTGTAAAAGTCACAGAACAACAATTGTTGCTACATAAAAGATTGACAAACTGAAAGAAACAAATGTTTCACCAACCACTAAACGGCAACAAATTTTCTCCAACTGAGAAGCCAGACTCTGAGTTCCATCCACTGACCCTTTTGTAGTGGACTAGTTATTGTAACACTGGACGAGCAACTCGTGACCGCACAGGTGTCTTCGAGGGACTTACCCTGCCAAATCCAGAAATACAGATAAGACATAAATGAGGTTGAATTGAAGGCCTAGCTGAATAAATTCGTCTTGTTCGCACCTTATTGGTTGGGTTCCTAAGACCATTCCACTACAATTCAGAGCAATTATTGCGCTTTCTGCCTGCTCATCGAAACAAAATAACCAGTAAGCCCCAAGAACAGCTCATGAATAAATATGGCAGTAAGGAGATATTAACGTAAAATACTTGTGCATGCTTAAAGGCGCACATTATGGTCTTCTAATTTTGAGTTTCGGTAAGAAAAGTATGCATTCTCCATATTTCTGTTCTCAAACAACTGCCCAAAATATAAGCACAAGGGAATAATGAAAACTCAGCAGGATGTCTTGATTACTGCAAACTTCTTTAACATGTGATCAGGAGCACACAATTCAGACTCCTCCCTCTGTTTCAATGAATTCTTGATGTGAACTGTGACATTTAAACCAAGAAATAAATGGACATCCTAGAGTGGTGCTGATGCTGACATTGAAACTTCAGGTATGTTGAACAAGGAAAGAAGGATAAAGCTATTACAGTGACAATATAAGAAGGGGAAATTATCATATATCTATCCTGTATTTTATCATTTTTTGATAGATACCCTGGGTTTTCAAAAACATCAGAAAAACCTTTGAATTTAAGGATTTTCATAAAAATCTTACCTACTTTGACTCATTCTCATGAGTACCCCAGTATTTTCACTAATCCATAGGTGAATTTGATGTATCTTTGGAATCGGAAGTTTTTTATTCTAAAAGGCATAATCGAAGTGGATTTCCGATGTTTCTAAAAACCAAGGGGTTCTGTCAAAAAACCAAAAAAGGTTTCTGCGACAATTTTCCAATAAAAAGGAACAAGCTTTGATGCAGAAAAACTAAATTGGAGCCAAGATGAATGGAAACAAAGCAGTATGTTCTTTCTTTTTTCTTTTTCACTCTTTCTGCTTCTCATCTCCCCCACACACCCCACCCCCCCGCGTTTTTTTTTCCTTTTTTTCCTTTTGGTTGGTGGTGGGCGGAAGAGGACAGGACATGCTTGAGTGCCAACTAATAATGAAAGAAAGGTTCTTTTACTCTTGAAGGGGATTGGAAGCATAATCTGCGTCTAGACACGTAGTTAACAGGTTCCATCAAACCGTTAGCCTATAGTATAATGTTCCATCTCCTCCTAAAATTGGAAAATCCAATGTCTCATTCATTGAATGCAACCGCTGACATGAGCAGAGTGTACCCACAAATATGGGCCATTCAATTGAAAAGGTTAAAAAGAATGTAAAAATAAATAAATAAAGACGGTAGTTAATGATATTACATAAAATAGGAGCTAGGATCAATGCCTATCAAGTATTATAAAGGTGGCTTAATAAAATTTTAACTACACGCTATTAAACTTACCATGGCAAACTCAACGAAAGCTATACGAGTTGAATGCACATGATCCCCCAAAAGCCTTAAACGAGTAACCTGAGAGTCAAGAATAACAATGTAAACACATAATAACCTACAACGACCCTTATTAATACGGAACTTTAAAAAAAAAAATCCAAAATATTTAATGCTTTTAAGTTGACCCTACTTCGCCACAAGCTGTTTCAAAGAAACTCTTGACTTCAGTTTGAGACACCTGCAATGATACAAGCATATTTTAGGATGAAGTAGTTAGACTGCATTACTGTATGTTAAATACAAATGCACAATCACCAATCTAACAGGGTCTCAACAAAAGAACTGAATAAGAATAAAGCTAACAAATTGTATTGGTCAGGAGAGTACTGAACATCTACCTTCTTATCAATATTTGTACAATAGACAGTCCTCGAACACATTTCCCGTTCATCATCTGACTGCAATTTAAAAATAGAAAATCCATTAAACAATCTCCACAGAATTCATTCAGAGTTCCACACTGGTCAAAACAGAATAAGGATGCAGTGCAAGTTCTGCGCAGAAACAACAGAAAATTAACAGAATCACTAGATTCATACCCTAGGAAGGAATGTAGGATTCACAGGAAGGATAGCAGTTTTTGATGGTAAGACCCTAACTGGATAGTATCCTAGCACTGTCCCACCAAGATTTAGAGCTGCTCTTGCACCATCTGTTCACATACATCAATCTAACATTAAACAATTTGGAAAATCAACAACCAGCATATATTTCTTTGATTGGAGTATGTTAAAAAGGCTGTTCACGCTAAGAAAAAAAACACTATGAACTTACACTCATCAGCAAACTCCACAAATGCAAAACGGAGTACCGAATGTGGATCACCACAAACTCGACAATCAACAACCTTCAAATATGAGGATTATAACACAAGTTTAAGAAATACTGCACATACTGCATCTAAGAAAACTCCAATAAAAGTAACCACATTTGATATCATTGCTATTCCTAGTTAGGAAAAACATATTCACAGGAGAAGGAATACTAGAAATTTTTATAATAAAAGAAATAATATTTAAAAAGAAAAAAGAACTCAAGGATGAATCCAAATAATATATGGCAAAACATAGGTAACCTTGTGCTGTCCACAAATCATTGCTTTGGATAGTTCAAAACAGATCAAATAATAGGATCAAATAAGTGTGTCCTTTTCTATGATAAGACAGTTGACAGTGAGCAATAGGGTAAAAATAACTAAAGAAACGAAAGGAACATTTGTAAAAGACAAACGCATCATGAATAAAATTGCGGTGGATTGATTGAGATATAAATGGTGCAAGAAGCCCAACTTTAATCAAGACAAGACCAAACTTCAAAATAACATAAAGGTACTTCATGGTCACCTTGTCCCGCGCCAGCCCCAGAGACTTAAAACTGCCTCGTAAAATATGCCAAGAACAACAAATTCATGTAACTTGTCTGAAGATTGAACAGTTTTAAGCACATTGCATAAAGACCTTTGAGGTAAGTAATTTCTACCAAGAAGAAAAGTATGCCCCCAGTAGCCAAATGGAAAAGAGGAGTCATGCATTCAATCTCATCTCTAAGATTAAAACATCCAAAATAAACGTATTATCTTATGATATTTGATGTTCATCCCAATAATATTGACAATGGGTTGCCTTTGTCCATCAACACCTATTGTTCAATTTGCAATGTAAATTAACACTAAAGTACTTAGGAATGGCATCATCATCAATAAAGATAGGCTAAAAAAATGATCGGTAACACTAACCTTCCAACTAATCTTACCTCAAATCTAGACCTCTAAGACTTATTCAGACCATTAAGACAGACAGGCTTTTATCTCTAAAAAGCATCATCATGATAGAGCAAGTAGTGGTCTTTACATTTTTCTTATTAGGGATTATCAACAGCAAGGTGTGGCAAGCACACTATCAACTCAAGAATCTTGAATCAATATCTCTAATGCTATGAAAAACTAGGAAGGGAAAAATGCAGACCTACCACAATTAAGATGCTCTACGAAGCTAAACAAACACAGACCGGTCATCGGTTCTAAGAAAATGCAGTAACCTAACAGCTGCACCAGAGGAAGCGAAGACAATAGATTTAAGCACTTATCCGCTGCTCCGTGTCTGCATTGACTATGTGATATTGACGAGCAAGAATGTTTGAAAAGAAGATCCCAAGAATATAAGCAGAAGAGCAATCCAATAAAGAAAAATCTTTCAAATATGAAGACTCAATGGGAAGTATAACCAAGTCTCTGCTAGGCGTCCAAGCATATATGAGAGTAGAAAACTAGTCTGGAGTATCAATTCATTCAAAAGCACCAAGGCAACAAAAACTCGCCAGTTATCAACTTTTCCAACTTATCAGCTTATTCAATCTCGCGCAGCAAGCAGATAGCAAATTGCTTGCTGATTTACAGGTGCCTAATCCCAAACACACACACACCCCCCCCCCCCCCCCCCCAAAAAAAAAAAGGCATGAAAATTAAAAGATATTGATCAAGCAAGCAATGTAACTTACTTGTCCACAGCTACTAAATAACGCAGCAAGCCGCTCTTCAGTGACCTAAATTAAGAAAACAAAACTTCTTCAGTCTTATTTGTTTTACATACAAATGTATGTGTGTTTATATACTTCCAGGCTTTGAAGAAATGAAATCCCTATCTAAATTATATTACCTGCTGATCAATATCAGAAACATATACTGTTCGTCTAATACTGCTTTCTCGCTGAGCTCTAAAGCTCCTTCCATTCAATCTTCGTCTCCCCTGATTATAGTTATTTCTTCTCTGGAAGTAACCAAATAAATGGATCAGCATCTACATCAAGAAAAAAGAAAACAATAAAGCATAATATGTGAACGCTTTCCAGAAGCACTATCCTTATAATCAATTCAAAAAAGAGAATAAATTGTCAATGTTCTTTCCGAGCAACACCCTATCTAACTCTCAATCAACGCTACTACCAACTTTATTTGAAAAAATCAGTAAAAGACAATTATTACAGTATCAGTGATAATTACAACTTAAACGGAAGAAAAATACAAATAAATATATTCGGTGTCAGAGAGAATTCAAGTAACCATTTTTATCAAAAGAATCACATGTACTAGTTCTCATACACAGGATTCAAGTTACATAAACCGACAATAAGTAAATAAATGGACAAAAAAATGAAAAAAAAAAAGATCAAAATTACCTGGAACTCTAGCAAGCACAAATCTTTCATGATGAAATTAACATTTTCATCAAAATTAATAGTTTGAAAAAAAAAAACAAATAAATAAATAAGAGTATGCAAAATTACAAAATCCCAAAACCCATTTCCTCTAAACATGATAGAAATACCCACACCACTCAAATTATTAAAAATAAATAAATAAGAATGAGAATAATGAGTACCCTTCTATTATTTGGGTTATTATCGTTAGCCAAAAGCTTATTGGGGGAAGCCAGAGAATCATCGATGGGAATCGCGTTGAAGTTGTTGAAGCTCTGTTGTTTAGCGTAAGACGAAGGGAAGAACTCTTTAGCTAAAGGGTTCAGCTTGGTGAACATATCAACCAGGTTCTGCACACTGAATTCCGATTCCGATTTCGATTTCGATTCCAGGTTTGTTGTGTTCTTCGCAGATGCAGCCGCTGCTGCTGCTGCCTCACCGGAAATCTCAGCACCCGCAGCCATAGAATCAAAACCCAAGAAGGAAAATTTTTAATATAAATTAACACTAAAATAAAATTAAAAATTAAAAAGCTCCCAATTGGTCTAATCCTAACCCCTCTGGAAAAATGAGGGAAAACCCAGAAAAGGGAAGGGAATTTAGAGAGAGAAAGACTGAGAAATCGGCCCAAAAAAAAAAAAAAACAAGATGAGAGCTGAGATGGTTTTAGCGGTGGATGATTGAGGATGGGCCAAGAAATAGCTCAATGCTTTTTGGCTATGGCTGATTGGTTCTCCTCTGGTTTTTTTGGGTTTTTCTGTGAGAGAGAGAGAGAGAGAGTTGAAAAGTGTTCAGTGAAGGGGGACGTTAGAATGGGAAAGGGAAGAAAGCTAACGTAAAGACGACTTAAGCCCAAAACTTCTTCTTGCTGCTCTCTCTCTCTCTCTCTCGCTCTCTTTCTTCTGTGATTTTCTCTCTCTGCGTGTGCAGTGCGTAACAATGGACTTGTGGGTTTTTTTTTGGATGGATATAGATGTCATTCTCAAACTGCCATTTATACCATTAGTAGGGGGTTTGTTGAGATTCTATTTTCTATTTTATCTTTTCCCAGTTTCTTTTTATTTTTCCTTTACTTAAATTCTTCTCTCTTTTTAGTGATACATACATTTCCTTCCTTTTTTACAGAAGTTTTTCGGGAGAGAAAATAAATTTCATTAATGTATTTTTCAATGTGTAAATTTGGTGAGATATCTTCTTCACTCAACAAATGAAATTCATTGTTTACTCTAAAGAACATTCTTTTATCAAAAAATGATAAATAGCACTAAAAAAAAAAAAGAGAAGAAACTCATCAAAGATGATATTGTCAAATTCGATATACGAATATGACATTTTAACTCGAAGAAGCTGAGTTACCCGAGCATGAAACCTGATCCGAGCCATGCAAATTTAGTGTCAGTCTTCTTTTTTTTTGAGTCGGTCTGAGTAAAATACTAAATAGTTTAGACTGTTAAAAAAATATGGCATTTTTTTAGTGTGCCCTCCCTCACGTGACGTGAGTCACGACTCATGACTAGCGAGTGAAAAACAAAATGTAATCCTGCTAAAATAGACTATGGACGGGAAAGCAACAAACACCAAACGTAGTTCTTCTTTTTCCTCTTTTTGTTTCTTTACATGATTTGAGGTAAAATATAGGAAGAAATGCTAAGTTTTGATAGATCGATTACACATTAACTAAGAATAGCTTTGNTTCAGTTGTATGCTTTTATGGTTCTTTCCTCAGAATCTTATTCAGGTAGAGAATTATTTGTTCTGATAAAATTGAATTGGATTGGACTCACGATCAAATGGCTGCCAATCCTACTGCATGCTAGAGTTTCCTTGGTTTTATACAAATGCAAATTTAAAAAAAAAATAAAAGTCTTGAAAATGTTTATCTAGTTTAATGTTTATCCACAAGAACAAAAATAAACATCGCTTTATACCTTATGCAATTCCTTTTTATGTGAACATTTTTTTTAAGGTTGCTCAAGAGAACACTAATCAAATTGACTATAAAAATAGTACAAACTTTGATTGAAAAAGAAAAAAAAATCTCTCAAATAAAAATTAATTTCACCACGACCCCACCAACAAGAGTGTCAACTATTAATTCTTGTTACAAAAAAATATGATTGTAATATACCACATCCCACTTACAGAGAAAAAACTTCAAGCAGATCTTTAGATCCATCAGGCAGAACTCTTTTAAGACGTCAATCATTAAATGCCATAGCCGTCCCCTTTTTACAGCGTCTATTGGTAAATATCACCCTCTTCACGACGTCCGTCAGAGAACGCTATATAAAATCTTCCAAATCTGGCTCTCAAAAGCTTTAAATCTAGAAGAATACAAATAAAATACACGCAAAAAAATAATAACAACTAACATCTCTAGATTTGAATAAAAAAAGATACAAATATAAAGAACAATCACACTAATAACAATAAAAAAAAAACTAAAATACCACTAAAAATACTATAGATCTAGATCTGGATGTATTGAGAGCACCATATATCAGGATTTAGATGGACAACTGCCTTCACAAAATGAAAGGATTATTGGAAAATAATAGCAAAACAGAAGGGAAAAAAAAAACAACTAGAAGAAAACTCATACCGAAAAAAGGGAAGAGACAAGGTATCCTGCCAAGAAAGGAGAAAAAGAGACAGCTTCGGAGGCTACAAGGGAGAAAAACGCTACTCTCTGCTCGCGTTTTATATGTATGTGAACATGTTTTCTTTCCTTATCAATTTTAGAAATATAAATGAATGAAATAATCGTCAAGAGAAATGCTTCCAAGCCCCAGTTGAAAAGTAATCAATATTTTGGACACTATCACGATTCCAGTTCAAAGAGAATTTAGTTACAATTGATGTTTAATGAACTTACTTTTGGTCAAATTGTTTCATAGTCTTCTACTTTAAAATATATTTTTTTAGGAACAAACTTTTAAGTAAAAGATTCCAAAATTAATTGAAACAATCCTCGGTTTTTCAGATTTTCACAATAGTTTTGATAAGCTAAAATATCTAAATTTTGGCAGAATTAGTTTGATTGGTAAACAAAATCACTTCTAATATTAAGATTTGATATTCGAATTTACCCATCCTTTATAAAAGAAATAAAAAAAAGAAATATAACTTTTAGTTTTCTCAACCAGAGTAGATAACTTTATAACAAGAAGCATATATTAATGCTAAAATGGGTCACAGTATCCTCTACTAATTTAAGGCCATCTAGCACTATTAGGCCTTGTTCGGTGTTCACACAATGGTCAACTTATGTAAAGTGTATGGTTTCTTCTATCAGAAAAGAAGTTGTAAGAACTTTTCGGATATTTCACGTTTGGCTTAGTTGGGGATCAAAAGAATGGTTGTAGACTAAGAATTAAGAATGTTAGTTCATGAGTCATTCCATTTTGGTGTCAATGAACATTAGTTTTTATGTACTACGAGTGATGATGTGGCCGAGGGGCGGCTAGGAGGTCCCTTGTTTTAGGCCTTAGCCCTTTTTTGTATGAAATTCTAGAATTGGTCAATAGAGTAAATATTTGTTAAAAATTCAGATGAGCGGTTAATTTGTGTAAGAATTTTGCTGCAATTTTTTACGGTTGTGATTGATTAAGACTATTCAATGATGCGAGTTTCACTTACGGTTAAATTTATGTAGATTCTCCTTAATATATCATCATTATTTAATCACACCTCTGTTTATTAACATAAATAAATTTGGTAATATTAGATAAAATAATACCTAACAATAATTTTTTTTTAAAAAAAAAGAAGAAAAAAAAGATATGCTTTAACATAATCATTAAAAAAATGTCTTTTGTATGGAAAATCAACTCATAAGGCCTGATGAACAAAACAATATATTGATTCAGGGATAAGACAATTTTGTTTTGGACAAATCAAATAACTCTTAAATTAATTAACAACGATGAGGCTAGTTTTAACTACCAAATACTATTTAAAAAGCGGTCTGTACAAGGTTACAAGTTCTCAAATTTTGTGCTTAATTGTTACTCTATACAATAGGTTTATACTTGACCGTTATTGTATAGAATCTTTATCCATCCATTCCTCTATAGTTAATAAAATTTTTGAATTTTGTAGCAAAATAGAATGAAGAAATTTGTTTCTATCACCAAAGGCTAAGAGATAGACGTTTTTTTTTCTTGGAATTATTATAACATTATGTTCCTGCAAAATTTGAAGAATAATAAAGAAATACAATGGCAAAAATTGTTTAACCAGAACAATCGGAAGCATATGAATTTTTCGTTGATGACCAATTTGTTAGTTGGTCCCAAGTGGCACAAATATTTAATAATTTTTCATTACTAAAGTATAAAATTTAACAGAAAAGGTCCGAAAAAGAGAGGGAAAAAGTATAATTTATAGCGGTTTATTAGACGGAGAATAAGACTGTGAGACCTTCACCTTGAGAGGGCTGCCGAAATTTTGCAGGGAAAAGTTCATAAATACTCGTTTTTAAAATCATATTTTCATAAATACTTGTTTTTTATTTTTATTTCATAAATATCCGTTTTTATACTTTTTTTGGAGAAATATAGACCACCACTGTTTTACACATGAAATGTAGACCACGGTATATATTTCATGCATTAAATATATACCGTGGTCCATATTTCATGAATAAAACTAGGGGTGTCAATTCGTGTCGACGGGTCGAGTTGAAGTGTAATATATACATAAATTATGTCAACCCGAACCCGACCCGTGATCCGTCGTGTCAGAAAACCATCAACACTAACCCGACCCGCACCTAAAACGGGTTGACCCGAACCCGACCCGCACAACCCGCTTTGGTGAATAACATCCAACTCACAATCCGATTTTGACCCGTCAACCTGTTTTTGACCAGCTAACCCGTTATGACCCGTATTTTTTTACTTATATTTTCTTTTTCTAGGGCTATTATTGTCTCATTTTAAAATAAATAAATTAGGGATAATTTATAAATATAATTAATAACTTATAATCTCAAATATTTACATTGTACAAATTAAATATATCTATAATAATAGTCATAAACAAATTAAATAAAAAATATTTTTATAATTTAATTATATATATATATTTGTTGACGGGTCAAACGGGTCCAGTTCGTGTCAAGCGGGTTGACCCGAACCCGACCCGTTTTTTTATTCGTGTCAGACTGGTCGACCCGAACCCGACCCGCACCCTTTTTCTTCAACCCTAACCCGCAAAAAATCGTGTCGTGTTCGTGTCGTGTCGTCGTGTCGTAACCCGAATTGCCACCCCTAAATAAAACTTACACTCAAAATTGGCACACATTGAAAAATATGTACCGTTCATATTTTACACATGAAATGTGTATCTAATAGATAAAATTTACATTGTAAATGTGGACCACTTACATTTTTCATATGAAATGTGGACTGTAAAATGGGTATTTTTGAAAGAAGTTTTAAAAACGGGTATGTTTGAAATAAGTTTTAAAAAATGGGTATAAGGTGTAATTTTCACAAAAATAAATTGCTGGCAAGGAGAATCATCTTTCCGTCTTTATTCCAAGGGGGTCGGGTTGCTCTTTACCTTTTTCTCCTTTCTACATTGTTATTAATTTAATTTTTCTTTTTATTATTATTTATCTAAGTTTTAGCTTTTGGTTGCATGATTAGCTTTGGGCATAAAGACAATTAATGTGCCTTTTGTACAAATTATTTAATAATAACTACCAAGCAACTTGATCGGTTAAGAAATGAGAAAATGGTGCCAATAAGTACTCACGGGTTATGATAATTAAGTACGGTTTCTTTTCTATGGCCTCTAAAAGAATTTTAGGGTAATTGGCACATTTGGTCTCTTAGCTATTTAATTGTGACGATTTGGTCCCTAAATTTTTAATTTTGGCTATTTAAATCCTAAATTTTCTATTTTTTGGCCAAAGTGCCAAAATCATTGATAGACGTGAAAAATCTTCAAGGAATTAATATGTGTAGAGCATGTGACGTCATCTGGAAGGGTAGAAGAATGGCAAAAACAAAATTTTGCTTTTACGGGTTCAAAACAGAGGGAACATTAGAGAGCTAAAGCATTTGGGGTGTTCGAAAAATTCCAAAATAATAGAAAGTGGTTGTAGCAGAACCAAGGGATTTTGGGAGGCCAAACTTGTGATCTTTAGAGGAAATAGTGAGAATAATCAAAAGCAATGATCAAGGGGCCGTTTGGTTCGCCAATTCCATTCCATTGGAATGGAAAATCCATTTGAATGTGTGTTTGTTTCAACAACTCTAAATTTTCCATTCAAATGGTCTTTTGGAATGAGTGTTTGTTTCAACAATTTAGTTTTTCCATTCAAATGGTTCATCAGTCACATCAACTATTTGAATGGATTTTTGTGTCTTGGATGAGAATGGAGGGGAAGAGGTGTTTTTGAATGGTCCATTCCAATACTCCCATTCTAATTATAACCCATTCCATTATTTTTTCCATTCAAATGTCTTCCATTCCAATTATAAACCATTCCACAATTTTCATTCAAATACACACATTCAAATAGGCGAAACAAACGGGGCCCAAGGAATATAGCAATGTCGATTCTTTAGCAAAATCGTTCTGAACCATTTGAATATGTAAGGCATTTGCCGTTTTTTTTTTTTTCTCAAATATAAATGGGTTGAAGTCTATGGTCCCGTTTGGTTCGCCTATTTGAATGTGTGTATTTGAATGAAAATTGTGGAATGTGTTATAATTGGAATGGGAGACATTTGAATGGAAAAAATAGTGGAATGTGTTATAATTAGAATGAGAGCATTGGAATGGACCATTCAAAAACATTTCCCTCCCTCCCTCCATTCTCATTCAAGACACAAAAAAACCATTCCAATGGTTAATTTTTCGGATGGACCATTTGAATGGAAAAGCTGAATTGTTGAAACAAACACATATTCTAAAAGATCATTTGAATGTAAAAACTGAATTGTTGAAACAAACACACATTCAAATGGCTTTTACATTCCAATGGAATAGAATGGTTCAAATGGCTTTCTTTCTTCTATTTGGGTAGATTTCTTGGTTTCTATTTTTTAAATAGGGTGAACTACAAAAAAATACCCTCAAATTTGAGTGTTCTGCAATTTAAACCTTGAAGTTTGGATTCTACAAAATATTATTCTGAGATTAAGAATTTCTGAAAATTAATATCTGGACAGACTTTTTAACCAATTTTAGCAACTAAAAAACAATAATATCCTCCATTAAAACTAGATTAATTCTTATTATTATTCTTAATTTTGAGGATATTATTATACTTTATCTGTTAAAATTATTCAAAAAGTCAACTCAGGATATTAATTTTCAGAAATTCTTAATATCAATGTATTATTTTGCAGAATCTAAACTTCAGGATTTAAATTGCAGAACACCTAAACCTCAAGGTATTTTTTTGCAGTTATCCTTTTTTAAATGTAGGTAGATTTGTGAGTTTATTTTGTCATTTACGGGTTGATTTTCTTAGTTCACACTTATGCAAAACCTTGAACATGTCTTACAATCACTCTCTTATACCCTCTGAACCATTATAATTCGTTATTTTCCTTCCTCTGTCCCTTCAAAAGAGGTCACGTGCTGTACACATGTTGATTTCATGAAGATTTTCACATCTGTTATTGATGTCAGTACTTTGACCAAGAAATAGAAAATTTATAGTCTAAATGGCCAAAATTGAAAATTAAGGAACCAAATTATCATAATCTAAATAGTCAAGGGGCCAAATGTGCCAATTACCCAGAATTTTATGGAAATTAATGCAATTTTTTCCCTTATTCTCTTTGTGAGTGATGACATGGTATCTACTATATAGGGATGTAGATGGAGGCAAGATTTAATTAAATACATATTATATATGACTACCAATCCAATAGGTGTTTTTTTTTTACCTATAGGAAGGTACTTTTTTTTGGGGCCGTTGTATCATCATTTTATAGTGATCCAACGATTATAATGAGATGCATGAAAAGACATGCATCATTAATGTTATTTCTCTCTCTCATTTTTTACAATAAAAAAATATGCATGATAAATTTTCATTAGCCAAAATGATATTTATGTATAAGTTAAAAAAAAATCTACTAAATTAGTGCCCATTATGTATATAATAGTCTTTCCCAATCCCCGACCACCGCAGATGTCGGGTTGAGGTCGGATTTTCTGGTTTCCCGTCGAATAATAGGTAGTTGTAGTGAGTATTCCAATCAAACTACCGATTGCTTTAAAATGTGTATAAATGAACTTAATATACCTGAAATATGAAAAATAGAACCACAACAATTCGTCAACATTTGAAATTTTTATTACAAAAGCTAAATAAATCAATAATAAATATAAATTAATCCTGAAAAATTAACTTAAAACTTAGCAAGACAAGGATGCCACTCCCACGTCTCCATTCCGCCCCATTACGGGCAAATCCCTGCGAAACTCATCTCCGAAAGGATTTTTGTTATCTATAAATCAAAATAATGTAATTTTTCAATGAGCTAATTATTTGATTTAGTCAAATAGCAAAAGGACTTTTGTTGGAATTCCTACCTTTTTTCTTATAATTGTATTTGTTAGAGATTTGAAATCAAATTCTATTGGAGTAAGATTATGTATAGACAGTTACACTTCCAATTGTGTCACTATAACTTATGATTTTTAAAAAACGAAAAACAAAAAATTCTTATTATTTTCCTTGAAACAAGTACTGAAATACAACAACACTAGTTCTACTAAAGTACTCCCAGCAAAGTATATGATAATCGTACGTTATGGTATCACATCAAATAGATATTGTAATCAATCAATTGAAATTTGATTATTTAGGTAAGAAAGCATCCCTTCTTCTACGACGAGGACGACTACTACCACTACTACTAATAATAATAATCATAATAATTAACTCTCAATCCCTCCGTTTGGGATTTGCTTCTAAAGGGCTTTACTTAGGTGCTAAAAGCGTTGAGAATTAGATAAATAATAAAGGGGTTAAGAAACCAAATACGTTTTTAAGATAGAGAAAAAGACATCTCGTATGACCTATTAAGAAATATTGCCAAAAATACAAAGTCTTTGGTATTAGATATTTTCGTACGGTGATTTTCTAGAAAAGTATCATATTTGCTCAAACTCTAACCCCTGGCCCCTTTTTCTTCCTCCTTTTTTCCAGAACCAGTTTCATCACAGAGGTTCCCACTTCGAGACTCATCCTGGTTTGATGTTACTTGTTAGAAACCCTATCTAGACTGGTTGGGATCCAGGCCAGGCTGTTACTCGAGAAGTCAATTGAGTTTTTGTGGTTGGGTGTTTAAATTCGAGATCAGAGTCGAGTTCAAATCATCAAGCCCTTCCAGGTAGGTGTCTTGGTCAGTACTAGTGACAATGAGTCAACCCCATCAAGCCCATCAATTTTTCATTTCCATTAATTTCATTTCTCGACCTTTCCAATTAGGTAAATGCACTTTCTTCTTCCTTTTTCACATCTCTCGTTTATATATATATAAATTTATATTATGGTTTTATTTAAATCTGCCATTGGAAAGTTTCAAATGCAATCTAACTCTTTATTTACCTTTATTTATTCATATTATGAATCAGTGGAGGATTAAGGATTTTTTAGCCTTTGTTCTAGTAATTTGAATGAATTCTTCTCATTATAAAGAAAGTATTAAAAGTAGCATTTTTATTTTTTTCATTTTCTCTTTTTAAATTATTTTTTTCTTTTAATAACCTTCACCCTCAATTCATCTATTTTTCATCTCTTTCTTTTATTTATTCCTTTTGGATATAGAATAATTGAAACATATGTATAGAAACTTAATATTGCCTACCAAGGGAGTTTTTACCCTTAAATTTCTAGATTTTCTTGTCAGTTTACTTATATACATTGTATTCTGCTTTAAGGAAACCAAACTAGTTTCTTCCTATGATTTATTTACATACAATGTATTCTGTTAAAAGAAACCAAACTGGGCTCCTAAAAATTTTTGTGGTTTTCTATAATTTACTTACATACATGACATTTTGCTAAAAGGAAACCGAACTGGTTTCTAGGAAATTTTTATAGTTTTTTATAATTTACTTATGTACAAGACATTCTGTTAAAAGGAAATCAAGTTAGTTTCTAGGAAACCTTTGTGGTTTCCGGTTATTTACGTATGTACATAGCACTCTGCTAAAATAAAACCAAATTGATTTCTAAGAAAACTTTGTAGTTTTCTGTGATGGCATTCTGCTAAAAGGAAACTAAACTAGTTTCCAAGAAATCTTTGTGGTTTTTTGTAAAAAAGATGGCTTATTTACTAAAATTCCACTGCGTTTTCTAGGTCCTAAAATATTTAGAAAAATATCTTGAAAAGTCGTACGGAATTTTTATTATTTTTGAAAGGTCATAAATTTGGTAATATTTTTTGAAAAATGGGTATAAGTGTCCAAAGCCCTTATTTTTATATAAATTTTAGTTTGCCTTGAACTATTTTTCCCAATTAAGGAGAAATGACACTTAGCACGATCTTTTAAAAAATAAGGTCAAAAATATGGTGTAATTAACTTAACTTATTTTTATACGGTGTTATTTTAAACAAATACCAATTTTTTAAAAATCTCTCCTGTCGTCTCCATCAAACCCAAAATACCATAGCTCAAGACTGAAGTCTGATTCTAGAACTTCACCATAGCTACGCTGCAGGAGTCTGCCAAGGCTTACTCAACGGGTTGTTTCGAGGACATCAACTTGTTTTCAACCAAAAGAATCACCTTCGAGAGGGTCGTTAGAGTTTAAATTGAGCTCGATGCTGGTGGAATCATTGGATTCAGTAACAAAGCGTGCAATCTTGCTTGGGAACTCCCCAGTGAATATGGATTAAGGATCTACTTCTTTGATTACAATTATACTTGTTATACGATCGGAGATCTGTATGTGAATTTTTGGGACAATTTTTGTTTATTATTTTTTTTATACTCACAGTTTTCCTTTCTTTTGAAGACTTCAGCAAAGTTAAATACTGTTCAGGAAGTTAACATTGTTCATTTTATTGGTTTAAGAAATGGGTTTGAGTCTGATGTATTTATTTAGAATAATTTAGATCACATATATAGTTGTCATTATTTTGTTGAGAGTGCACACAAGATGTTTGAGTTAATGCCTCAATTCAAATCCCTTGATTATGAGATAATGACAATTCAAGACGTCTGATAAATTTTCTATGCATTATCTATGCATTATCTTTCATGATGAGTACAACTTGATGATGTCTATTTGTCGTTAGATGGTTTCAAGGGGAAACCTCAATTTTTCATTGTATTCTAATCCATTGTTAGAATAATTTCTATTTGTCAATTGAACCAAACATGATTTTTTTCGGAAAATTTTTAGTAAATTTTAAAATAATTTACCAATTTTAAATACTAATTCTAGTTATGATAATGGTGTTGCTTAGTTTCTAATTTTTATACTGATTTGAAGTTTGTGTGAATTGAGAATTAGAGGTAAACATTCAGGAAACCAAACTGGTTTCTAGGAAACCTTTATTGTTTCTTGTGATTTAATTAATTATATGATATTCTGTTATATGGAAACTAGTTTGGTTTCCTGTGATTTACTTAGCTACATGACATTCTGCTAAAAGGAAACCAAATTGGTTTCTTGAAAACTTTTGTGATTTCCTGTGATTTAGTTAGCTACAGGACATTCTACTAGATGGAAACCAAACTGGTTTCTTGGAAACTTTTCCTGCGATTTACTTATATATAGAGGTGTTCTATTAAAAGAAAACCACACAAATTTCCTAGAAACTTTTGTTGTTTCCTGTGATTTACTCACATACATGGTGTTCTGTTAAAAAGAAACCAAACTGATTTCTAGGAAACCTTTTTTTTTCCAGTGATTTAGTTAGCTACAGGACATTCTGCTATATGGAAACCAAACTGGTTTCTTAGAAATTTTTGTAGTTTCTTGCGATTTACTTACATACAGGGGTATTCTGTTAAAAGAAAACCACACAAGTTTCCTAGAAACCTTTGTGGTTTCCTGTGATTTACTTACATACATTGCGTTATGCTAAAAAGAAACTAAACTGGTTTCCAGGAACTTTTGTGGTTTCCTGTGATTTACTTACGTATAGGACTTTCTGCTAAAAAAAAACTAAACTAGTTTCCAGAAAACTTTTGTAATTTCCTGTAATTTACTTACGTACATGACATTCTGCTAAATGAAAAACAAACTGGTTTTCAAAAAACCTTTGTGGTTTCCTGTGATTTACTTACATATAGGACATTCTACTACATATAAACTAAACTAGTTTCTTGAAAACCTTTTGGTATGTATTTTTCCTTTTTGGCCTATGTTTTTGATCTATAATGATTGTTTCCTTTTGTATTTCTAGTGGAAACCAAACTGGTTAGTTTATTGTTTTGAGCAAAAACTAAATTAGTTTCTCAGGTAAATGTTGAGAAAGCAAGAAACTAAATAATGAGAAACCAAATTAGTTTCTGACTTTTTTATTTTTTTCTTTTGAAGAAAAAAATCATAATGCAAAGAAACCATGTAGTTACTATATGTGACGTACTTATTTTTGCTAAGATGATTACCGATAGTAACTAAGTGGGGGAGAAAAAAGGAAAAAAAAATAATATCTGACTTATCTAAAAAAATAAATGAAAAATAAATTATTACTTCTAAAAAAATTATAAAAAATTTATGTTAAAATAACAAAGAAAAAAAAGGAAAATGCAAAGTTAAAACTTAAAAGAAAAAAATGGTAAAAAATTATAGATAAGTGCAATAACTGTGACTTGAACCTGTGTCCCTAATGTGGAAACAAGTAGGAGCCACCACCTAGCCAAATGTGGCTTGATTCAATTATGAACACCTTGCTCTTACAAATATCTGCTTGTTAAGATTAAACACCATATTTACAGAAATGCTACCGTTCTTTTTGAGCTGAAAGTATTTATAAAAATGCCAAAGTTTTGTTTGAGCTTAGGTCGTACGGAAAACTAATTCCTTGAGCTGGGTCATATAAATGATATTATTTTTTAAAACTTACGTATTTTTGTCCTAATCTCTTTAAGATACATAAAAAAATTTCACAACGATTTTTTTTAATGTTCTGCTAACTACCACTTTGAGTAGCTAAACTTATCATTTAGAATTGGTTTTGATGAAGAGAACCAATAAGCAGAATAGACTTTTTGCACCCAAAAAGAAAAACAAAAAAAAAAAGAAAAACGAAAAGAATAGAGTAAATTACAGCATGAGTAATATTAGGACCACTCAGTTTTTTTACTTTATTTTCCACTTAATTGTCTTTCTCTTGGCAAGCGGACACTACGGAAATATGTCACATTATTATAATAGTATGAAACATAATAGAGTCCACTTGTAGCAGTTAAGTGCAAGAAAGAAAGTGAAAACGACAATGGTCCTAGCATCCTCATTAGAGCAGAGGAAATAACGGTCATAAATAATTAGTTAGGTCTAATAAGAGGTATTGATACAAATTTTTAATTATAGAGGAGAAAAGTAGATTTATTATCACTACTAAGGAACATGAATGATATTAGCCACTTTTTCATTTCTGATGCCATAACTATCACCATTTCTCTCCGAAAAGTCAATGTTCGACACCCTTTATTATGGGAGGTCTTATATCCTCTCGTTGTAAGCCTTTAGGTTAATTTTGTAAGTTTTTATTCTAAAAATGGCATTTGCTAAAAAGAGAAAAAAAAATATATATGTTACATTTAGTTAGAGCTTTCTGTAAGTAGTCTTAAATATTATACGAATGTTGAAATATATATACATATAAAAGATAAAGTATAAATTCAAGAGGTTGTTACATAGGTATATGACCAATTTTCGGCCCAAAACTTAGTTTATGACCACAACTTACTTTTTATTGCTAAATGTCCAACAAATAGGCCTATTAAAAAATTTATACCTTAAATACCCTTATCAACATTAAGCCTTCCCTCTCATCTTCCTATTGATTTTCCCTGACTTATGCTTAGTTTTCCCAAACAGCCACATTCTTTCTCGCCATTTTCTATCAATTTCTCTCTCTTCCAAAGATTTCTCGAATTTTTTCTACCATTTTCTCGATCATTTTCTTGCACCATCCTCAAAGATAAAAACCACATAGTTCCCCAATATCAAAATCAATATTAAAAAAATTCTGTATAAATAACTATCGGACTCTGTAGACAAAACCTCCATTGATGACTTCTCAAGCTTGAGTTTCAACTAGAATATTGAGTAAATTTACTCATAAACTTTTTTATTAAGTTTATTGTCTTCATTAACCTAGATTTATAAAAAAATTACAGAAACACAACCTAGTTTTTTTTTTTTTTTTTTTTAACTTCATACCCAAGACTGGGCGATTAAAAGATTGGATTGAAGTTCATTACCTAAAAATTAGATTGGAGTGAATCTAGTTTTTCTAGATTCAATCGCTTCTAGATTCAATCCCTTTTGAGGTTCTAATTTTTGGTAGATTCAATTGAAAATTTAGGAGTTTTTATTTTTGGTTGATTAATTCATATTTTATTTTATGGTTATGGTGAAAAATATAGCTTTTGATATATGATAGATCTGATCTAACTTATATAAAATTCGGTTCATAATTTTTTGTATGTGGTATATACAAATTTGAATGTAATTCATGATATTGTTATTCTGGTGTATCTAAATTCAAATAGTATTTGCGAATTTGAGTGAATGTATTTTTCTACTACAATATTGTTGTGGTTCCTCGATATAAAATTTTGATTTAAAATTTTACTAAATAATTTATAGATTTTAAGGTTCATAATTTGGGTATGCTATTTTGTTAATGGATTTATGAATAAATTATGAACTCTAATTTTTAGTTTTGAGTTTGGTGACTGAATTTAGATCAAATATTTTACAGTTCATATAATTATGTTGATTCTTTGATTTCTGTTTAGTATATAAATTTGGGTGAATCATTCATAAATATTAGAGTTGAACTCATATCTTGAATTTTGTAGTCAATAATTAAAAAATATTTATATATAAATAATGATATATGTACATGTGTACTTTGAATTTGGATCTATTGCTTTGTGCTATGTAGAATGCTTTTTAGGCTACAAAAAGTTTGTTTTGTTGATACTATTCTATTTGGTTCATAAATTTATGTCTTTAGTTCCTGAATTTGTGAGTATGATTCATGATGTTACTGTTATAGTTTACATTTACTATGTTCCTCTTGTTTAGTTCATTGAATGTCTTCTTGATATATGTTTAGTAAGTAATTTTTAATTTAAAAGCTAAATTGATGTTTATATAACTAGATTTATTTTATTGAGTTGCCCTGCTTATACAATGATCTAATGCACAAATTTGTTTGGTTCATAAGTTTTTCGTATTGGTTCATGAGTTTTTCTTAATGGTTCATGATGTATTTCATACGGGTTTATAGTTTTTTTGTCATCTAATGCAAACTATATAAACTTGAGCAGTTGGTATTAAGTACTTATTATTATTCTTTTAAATACTAAAAGAATGACACTAGTTCATTCTAATTTATAGAATCATAGTATTTCAGTTCATATGTTTTCAATGATCATAGCTATATAAGTAAACTGTAATTTGGATTATAGCTATTTTGATTCACATATTAATGGCCATAGCTATATAAGACCAAGATTTATATGATATTCTATAGAAATATAAACTGTAGTTTGGAATTTTTTATAATGGTTCATGAAATTTTCGTAGTAGTTCATAATTTTTTTCATAATAGTTCATGAAATTTTCATATTAGTTCATGATTTTTTTATGGTGGTTTATGATTTTTATAGTAGTTTATGATTTTTTTTAGTTGTTCATGCAATTTTTTTTGTGCTTCATTAATTTTTAATAATGATTCGTGAATCTTTCTATGCCACCTTAATTTGTGTTTAGTTAATAAATTTATGTGATTCGTTAATAACCTTGTTTATTTGGTTCATATATTTGTTTAATTTATATTTGTTTTATGTCATTTCATATTTTATGGTACATTTTTTTTCTTATTCAATAAGATTCCTTAAACTTTGAGCACAAATACTGATGTCTCTTTCCTTTATATAATGAGCACAAAGGAGTTTCAAAAATTAAGATGAGTGAACATATAGGGGATTTCAAAAACTAAAGTATTTTGGTACATGGTTCATGGTTCATGTCTTAGCTATTGTTCTTTGTTTCATTTCTTATTTGTTGTTCTTTGGAGTTTCTCTTTTAAACACATACCACACTACGCCATAAGAATGAGTTTATTTCTCTTTAAAGAATAATGCTTAGGATTTGGTTTAGATTTTGAATGCTCTACAGCTTACTGCGTGAATCACAACAACCTTTTTTTTTCCTAAGTTTGACACTTTCTTCCTTTATCTTTAATTGCATAGTAGTTCATGAAATTTCATTATGATTTATGATTTTTATAGTAGTTCATAATTTTTCTTAGTGGTTCATGAAATTTTCACCGTGGTTCATTAACTTTTAATAACAGTTCATGAATTTTACAGTATCACTTTAATTTGTGTTTGGTTAATTGACAGTTTCTCTCATGAAAACAAGGTTGACTAGGAGGCATTGGTGATGAATGTTGGTATAAAGGAAGTAACATAAGATAAAATGGCATTTTTTCAGCAAAAGACGGTCGTTGAACTTTATCATTGGGCCGATAACAAGATAAAGACAGGATATACAAGTGATATAGAAACTCAAAAATGAAAGTGATATGGAAAATATGATCTTTTATTGGTTTAGGAAAAATAATATGATATTTTAGTTTTTTAATTTGACAAGGATTATTGTACTAAAAAGTTTTAGTTGTGAAATAAATTGAACATTAAAAAATTTTATCCTTAGTTCATACATTTTGTGTAATACGATTTGATATAAATCTATATTGTTACTACTTCTAATTATTTATTTTGTGAGGTACACATGAGTGATCTAAACTGTTTAGGAATGATAATATTTTTTTCTTCATAGATCTTAAGAATTGAAACTTAGTATATATGGCTAAATTTTAATATGAGTTTATATACTATGACTAAATTTTAATATACCAATACCAAGAAATCATGTACCTAAAAGTATGAGAACAGATAGAAACAAAATAATAATATCTAATATCTAAATTAACAAAATTAGTATACAACCTCATATACCAAAATCAAAAATTCATATACCAGAATATGGAAAAAAAAACCTTTGTTTCAAAATAAAATAAACTACAAACTCAATACAAAAAAAAAAAGTAATGATCCCTGTGTTCCATAAATTGATATCACATGTCTTCAATGATGCCACCTTTTAATGGAAGCTCCAAGCTACAATGATGCCACCTTTTAATAAACTTATACGAAGAAACCAAGAAACAAACATTAATATAAAAAAAAAAATCTCATCTATTGGTTTAAGAGGTACATACACATATATACAAATACAAAAAACCATGTACTACGAGAAAAAAAAAAACCAAAATCAAAATAGAAAACAACATAAATGGGTTCAAACTCTTGATCAATAATAGCAAAATAATTAATATGTTAATCAACAATAACCACACAATATACACCACCGTAAAAAAAAAAATGTAAAAAGACTAAGAATATATGAACCAAAGAAGAGCACTGAACATCTTGATATATAATAACAAAAAAGGCGTATACAATCATACGAAAAAAAAAACATATATAAAAACAAAAAATATATGAACCAAACCATAAATACAGAATATGTTCATCAACAAAAATAAGTGAACTATAATACCATATACTACGAAATAGATCACATATACTATTACAAATATCAAATATACTTCGACTAAAATATAATGAACCATTACCAATTACAAAAAATAGTTCAAAACACACAGGAAAATAAAAATAGCTACTTAAACTTAACAAAAAAAAAGATTATACATGAATTATTATCAATTATAATACTAATTGCCAAAGAAAATGTATGTACTATGATTAAAAAATTCATGAATCATTATCAATTACAAAAAATAATCCAAAAATTATATACCACGACTAAAAATATAATATACTAGCTTAAAAATTACATGTATAAACCAAAAATTTATGAACTAAACTAGAAAATATCTAACAGGTTCGTAAACAAAAACTTGAGAAAAGAGACACTATATACCAGCATAAAAATTACATATACTGCGACAAAGAATTCATGAACCAAACTAAAAATGGTGAACATCTTCAGCAACAAAAACCAACGAACAATATTATCATATACCACCACAAAAAACATATGAACAAGACAAAAAATTCATAAACTAGTATTAATTACTAAAAATAATTTAAAAATACATATAAAAACATAAATAATCTTTAATTGATAATAAAAAATAAGATTATATAAGAAATTAACATCAATTACAAGACAAATTAGCAATAAAAATCAAAAGCCCCAAAATAAGTCACAATACAATTAAACAAAATCAAAATCAAAGCTGATATGAACAACACAATATATACCTCCAAAGATGAAAGAACAAATTCATCAAACATGTCCTCGGAGAAGAACCTCGAAACACCGGAAAGCATAAAAATTCATCAGAAAATCGATCAAAATAAGAGAGAGAGAGAGAGAGAGAGAGAGAGGGGGCACAAGAGAAGAGAAAGCGATAGAGCGAAGAGGAGAGAGTGAGAGAGAGAAAGAGAGAGAGCACCATGGAGAGAGAGAGAGAGAGAGAGAGAGAGAGAGCAAGTGAGCGAGAAAGAGAAAGAAAAAGAAAAGAAAATAGAAAAAATAAATAAATTAAATAAGGACAGAATTGGAAATTTGGCTTAGAGAGTTTTTAAACTTGGACATTTAGCTATAAAATATAAAGTTTGGACATCTATTTAAGCAAATTTAAAAAAGGTACATACACTTAACTTTTTATAAATTCAGGCTATAGTCTATAAATCTGAAAAATTCTAGGCTGAAATTTTTGAGAAATTTTGGATTTGTTTAGAAAAACATCACTCTAATATTTAGAAAAATATCATTTTTGAAAATTGGTATTTTATAAAAGTACTCGGTGTAACCAATCAAATTAATTAGAGTAATCAAGAGTTACTTAAAACAACTAGTCTAATTATCTCAAGTAATTTGACTAATTACTTCAAGTATCTCATCCATTAATGAAAAATAATATTTTTATAAATATTTTTAAAAGTAGCATTTTCTAAATAATTTGAGATTTTTCAAAAAATTTAAAAATATAGAATTTTTCATATATTTTTCTTTTCAAAACTTTACCATAAAAAATCAAATTTCCTCTAAATTCATTTCATCTCCTATGTGTGGAACTGCAAGTCATTTTTACATATTGAAACCTTCTATTAGGTTCCTTATAAAAAAAGGAAGTACGGGATGAGAGTGCCTAGGATTTTGACAATTAATTCTTTCATTCTCGATGAACCAAATTAGTGGCACTTAACTTCGTCTAAGGATGAGGTCGATACAAAAATATATTAGTTTAAGGGGTTAGGGATTATAATCTGAAGTTTAAGCATGATTCGAAAATGCAAGCTATTAATTAAAATTGGGTAATTATATTAAAAAAATAAACTTTTAATTATATCAAATAAAACCTTGGATTTTTTAAAATTCTAGCAATAAAGATCCTGAATATAGATTTATGATTATATCAAACAAAATCTTGATATTTTAAAATGAGAAATTTGCGTCTAATATCCGTTTTTAAAACTTATTTTTATAAATACTCATTTTTAATTTTTTTTCCAAAAATACCCATTTTTATGATCTACATTTTATATGTAAAGTATGAGTGGTCTATATTTACAATATAAATTTTATCTATGAGGTACACATTTTATCTATAAAATATATTACAATGTAAATTTTTATTATAATTTACATTTTTCATTATAAATTTGACCTATGGTATACATTTTAAAATGTGTACCAAATTTTAGTGTAATTTTTATTCATGAAAAATAGACTACCGTATACATTTAATGCATAAAATGTATACTGTGTGTAAAACAGTAGTGGTCTATATTTCTCCAAAAACGGATATAAAAATAGGTATTTATGAAATAAAAATAAAAAATAGATATTTATGGAAATATGGTTTTAAAAATGGGTGTCTAATCAAAATTTAGTACGTAAAAATATAATACAACTAAGTAGCGACTTTATTTCTTCGTTGTTTTATACCTTCGAACTCTACTTTTTTTTTTTTTTTTGGGTTCAACTCAAAGATTCAATTTTCTTGATATAGAAAGACATATTTTTATCCCAATTGAAATATTTGGCAACGGGAATAGTCTTGCACTGTAACACATGACATTAATACACCAAAGGTAAACGGGTCATTTGACATTTTTCGTGAACTAATTTTACTAAATCGCTGATTCAAGCCTAATTTGATTGTATTTTATAATCTAAAGTTTGTATTTGATATAACCACAAACTCATTTTTTGGAGAGCTGAAATTAGAAAAATATAAGATTTATTTTGATACAATCAAAAACTCTGAGTTTTTTTTTTTTTTACTAAAATTATCCAAAAAAAACTAGATTTTCTTTTAGATAATAACCTATTAATATTCAAATTTAAAAGACTATTGACGTTAGTTAGCGTAATAGGGATAATTGTAAAAAAATATCCTGAAGTTTGGGTGTTCTGCAATTTAAACCCTGAAGTTTGGACTTTGCCAAATAATACCCTGAGATTAAGAATTTCTAAAAATTAATACCTGGACAGATTTTCTGACCAATTTTAGGAATGAAAAAATAGTAATATCTTCTATTAAAACTAAATTAATTCATATTATTCATCTTAATTTTGAGGATATTATTGTATTTCATAAATTAAAATTATTAAAAAAAATTAATCCATGATATTAATTTTCAGAAATTCGTAATCTCATGGTATTATTTTGCAGAGTCTAAACTTCAGAGTTTAAATTGCAGAACATCCAAACTTCAAGATATTTTTTTGCAGTTTTCTCTAGCACAATATTTTAAAGAAGAACTATATTTGCACCGTAAGCAAATATTAGGCACTCGTTAATAAATATTGACAAGTTAAGACAAGATATTAAAAGCCAGGTTAAAAGCACTTCAAATATCTTCTGAATCTAACTTTCTTTCTTACAAATCTATCAACTAAAATTCCAGCCAAAAAAATAATTAAATTAAAAATCCACCAACTAAAATATATTGGCAATTTCCAATTTTTATGTTTAAAAGGATTAAATCATTGATACAAAAAAACTATGAGAAAAGCAAACAATTAAATAAGAAAATGAAACACAAGCTACTTGAAAAAACAACAAAAAAACAAAAAAACAAACTGGGTGCAGCCATATATATAAATTTAGGTTGTTCAATCACGGCTGTTAAGCATAAACGTATTCAAGTTTAGAAAAAAAGAAATTGCTATATGAGATTAATTATAGGAATATATATACACATCATGATATATTCATAAATAAAATTTCAATTTAATATAGAAAATATATTTGTAAATTTAAAAAAAAAAAACCAAAAATAAAAGACTAAATCTTTACGCTCGCATTTTGCTATCTCAATTTAATTAAGTTTAAAGAGATCATCAAAGAAGTTCAGGTGAAGGAGATGGATTTTGTAGGAAAAAAGAAAAAAGACAAAAGATGAAGGAAAAATTAAAATGATACGGACGCGTAAAATTGAAAGAGGGACGAGGTGAAGATGTTTTTTTTTCTTCCTTATTTTTTTCCCTTAAATTGTCCTTTCTCTTTTTGGTCCAAGAGGCGCCTTTATGCTAAGGTGAGGTGTATTTATAATCCTATCTTTCACAACATTTTTTTGTTTTGAAAATGAAAATATTTTCATTAATAATATAAAGATAGTATAATATCTATTAAATAGTTTTCAATTACAAAATAGATAACCATAATAAACTGATTAAAATTATTAGAGGAATTTTGTGCATTAGGATCCTGACAAAATCTACCCGAAATAAAGGGATTTATATAGGGCACTTTCATAGAGATCTATACATCATATATTGGCTTGTTATAACCCTCCGCTTAACATCTGTTATTGGTGTTTTAACTTCAAATCAAAAAGCTATAGGTGAGCAAATACCACCATGTGAACCATCCAGATTTGTACTAATCTGGATGAAAACTATAGTAAAATTAAAGAATCTATAACATGAAATCCACTAAAAGCCACACTATATCTAGATATAAGTTGATTAAAATAATAAAAATATACAATAAATCCAAAATCACCACAGATTTAGATTTCGGTGAAGTTATACCTTCCTGAATGGAAGGATTATTGAAAAATATAAATAAAACTACTAAGAAAATAAAACTCCCTACCGGAGAGATCAAAAGACCTCCTTCTCCGACAAGTTGGAAGAAGACGTGAAGAGAAGAAAGAATAAGAAGAAAAGAGGAGGAGATTATTTATGGAGAGTGAGAAGAGAGCCTGGCTGTAGTAAAACGCGAGCTAAACTTTTATTATTTAGGGATAATTGTAAAAAAATACCTTTATGTTTGGATGTTCTGCAATTTAAACCCTGAAGTTTGGATTTCGCAAAATAATACCCTGAGAATACGAATTTCTGAAAATTAATACCCTGTATTGATTTTTAATTGATAAAATACAATAACATCCTCAAAATTAAGATGAATAATATGGATTAATCTAATTTTAATTTAGCATATTATTGTTTTTTCGTTCCTAAAATTGGTCAAAAAATCTGTCCAGGTATTAATTTTCAGAAATTCTTAATCTTAGGGTATTATTTTGCAGATTTCGAACTTCAGGATTTAAATTGCAGAACACCCAAATATGAAGGTATTTTTTTGCAATT
Source organism: Trema orientale (assembly GCA_002914845.1). Classification (NCBI taxonomy): domain Eukaryota; kingdom Viridiplantae; phylum Streptophyta; class Magnoliopsida; order Rosales; family Cannabaceae; genus Trema; species Trema orientale. Next base: position 138,419 of record JXTC01000444.1, read on the forward strand.
ATCCCTATTATTTATAATACGAACACTTGACAATATTTTATCTTTCACAACATTTGATCTAGTGTGGTTCTCACTATCGGGCAATGAGTAATAACATTGGTCCTATGACCATCCTTACTGAATTATTTATATTATAAAGGTATATTTGCAATGATCGAATGATTTATGTGATCTCCTGAATCAAAATATTTATGTCGACACCCTCTGGAAATCAAAAGGTTGACATCTAAAGTAAAAAATTACGTTTATATTCATTTAAAAAAGGAATAACAATGAAATTTAGTTTGAGAAATATAAAACTTTTCATTTATTAATTTGGTAACTATCGGATATATGACCAGCCATATTTTGGACCTTTAGATGGTAAAACGGACCGTTCATGTTCAAGCACCAACCAATTGGTTTTGATTGAAAACATCTCAAATGAATAGTTATAAGGATAAATGTCTTTCTTGGTCTCTAAACTATGAGAAAAATCCAACTTTGATCATTGAATTTTAAATTACGTCATTTTGGATTTTAAACTATTAAAAAAAATTTATTTAGTCCTTTTCGTTATATATTTCATTTTTTTTTTTTAACAAAATGATCACATAAGACATCTTTGCTATTTTGTTATACTTATTTTGTATCCAAAAGCATCATTCAACACTATAAAGAAATTAAACTATGAATTAAAGAAATTAAACTATGAATTAAAACAATTCAAAATATGGTTGGTTGAATAAAAACCAGTTGTATATTGGACGGTAATGTAATATAAAATAGTCCAAAATGTGATATTTTGTTAAAATTAGTAATACAGAATGAAAAATACAACTTATATGCTTATTTTGGTAAAAATCAAATAAAAAGTATAGCAAAAAGGACTAAAATAAAATATTCTTCATAATTTAAGGATCAATACGACATAATTTAAAGTTTAATGACCAAAGCTAGACTTTCTCTATAATTCAGAGACTAATAGAGTCATTTATCCAAATTATAATTTGTCAACTTTTTGATCTTTTTACTACCTTAACTATAAAGTACTTTTTTTCCCCCCTTTTTTGGTAATGATTAACTATAAAGTACTTGCGTAGGAGATTAATCAATTACCATTGTATAACAATTAACAAAGATGTTGTTGGTATCATATAAATTGACAGAAGCCTATTAGTATTGTCGAAAGGCAAGTATATAGTGTTGTCCCATTAAGGACAACTAGCCCAGTGCTGGCTAATTTGTAACTTCTTTTGTTATTTAAGCCACCAAAATAATAATAATATGAAAAGGAAGAATATTTAAGAAATGTCTTTCAAGGAAGGGGGAAAAAAATAGAATAAAATTACACAATTAATTTTAGGTTTTCACTTTTTTTCTCCAGAAAAACACTATAATTCGGGTAATTGCAATCGAATTTTTGAAATTAATTTTTATTATTCAAATTTCTGTCTAGTCAATTCAATATATTAAAATTATTTATCGGTAAGTATACATATTTACCCTCCATAAATACTATAAAACCCAATAAAACAAGTATGAAAAGGAAAAAAAAAGTGACAAAACAAGACGAATGTGTTAATTTATATTATATTGGCTCCTTAAATTAGTAAAATTTTATCTTATCTGGTTAGTTTTTTTGGATTTGTATTTTTTTGATTGAGTTTTTAATTTTTATGGAGATATAAAACTTGCATTTACGTTATTTAATTTTGATTAGTCGCATTATAAACAAGGAAAATTTGAAAGGGGATCTAAATTCAAAGGGTTTGGATCAAATTTTTCGAAATACAATTTCTTTTTTCGCGAAATAAATAAACGTTCAAGACTTCAAGGTTTTTTTTTTTTTTTTTGAAGGAAACAAACATCATGGTTGATCGTATAAGCCTAATAAAGGAAAATAAAATTTACGATAGCTACCACTAATGATTTGAAATCTGTCGTCCCACACCTTCGATTTTTTTTTCGCATCAATGTATGGTTGGAATTAACACGTGCCCTTTCGAAAGATGGAGTAAAATTCTAATTTCTAATGACAATGGGCAAATCACATTGAAGCAAACTTTTTCATTTTCCAATGTATATTACTCTAAAAGAATATATTCTATATCCTCACTCCACTATAAGCTATTCCAGCAGGTTTGGTGGTAGCCAAGAAAACAAAACTTCAAAGCTCCAATATTTGTTATTCTTTTCGGACACACCATGCAGCTGGTTCATCTCAATTAATTTACGGTAAAATAAATGCAAAATATTATTCTTTCAAATAAAAAATACCTTTTTTTCCTCGATAAAAACAGACTCTTCAAGAAAATAATATTAATAAAAATCAAAAGACTTCAATTACAATACAAGCACAGGAAATTATAATTTCAAACTCTTCAAAAAAGAAGATGAAAAATTGATCACAAATACGGGAACATTAAGAATTATGGGCTGTCATAATTCTCTAAGTAATAATGGAGCTAGAAAATTTTCTTAAGAGGGCATAAACTAAAATTTTTTTAGCTAATTTTGAAACACGTTAATTAATATATACTAATATAGAATTAAAAAGAGTCTTTAAAGTGAGTCAAAGAAAATTATCCAAAGTGAAGTTAACATATAATATTTCAAAATAATATAAGTAAATTTCAGAAATTTTTTAAAAAATAGTGGGTCTCATTAAGGGAATTATTGAATTTTTTTTGCAAAACAAGGGTAAAAACTATAATTATAAAAATTTAAGGGGGCAAATAGAGGACAAAGCTGAAATTTTGAAAATAGTGGTAAAAATAAAATTCTCAAAAATAAAGGGGGCTACCGCCACTAGTAAGTAGGGATGGCAATTTAATCCGAAAACCCATATACGGGTGGTACTTGCCCCTAATAGGGTGGGTTGTACCCGAATATTCGGGTACGCAGGTCGGGTTTGGGTTTCAGATTCTATACCCGCAGTGGGTTCGGGAAGGGTTCGAATTTAGATGTATTCGTCCCCGAACCCGACTCGATTATATACTTATATGTTATTTAAAAATATAATATGTATATATGTAAATATATGTAATATAAGTTATAAAAAAAAACAAAAAAAGCCTAAAGCCCATTCCCTATTACTTAAAAAGCCCAAGTAGCCAAGTCTAAAGTCCCAAGCATATATATATATATAAACATGTACTGAGTATATATGTACCACGGATACCCATTACCCGCAATGGGTAACACCCAAACCTATCCTACCTCTATAAACGGGTATGAGGTGGGTATAGGTAGCAGTTTTACCTATGAGTACGGAGTCGAGATGGCCGTACCCACCCCACTGCCATCGTTACTACTGAGCCTGTATTGGCTCTGTCTATGTCTCTAAAAAAAGAAGATAATAAGGACCACTAGTAAATAATTACTTTTACATGCTACTAGACTGTGTTTTTCGAGGGTAGACTATGATTCCAACACCAAATAAGATCTACGCCCCCTAAAAAGAAAACTAACCCATCTAAATCTAAACTTAAAGAAAATTTCACAGATTCAAGATATAGTAAATGGAACTAAAAACCTACCCATATCAAAGATCAGGTATCAAAAACCACATAAATATGTACTACAACTAGAATTAAATTTGGACTTATTAGAAAAAAAAAAAAAAAAAAAATTCCTCATCCCAAAGGAGATTAGGGAGGAGAGGGAGGGAGGAGAAGGAGAGGTCGGAAAAGGAGATCAAAGTACTTCTTCTCCAGCCCATTGTGAAAGCGCCGACATAGGTTTTTTTGAGAGAGAAAGAGAATGGAGGCTAGGGATTTTTTTTTAGAGAGACACAAAATAGCAAATTATTAAGTCTACCTACTAATATTTATATTTTTCTATTAGCCTCTTATTTTAATACAATAGAATATAAGCATATGAACGTAAAATTTGTGATGGATCTCATGCACATTTATTAGTATGTGATGATAAATATTGCGTATATTTTTTAGTATTTTCCTTATTACCATACAGAATATACGTTATAAGACTAAAGTTGAGATAATATCACTTTTATATTTTGTATTTTGATACTTTGTTCCATTTATACCTTGTGTTTTGGTTATTATCAACATTAACACTTAAATTTAAAATCTGTTATAAATTTATACCCTGACACGTACTTAGAGCAGCTTATTACTAAGATGATTTGATAAATTTATTCTCTAATCACATTTTATACAGTTTATTTTTAATTTTTTAAACGGTATATTGCTATTCCGCACCACTGCAGTAGCGGAGTAACGGTGCTTGTTGTTAGTCAATCAAGTACACTACATCACGAACCATTTTACTAAAACTGATCTCTTTATTGAAAAATTGATTTTCTTTCTCGTCTTTCTAAATCCGACTTATCTAGATTTTTATCCGTTGGAAAAGAAGATCTTTAGGATCTGTTAGTAGAATTTTTCTTTATGATTTCTTTTTCCGTTTTAATAATTTTTCTCCTTGTATAATAGATTTAGATATATAGGATTTTTCTCCACATTATTCTAAATCTATGTGTATATATATATATATATATATTTTAAGAAACAAATTTATTATTATAATTAAATAAAATTTTACAATAACAGATTGAATTAGAAGAAAAAAGTCATCCAATGAATATACTATAATTCTCCACTTCTAAGATAATCTTAACCAATCCTGGAGAAACCAATTGACTATGATGTTAAGAAAAAAGGAAAAAAAAAAAACTAAATACATTCAACAATAAATCTTTGTGTACAGTAACCTCAATAAATGAATATTCGATAAATTAATAACATCGGTTAAATAATAAAATCTTTCGGTCCCAACTTGGGCCAATACTAAATTAATATTTATAAGATAATAATTTTTTGTAGTTCTTTAAGCCCATCGAATATATAAATTAATAATTGATTAAACAAATAAAAGAAATAACATAAATATTTATAATATTTATGAATTTTTTCTAGATAACCTTCTATTTTCTTAATTATATTCTTTTTTAAAATGCATCTAAAGTTGTTTACTTATTATTTATACTTAAATTGAACTCAGACTCATACTCTAATTTTTGCAGTGGATACATTACATTTGGATATGATTTAGAACCTATTTATAATTATTTTTATTCTTGAAGTAAAACTAATGACTATTAATTATCATTATTATGTTCAATATATATGAGACATCTTGAAATACTATATTTTATAAGGTATTAAATTTTAAAGCTATATTTATGATCATATGTATATATACTTTTTAACTTTTTGATATTTCTTAACTTTTTAATGTACACTGAAAATTAATTTTTTGAATTTTATTTATATACAAATAATATATAATAACTTTTGTGTATATGTATGTTAATTTTTAAATTTCTTTGTATGTACAAATTAATTTTGACTTTATCCAATTTTTATTATTAGAGGTCATACACGTATCTTAGGCGAAAAAAGTACATATATTAAGCTCATAGTCTCATATTACTCTTTTAAATTAATAAATATTTATTTATCGATAAATTAATATATTATTTATAAATAAATAACTCAAAGTAATAATTTCTCTTGTCCCAACAATATTAGTTTATAGAGATTTTATTGTAGTTTGTTTTCATTATTTTTACGTTTTTTTTTTGTGGTTATACACCTTAAACTTTAGATAGCGTGATTCAAATTTGGAAAATTTTACGATATAAAAAATAAATACATATGAAATAGGGATAACTGCAAAAAAATACCCTCATTTTTGGGTGTTCTGCAATTTAGACCCTGAATTTTAGAATCTGCAAAATAATACCCTGAGATTAAGAATTTCTGAAAATTAATACCCTAGATAGAATTTTTGACAAATTTTAGGAACGAAAAAATAATAATATTCTCAATTAAAACTATATTAATCCATATTATTCATCTTAATTTTGAGAATATTATTGTATTTTATTAGTTAAAAATCGACACAGAGTATTAATTTTCAGAAATTCGTAATCCTAAGATATTATTTTGCAGAATCTAAATTTCAGGGTTTAAATTGCAGAACATCCAAACATGAGGGTATTTTTTTACAATTATCCCTATGAAATATCCATTATCATATCAATTGAAGATCCAACATATAGGTAGTTTAAAAGAGCCAAAGAGAAATTCCTTGTCAATCTCTTTGCGGACTTATTATGCGAGATATGTATGCATGTCATTTATAACTTGTGCACAATTTATTTTTTTTCCTAATAGTTAGTATGATCTAATACAATAGTTAAATCGATTGTTTGTTTATTGTTTTGGATCACCTATGATTTGAAATTTGTATTGAATGATCATGATTGTATTAGAAATTTTCAATTAAAAAAAAAAATTCATTCTTCAATAAGTAAACTTGAATCTGGTGAGATAATAGGAAAATAAAAATATAAAATTTTATTTGATATAAATAAAACAATCTGATTTTTTTTCCCAAACAACTAGATGTCATTTTTTTGGCGATGTTATCCCAAAAACACGTTTAAATTTGAATTTGAATTTGAATTTATCCCAAACAATCAAAAACAGTTCTTTATTTATTTATTTTTTGCACGAAAAGAACAATTACTTAAGAACAAAACAAGAGGACTTCTTTTCATTAAAAAAAAAAAAAAAAAAATTCCTCATCCCAAAGGAGATTAGGGAGGAGAGGGAGGGAGGAGAAGGAGAGGTCGGAAAAGGAGATCAAAGTACTTCTTCTCCAGCCCATTGTGAAAGCGCCGACATAGGTTTTTTTGAGAGAGAAAGAGAATGGAGGCTAGGGATTTTTTTTTAGAGAGACACAAAATAGCAAATTATTAAGTCTACCTACTAATATTTATATTTTTCTATTAGCCTCTTATTTTAATACAATAGAATATAAGCATATGAACGTAAAATTTGTGATGGATCTCATGCACATTTATTAGTATGTGATGATAAATATTGCGTATATTTTTTAGTATTTTCCTTATTACCATACAGAATATACGTTATAAGACTAAAGTTGAGATAATATCACTTTTATATTTTGTATTTTGATACTTTGTTCCATTTATACCTTGTGTTTTGGTTATTATCAACATTAACACTTAAATTTAAAATCTGTTATAAATTTATACCCTGACACGTACTTAGAGCAGCTTATTACTAAGATGATTTGATAAATTTATTCTCTAATCACATTTTATACAGTTTATTTTTAATTTTTTAAACGGTATATTGCTATTCCGCACCACTGCAGTAGCGGAGTAACGGTGCTTGTTGTTAGTCAATCAAGTACACTACATCACGAACCATTTTACTAAAACTGATCTCTTTATTGAAAAATTGATTTTCTTTCTCGTCTTTCTAAATCCGACTTATCTAGATTTTTATCCGTTGGAAAAGAAGATCTTTAGGATCTGTTAGTAGAATTTTTCTTTATGATTTCTTTTTCCGTTTTAATAATTTTTCTCCTTGTATAATAGATTTAGATATATAGGATTTTTCTCCACATTATTCTAAATCTATGTGTATATATATATATATATATATTTTAAGAAACAAATTTATTATTATAATTAAATAAAATTTTACAATAACAGATTGAATTAGAAGAAAAAAGTCATCCAATGAATATACTATAATTCTCCACTTCTAAGATAATCTTAACCAATCCTGGAGAAACCAATTGACTATGATGTTAAGAAAAAAGGAAAAAAAAAAAACTAAATACATTCAACAATAAATCTTTGTGTACAGTAACCTCAATAAATGAATATTCGATAAATTAATAACATCGGTTAAATAATAAAATCTTTCGGTCCCAACTTGGGCCAATACTAAATTAATATTTATAAGATAATAATTTTTTGTAGTTCTTTAAGCCCATCGAATATATAAATTAATAATTGATTAAACAAATAAAAGAAATAACATAAATATTTATAATATTTATGAATTTTTTCTAGATAACCTTCTATTTTCTTAATTATATTCTTTTTTAAAATGCATCTAAAGTTGTTTACTTATTATTTATACTTAAATTGAACTCAGACTCATACTCTAATTTTTGCAGTGGATACATTACATTTGGATATGATTTAGAACCTATTTATAATTATTTTTATTCTTGAAGTAAAACTAATGACTATTAATTATCATTATTATGTTCAATATATATGAGACATCTTGAAATACTATATTTTATAAGGTATTAAATTTTAAAGCTATATTTATGATCATATGTATATATACTTTTTAACTTTT
>JXTC01000444.1:147727-261525 GCA_002914845.1 Trema orientale
AATTAAGCTCTATAGCAATTTGAGAGGGAAAGTTTTCACTCTTAGTAGTTTTTTTCTCAGTTCTTTCATTTATAGCAGTTTTTAGGGGTACTTATACCAGTGAGTCTATTAATATCTGATGATAAAAATGACTTATTTATAAATATTATCAATACTAATAAGGTGGCTCTATTGTCACACTTTGGTTAAGTCTCCCTATACCTCAGACTAAAATCACCAACAATTTAAAAATTAAAATTCAATTAAGGCTAATTATACCATTTAATTATTCCAAAATAGCCCTTAAAATCCAAAATATATTTTCTTTTTCCCACTCACCTTCTTTTTCTCATCTCATTCACCTCAACCATTTCCCAATCTAAGTCTGCATCGTATAAGCTCTAACTTTCTAATCTCCTCTTTTATTTTCCCACTTAATTTATCCATCTTCTTATTTTATTTCATAATAGCGTTCTTTGGTCTTTAAATTTATAAATTCATTATAAATAATCGGTTCTGACCCTATTATCAATCGATCAAAATGCAAATCCAAAAACAAAAAAAATTAACAAGAATAACTTAAAAGTTAAATATAAAGAAACTTACGAACTTCCGATCAAGATTATCTAAATTATTCATATATATATATATGTATATATACTTTTATTATATGTCTATATTTTTAATATGAAGTATAAGAATATTGATCTACTGTAGGACGCACCATCATGAAGATTTGAGATGTAATGCAATTCGTTTAACACCTGTTTGAAGATTTCTTAAGAAAGAAAATGTTTGAAACTCATAAATGTTGGATAATATTTTTTAAGCTTTTGTACTTAAAAGTAACTTTATTTTGGGTTATTTTTGTAATAAAATAATTTATAAAAATGAGGTGTGAGGAGAGTGGACAAAAGGTGACAATAGACCCGTCCAAACTAATATTCATTGTCATATCACATATAAAATTACTAAAATACCCCTACCAGCACTCTAATGTGATCGACCGTACCGTACCGTACTCGACCATATGCTTAACTATGTTCACATTCGACTATTTAACCAATGTCGAATTTTGGGGACGGGAACTTATTTAGAATTATGAAACTTTCATTAAATGAGTCCTAGTTTTATAAATGATTTATATACTCTATACTTTTTTTCATCACATACTTTAAAAAGATGGTCAAAATTGATAATGCCCTCCTTTTCTATTGTAAACTTCTAAATCAATCCCTAATTTTTCTATCTAATAGCTAGTTGAGTCTTTTTTGGGAATTTACACCTAGAAGGTCTACTAAATTCTTGTGATGAAAAACAGGACTTACTCATTAATATTTTTAAAACTAACTCCAATTGCCATGTCACACATGTAAAATTACTTAGATACTCTATTTCTTCAGTAAACTTCAAACTACTTTAGCCACCACCACCGGTCTCGATCCTGACCCTGGCGGTGGCGCCTCCGCTCGACTAGGGTCGAAAATTTTTGACCGTGGTCGAACTTGTCCGGTCGCCTCTCCAGGTTGTTCCGATCGTTTTTCAATCGATGGCCGGAAAATTTCGACCTCACTCGAAAATATTCAACTGGGGTCGAACCACTGTTTGACCGTAGTTGAACAATTCGACTGGGGTCAAAGCTTTCGACCGGCATTCGACCGTGGTCGAAATTTTTCGACCACAGTCGAACATAGCCGGTCGTCTTCTCGGCCCCGCCTCCGTCACTTTTGATTTTTTCGACTTGGTCGAAAATTTTCGACTAGAGTCGAGTCAGGGGTAATTTTGGAACTCCAAAATATTCATTAAATAACATGGCAATAAAAGTCCTACTTTTGTAAATGGTTTATAAGTTGTCCTTTTTTTCATTACATGTATTAAAAAAGGGTCAAAATTGATAATCCCCCAATTTTTTTCCAATTGATTGGTTGAAGTTTGACTTGAGTTTTGACAACTGCCTAATTGAGGTTTAAAAGCATAACATGGGTATTTTTTTGAACTCCAAAATATTCATTAAATGACATGGCAATGAAAGTTCTACTTTTGTAAATAGTTAATAAGTTGTCATTTTTTTCATCACATGTATTAAAAAAAGGTCAAAATTGATAATCCCCCAGTTTTTTTCCAATTGATTGGTTGAAGTTTGACTTGAGTTTTGACAACTGCCTAATTGAGGTTTAAAAGCATAACATGCGTATTTTTTGGTAAAAACCCAAAAAATACTTATATTTTGAAACATATTATTAATTGACTTATTTTCCAATTGTTGTTTATGAAATAAAATAAAATAAAAAAAGCTAAAACACAATCATTTAAAACTTAAAACTTAAAAAAGTCCTAGATCGTGGTTCAAAGACACTTCTATTCCAAACCAAAATGGTAACCGACAAATGTTACATTAATCCACAAGTCATCCTATATATAAAAGCTAGATCTAATTGAGTTGGTAAAGTTATTTGGCGTTGAATCAAAAGGATACCGTGATCAATTCTCGTTTTGATCAAAAAATCGGAGAAGGATTACGTGTGAGAGAATATTAGATCTCCTTGTGTGATGCATAATAATTATAATAAAATAATTGCTTATGTAGCTACTAATATTATCATTAAAATATAAAGATCAAGCCAACAAGACAATTATCATGCCAATTCTTTTTGTTTCCAACAACTCAGACTAGCGGTCATCCATCCGCGTGATGCACGGGAATCTGGTAGTTGAAAATAACTTAATAAAATGGTAGTCACATTAATAACGTGAAATTCATTTGCTAATATTATAAACTCTAAAGGTCAAGTTCAGTAGGTATTCCTTTTTTAAGTGGTTGGATCATCATCTAACAGTTATAATGATTTGAATAGTTGAAGAAAAAAATTAATAAATACACACTATTTAATGATCTTTCTCTCTTTATTTTTTATCATAAATACAAGACGAATTTTATTTTAGGAAAAATAATACCTGTAGATTGGTTAAAAAAAATTGAATTAATCCTCTATTATAAAATGGTGTTATACCAAGCACATATAGTACTTGGTATTACATATTAATAGAGATGTGTGATTGATCACATAATTTACATGTAGGTCTAACACTTTTATTAGTTGTAAATATTTTCAAATATTATATGGTAACTGTTGGAGGTAATTTTCTAACAATAAATTGGTGGTCTAGTATGGAGCGACGAATTTTCCAACTATGACGTAAAGTTGTGGTTGGGTTGGGATCGACGATTGCCAACTCGACCATAGCAAGTTTCGCATAGCAGACAGTTCTAAACCAAACCAAAGCATATCTTACTTGCAAATGATCTCGTTACTTTTACTATAAAACTCAACTAAAGGAGAAGATACGATCCAAAGACAAAGACTAAAGAAAAGAATTATGATCATCTTAGCACTTCCAAGTATGTCGAAGCCAAAACTAATTACAAGAAGCCAATTACAATCGACTTGATGTCTCTTCCAAAGTCAAGCTCAATTACAAGTAAGCAGTGATAACTAGCAGCGCTTCCAAGTATTTCTAACAACCTAATTACAAGAAAACAATTATGGTCTACTCGTGTCTCTGGGCATTCCTAAGTAGAGCAAAGACGATTTATGCACACAGATAATTTGATTCAACGAAATCATAATTAATCACTTGTAACAATTATTTTTAAATGATTGCCTAACGCGTCCACATGGCACTGATATGAATTGACATGTATCAACTGCTCCTGCATTATGAGCTCCCTCATACCTCTGTATATGCATCGCTTCCCAATGATTATAGTAAGCCACCTATCGCAATCTATGAAATCCTATATCTTGATAACATTCTCTTTTATCTTTATTAGTGCCACCTTGGTCCACCATTGACTTGAGTGTCAGAGAGTGGTAAGTATTACATCGGTGCCAGCACCTTAGTTCATGTTGTCAGACCATTGTACTTTACTCTATGCAAATTATTTGTTTGAACTCGATATTCATTTTTCGATTTGGAGTGCAAGGTATGCAAAGTTGGTGCTTTGACAAAAAACGCACTAATAATGGCAATAATAAAATAGTTGCATACTTTGCTTAATTGATAATCACTTATTTTCATTGTTAAGGTTAAAGTTCAAATCCCCTGCCCAATGTTTTTTAATATGTAAAAAAAAGCCGGTGGGATGGCTGCTAATTTTTCAAAATCTAAAGGAAAGAATATCTGGACTTTGTTTATTTATTCTTTTATAATGTCTCTTACTTTAAAAAACATAATGCTTGTCTAAATTCCCATGTTGAATAGCTAGTCAAGTTTTTCAAATTTTCAGGAGAAATGTTCTGTGGAAATACAACGGAGTGGTTGAATTTAAGGAAAAATTCTGATATTTTTTTTCTTTGATAAATACTAAATGGGTGGCTCTATTGTCATCCTTTGTTTTCTCCTCTTACCTCTTTTCTAATTAAACTCCTTAGAGATTTAAAAATTTCTTCTAACACCCCTTGTAAATTCTTTTTAAGTACAAAATTACCCCTTAACTAAAAGAAAAATAAAATTAAGAACATTTCTCCACACACCCCATATATCTACAAAAGTATACAATTTGTGAGTTCAAACTTTAATTTTTTTTTTTTTCAGAAGAAATGCCATCTAGTTTTGTTGTTTGGAATGGTGAATATGATTTGTATAGTGTTTTCTCTCCATTTTGGGCATGTTGTGCTCGTAAAGCGGTAAAAGGTTTTGATTTTTTTTTTTTTTTTTAAAATGTGGAGATACATTATTGCTTACTAAGTGTTTGTGATAATTCCCCAAATATGAATTAAGGGTTGAAAAATCTTTTCAGGTTCAAATGAAGGAGGTTGTTAAAAGAGGATATGCAGAAGCCTCTACTACATTTGACAGTTTTCTTCTTCACCTTTTTTTATTGCTCTTTTTCTGACAGCAAATTGTTTATATGCTTCATCTCTACTTTTTCAAAAGCATGAGAGTGTGTTTGGGGGGTGTGTTATTTGGGAGGTGTGTTAAAGAAATTAAGTTTTACTGTGTATTAATATATAAGAGTATTTATATTAATTTATAAAAGGTTATTTTAGTAAATAACTAGTTAATTAGAAGAAAAGTGAGAAAGAAAAAAAAAAGGGTGGCAATAGAGCCACCCATACTAAATTAGGTAAAATTATAAACCAACTTATTAACATAAAGTAACCAAGTAGTTTACAACTCTAATTTTTAATGCAAACAGCTCTCCCAATTTTGTTTCTCAATCAAGCTGTAGACTACTAGTTTACTGGAGCCTAGAGCACTAGTTGGTTTGTGCAACACATCTAGGAGTTTCTTCCCTCCTAAAAGTGTCATTTAAAAAAAAAAATCACAATCCCCTGAAAAAAAAAATTACAAAAGTCACTTTAGCCAAATTAGTCCTACCCATATCCTCCCAAAATTTTAAGACTAGTTCATAATGTCATTTGAATGTAAAAACTTCCTAGTCCCATCCATTTCTCTCCAAAAAATTAGTGAGAACCAAAGAAAAGCTATGGTTGGAGCCTAGAGCGTGAGTTGGTTTGTACAACAGATCTAGGATATTGGACTAAATGACATTTTAGGATAATTTTCATTATTCTTTATGACTACTCCGTCAGGAAGAGTTGTATAATTTTTATGACTAGTTCTAAGAAAGTTGTAATAAAATATAGGGGAAATTAGAAAAAATACGGTATTTTTGAAAAGAATTGAAAAAATACGGTCCTTTTGTATTTTTCATGGTGTGGTACGGTTTTTATTAGAAAAATACTACTTTTTAAAAAATATTTATAAAAATATCATTTTTTAAAATAGTAACTAGTTTCTAGTAAACAGTTTCCAGAAACTGGTAACTAGTAACCGAAGATATTTATAACTAATATATAATTGGTAACCAGTTTCCAGAAACTGGTAACTAGTAACTATTTTAAAAGTGGTAATTTTCTAAATATTTTTTAAAAAGTGATATTTTCTTAATTAAAACCGTATGAAAACTGGAAAAAACTGTGACTTCCGTATTTTTGTAATTCTTTTCATTTTTTATAGGTATAAGTGTAAGAAATCCTAAAATATATAGTGAAAAAAAAATTATTTTGGCCCAAATTAGTACTCAGGGTCCAAACCGCCGGGTTTAATAACGTCAAATAGTGGATCTTGTCCACCACAAGAGTTCAATATCGTTATTGGAAGGCCCAGACCACGCTGGCTAGTTTGGGTCCAACATATCGGACAATGTGAGTCAAATCGTCTAAGGTGGACCGGGGTTAAGCAAGTTACCACTACTTAAGGCTTAAGCCCAATGAGATAGCTCAACCAGCAATTGTGGCAATGTTCCAGAGTTCAAACAATCTCTCCCATCATTCCAAATTTCCAATTCACAAACAAACACAAAACAAACAAAACATCATTCCAAATTTCCAATTCACAAACAAACACCACAACAAAACAAAGAGAAAACTAGGGGTTTGTTTGGTAACACTTATTTAAACAGTTTTTTGTTTTTTTAATCAAAAAAGTAGAAATATTTTTCAAAAGTATGTTTGGTAAAATTACTTTTATTTTTTATTTTTTTAATTTGACAATAAAATTTTTAAAATTTTGAAAACAAAAATTTCTTACTTCCAAAATTTTTTTAAACAATTTTGTAGAAATGCTAGTATCAAAATTCAAACATATCTAGACTCACATCACCATTTTTCTTAACATTTTCCCTCTCATCACTATTTCTATTGTCATTATCTCTTTAGCCTCATGTAAAAGTGGTATTTTTCTAAATATTTTTAAAAGTTATATTTTTCAAAATAAAAATTTTAAAAGTGGTATTTTTCAAATATAATTGTAAAATTTGGTTTTTTTTCAAAAATTTCCCAAAATATTTAGAAAAATATCATTTTGAAAAGTTTATTTTGAAAAATACGACTTATGAAATAGATTTAGACAAATACCACTTTTTCTCTCTCCTATCTTCCCCTTCTTTTTCCTTTATTACTCTCCCTTTTGATTTTCACTTTCAAAAGTAAAAAGTGCTAGTTACCAAATATGTATTTATTTTTTTATTTTATAAAATAAAAAACACAACATTGTTACCAAGCACATTTATGTTTTTGAAATGCAAAAAATAAAATAAAAAAAGTACTTTTATTTTTGTGTTTCAAAAAATAAAAAATAAAAGTGTTACCAAACAGTACCTAGATGAATGACCAATTTTTTAAATTGATTTAAGTAGATGTCCATGGTTTAAAAGTTATAGTTAAATGTTCATTTATTTATAACTTTAACTGTGTGGAATATATTATATTTCCATTTTTGTCATTAAGTAAGTAAGTCATTTAGCTATAAACTTTTGATTTGGGCCAAAAAATGGTCAAATAACTATTCAGTCCATTCACAAACTAGTTTTATCATATTCTCTAACGGTTTCTCAAACTTCACTTTAATTGCCAATAATTCTAACCTTGACTCCAATCAACTTCTATATTGGAATCAGACTTTGATTTATTTGCAATGTTAAAAATGTGACATTAAAAACTTGCCAGCAAAGTTAAGGGTGTAATTTAATAAGTTAAAAAACAAAAAATCAACCCAATCCGCCGGCGAAGGGGGGGTGGTATTTACATTTTTCACCATTTTAACTATTGCATTAATTATCAACTAATATCATCTAAAACCTCGTAAATTTCGACCTTGATGTACACATGATAGTCACTAGATCGATTTAGATTTTTCAAAGTGGTCGAAAAATGCTTATTCAATCTACTAGTCTCTCTAAAACCCATGTAAATTCTAGTCTCTTATTTTGCACAGTAATCTCTTTACATCGATTCAAACTTTTCAAAGTATTGGAGAAGCGCTAATTCAAATTTGACCTATATACTTTGAATTAGTCGGTTGGAAAGATCTAATTCGGGGAAAAAAAAAAGGGGGAAATCTTTCTAAACCAGATGAGCATTGGAGCAACTCCAATACATCAACTTCTCCACCAAGCAAAATATTGTATAGGTTGCCCCCACACCCCCACAAATCAATTCCTTTTCTTCCTTGGAACGTTTCCAAGAAAAATTCCTTGTCTTAATCACATAAAAATATCGTGGAGCAAAGACATCGTCAAAGTCGGTAAAAGGCAATAATAGTATTAAGTCTTCTAAGCAAGGTCAATTAGGACTCTCTTATATGTATTGATCTCCCATGACAAGGAGAGATGGCGCGGTCGGTTCACCTTTTGAACGTTAGTCCAAGTGTCGGTTAGGCATGCCTTTTTTTTATTTTTTATTTTTATTTTCTAAGGTGGGTCAAAACTCGGCGTCGTCGTCCACGCGGCGTCATATGGGTGGCGAACACCGAAAGTTTTAACACGTTTTTGCGGAACATTTGATGTCGTTTATAATCATTATGACTATAGATGTTCCTGACGTGTCAAGAGAGCAACGGTTGAGTGGTGTGGCGGCAGTTTTAGGCCGTTGGAAAGAAAATCTTTGTTTTTCACTTTCGTTTCCAAAAGTTTATGATGTCAAATTCTGTCGTTTGATGATAGGGGTAATCCGAAAATCCAATCATGTTTCCCACTGTCAAATTTACGTTACGTTCAAGAAAACTTTATAGTTGTTTTAATATAACATATGTTATTATTATTGGCAAAGAAAAATCTCGATTGTTAAATCAATTCTTTATATTAAAAGGTTTTAAAAAGAATAAGCTCTGATTTGTTATTTTGATCATTATTGTGTTTTCTTCAATAAAAAGTAAATAACGACCCTTATAACTTAGTTTAATTGGCATATTCGTGTCGTGGCTCTCTTGAATTCGACAAATGAGGCAAGGATTATCTTTTGAGGAATGTTTTTATCCTTTAATCAAAAGGACATGTCTAGCAGGAAAGAAAGAAAAGAATACGGAATCAGAAATTTTGTCTACCCAAGACCAGTTAATGATATAAAAATATAAATATATGTATATATATATACACACATGGAATGCAAGTAATATTTTTTTTTCCATTAAAAAAAAGTAACTAGAATTGAATATATCCCGCAAGCAGATCAAAAGAAAAGACCATTGTATATAATTATCATAACAAACAATATTATGTATAGATATCATCACAGTTTGACCGTTGCTGCCACATCTTTTGAGTAATTAATTATTTTGTTTCATAAACTAATACCTAAGGGGATAAGTACTATATATTAATCTCACTTGTTTGGCGGCAGAAGATTTTGTTGAATATTTTTTATCCACATCCATCCATTCACAAGCATAAGATCAAGGTTTAGATTAAGCCTTGCAACTTGCAAAGTGTTAGAAAGTTTTATTTGAGTTCATTTAATTGAATTAAGCTTTTAAGTTTTAACCTCTTTATGCTGAATAAATTAATTAAGCATTTAAATTATGATTACGATCTTACGTACTCAGGAAAAAAAATTGATTGCGATCATCAATGGCTTAAACCTACTCTTATGTGTGTTTATAAATTTATTCAAGAGTATGATAAGAACATAAAAGTGACTTTTCAAGTTTAAAATTAATAAAGGATCTTACAATCAATTTATAAAATCCAAAAATTATATGTTTATGTCAACATCTTATTATCTTTTCTATCACTTTTTAAAAAAAAAAATTAAAAAACCACCTTTAAATGTTTATTAAATTTATATTTTTTGTTTTATTGTAAAAGCAAAATTTAATTAAACCAAAAAAAGCATAATCCACGGACAAAGCAGCGTTCTACTATTTTAAGTAATCTTCGAGTATAAATCCAAAAAGAATATGAATTAGGTATGCGTGATTATATCTTAATGAAGTAGTTAATTAGTGTTAGGTAAAGGGCTTTGATTGCTTGATGAATAACATTAACATAACAACGTGCGTTTTTCGCGTGAACGAAGATAGAACAAATCCAAGTGCTTTTTAATCTTTATAAGCAATACCAAGTTAATATTTTTAAAAATTAACCTTTGCACGCATCATTACTTTCGCATTTCTTGAAACCTTTCATACTACATGAAAAGACCAATGGTACAGTGTTTCACATTTACCTACGCACAAGTTTAACAATAAGTTTTTAAAAACCAAATAAACCCACGCACAAGTTGAACACTAATTTTAGAAAAAATAAATAAATTAAAAGTATTAAGAACTAAAACTTTTCCCTTCAGTTTGACCAAGACTATACCTACCCATTCTGCTCCATGGAATGAATCTAACAAAATCGTACCTACATATTCTTGATTGGTAATCCCCAGAAACATAATATATAACTAAAAGAGGATGAATTCTAGTAAGAGAGACATATATAATTCTAGTTTACTGAAAAAAAAAAAAAGAGAGAGAAAAGACAATGGTTCTAGTCAAATTATTCTCATATCCATCGGTCTCCAATAAAATGTTGACACGTAACTCATTTTGGAAGGAAAACGAAAATCCATGACTAAGTTGTACCTGTACCTATCTTTCCCATCATAGAGTCAATTAATTTAGTGTTATCGTAGCAGACCTTTCTAGAAACATTAACGGAATGAGAAAACAGCTATCAAAATTATGATGTATTTTCGGGTAGAAAAAGACTATAATTATTAATTAAACAACAAGCTAAAATCAAATTTCCTTCTTTTATATAAAATGGACTTTTACAATTTAGTTTGAAGCGAAGACTTGCAAAGAAATGGAAACAAAACGAATAGAAAGGAATAAATTAAGAAAACTAGAAGGAGATGGTCGAGCTTGTCAGGATTCAAAAGGCAAAAGAGCATACGGCATTGAGATTTGAGAGTCCAACAAGAGTTCGATTAGTCCAAGCCAAAAAAAAAAAAAAAAAAAAGGTTCTCTTAACAAAAAAAAGGTAAAAAAAGAAAAAGAAAAAAGAAGCAACACGCGTCCACAATTTAAGTTGCCAAGTGTCTTTCTTTTTCATTTTTGAATACAATGGCATCATAATTCATAGGGGTAGTTCCTAGAAGGAGAGGAAAAGTGCAAAAATAACAATATATTAAGTACCCATATAGTCTTTTTCTCTTTATTATCTATCAACATTTTATTTTAACAAGTTTTCAAAGTGGAAACATTGCTTTATCCAATATAGATCCAGGTTCAATGTACTTCAATTTCTTTCTTTTCCTTTTTTTTAAAAATCCGTTTTTCATTTCTTTTCGTTTTTTTTTTTTTGGTTATTTGGGGATATTAATGTACTTTAAAGTTAAGAAAATTAATTCTACATGATGCTTAATTTATTTTTTCGACTCCTAATAATTACACAATAACATTGATTGGACCTTAAAAAAGAAAAAACACCGTATAAATATATCAGTTAAATGCTACACATCTTCATAAATTATCCAAAAACAAAAATAATTTGACAGATGTGCCAACTTACAACTGATAAGTATTTATTGAATAATTTTTTTCTATCATACTCATTAACTGCCATCTTATATTACTACATCATTTAAATTATTTTCTTAAGATAACTTGAGGTCTAAGATCCAGTACTTTTATATCAAACTCATCTATGATATAAACAAGTGTATCCTACGTAGGTACATATTAAATTATAGTAATTGTCTTCTGTTATGCATAAATGTATTTGGTGCTTCAGTAAAGACTTTTGCTTTCAATGGTTATTTTCTATCATGTGGACTTCTCAAGTAGACAAAATTAATAACTATCAATCCCTTTTAACCTTAGTTTATATCATATTTTAAAAAAACATTTGTACTTCCAAGGAAAAAAAAAAAGAAAAAACCTCTGATAAAAATCTAAAGATTCAAAAACATTTATACTTCTCTGACACACAAAAGAGCTTACTTGAATAATGTAGCTAGTCACAGACAACAACAGCAAATAGCCAAATTGGTAGCATGGTTGGTCCACTGAAATTCTAGCTACGTAGACCCGGTCTTCTATTGACTGTCGACTCAGGTTTCTTTGTCTCAATCCAATGCTTGGTCCATCCCTATTTAGCAAAAATGATAATGACAAAAAAAAAAAAAAAAAAAAAAACNAAATTAGGTGAATATCACTTTTTTTTCCTCATTAATTAAATCTACCACCATACCACTTTTTAAAATGAATTCTTGATGAATTCTTGACGATCTTGACGGATTCTTGACAGATTCTTGATTTTAGTGATAATCTTGACAGATTCTTGATGGATTCTTGACGGATTCTTGATGAATTCTTGATAGATTCTTGACTAATTCCCTCCCAAAAGTGGTAGAATCTAATAGTGGTGGTAAATTTAGTTAAACATTTGAAAAAAATGGTAGTTGTCTACTTAACCCAATCAAAACACACTTGGCCCATGAGAATGGGATAATAATTTAAAGAGAGAGAGAGAAAAAAAAAAGAAACGAAAACAAAAACAAAAGACACTTGGTCCATGAGAATGGGATAATTCATCAAGCTTTATGACGGTATGTTTTTAACAAGTCACCTGATACACGTGGATAAGGGTTTCTACTCGAGTCCCTAATAAAAGATCGTATCTACCCCCTCCCCCCTCGAGAACATTCTTAGGTTATTGCCCTAGCAAAAATGGTACTGGTCGATCGAATCCGGCATGTTTATTAGTTTGTAATAAATATTAGAGAGAATGAGAAAAAGAAATTTTTTTTCTCTTTTATGTATTTTAAATAAATTGATATTTAATTAAAAATACATAAAAGAAAATTCTAACCTTTTCCACTTTTTACTTCTTATTTCTTTTCTTTTTTTTTTTTCCACTCATTCCCTCTATGGATTAAATGTTATGTTTACTTTGTAATCTGTCTAATATTTAAAAATTCCTTCACGGTACTTTTATTTTTTTGGGAGCATTTTTATTATTTATTTCACTTAAAAACAAGTTGCCAAGCAAGTAATTAATTTTTCTTCTGATTATTTTTCCTTTTTTCTTTTCTCTCCCAAAACTTATTATGTACCACACAACAGGCAAAGAGAAAAGGGGTCCATTGAATCAGTACTAGCTGGCAGAAATAGTTGTTTTTATGTATGTTGGAGATTATTTAGGACAAATATGTTAATTAATGTACTAAAAATGTTTTAAAGGATAGCTACGTACATATGAATGAAATCCTTTCACTTTACATAAACTCAAGAATTAAGTACTTCTCATCGACATATCCAAAAAAAAAAAAAAAGTTAGCGTCGTCTATTAATTAGTGCTTAGAAATATTTATGCTGAGATAAATAGGGGAATTTACACCTAGAAGTTTACCTCTTACGATGAAAAAGGGATTCATCCATAAATATTTTCAAAACTAATCCTTATTGCTATATCATATATCTAAAATTACTTAGACACCACATTCCCTAACAAACCCCAAAATACAATCTATTCCAACGTAACCCAAATTACTTCTGCCTATACCATCACCTACAGCACCCTGCCACCACCGTCGGTCTTGATTCCGATCCCAATCCCAGCGGCGCCTCCGTTAGACCAGGGTCGAAAAATTTCAACTGTGGTCGAACTTATTCTGCCACCTCTCCTGATCATCCTAATCAATTTTCAGCTGACAGCCGGAGATTTTTGACCTCAGTCAAAAATTTTCGACCAGGGTCGAGCCACCGTTTGACTGTAGTTGAATAATCTCGACCCCGGTCAAACACAGTCAGTCATCTTTCTTGTGCTGCCTCTTTTACTTTTTGACTTTTTAGACTTGTTGAAAATTTTCGACTATGGTCAAGTCAGGGATAATTTTAGAATGAGTGGGCCTCACCATTTTTTTTCTCTCTCCTTTTCCCTCCCCTTTTCTCTTCCCTTCCCTTTTCTCTTCTACCAAACAACCCAAATTTTTATTTTCCTCCACTTTTCTATCAAAACTTTTCTCCCCCTCCCCCCTCCCCCCTTTTCCTTCATACTAAACATCGCCTAAAAGAAGGCCAAAATTGATAATGCCCCATAAATAGAATGACAAAAATATGTTAGAAAGCTTTTATATTTTTTGCGTGTATGCTTTCAATACACGTCCTCGAATTTATTTATATCTTTTTTTATTACTATTTTTTAAAATAAAATAATTAGCTAGAATATGGCCAATTGAGGCTCAATTGGTTTAAGATTTTTAGGAATGAGTATGTGGGAGGAGAGAGATTCGAATCCTAATTAGGCTAGTTTATATATAAATTTCGTAATAATTTTTTTTATAAAAAAAATTAAGCTAGAATATCTCCTAGAATCACTAATTAATACCTTGCTTGTTACATATGTTTGTGTTTTTATTTTAAAATAATAAAAAAAAGGTCAACATTTGTGTTTTGTTTGGCAATGCTCGGTAAGGTTTTGACTACATACGAGGACAGATTTTTGCCGTAATTCGTTTAGGTCTCTCTACAGTCTCCGCTCTTATCATTATTTCTTGTGCGTTCTTTCCACCCCCCCGCCGAAAATAACTATATACGTGTATCTTAGTGGATGCACTGCTCGTCTTTCTACCTACCATTTTCTAATTTCGAAGGATAACTTTCTCCCATAACTTCTGCAAGTACTGTATCACAAACTTTATCATAAACAAAGCCAATTATTTGTTATTAAACAATCCCTTGCATGTGATCTTGTGCTATGACCATGTGGAATAAACGATAGTTTGTAAAAAATACCTTAAGATTTGTGTGTTTTATAATTTAAACCCTAAATTTTAGACTCTGAAAAATAATACCTTGAGATTAAGAATTTCTGAAAATTAATACTTTGAGTTGACTTTTTAAATAACTTTAAGTGATAAAAGACTATAATATCTTCAAAATTAAAAAGAATAATAAGCACTAATATAGTCTTAATTGAGGATATTATCGTTTTTTCGTTACCAAAATTGGTTAAAAAGTCAGTCCAAGATATTAATTTTCAGAAATTCTTAATTTCAAAGTATTATTTTACAGAATCTAAACTTCACGATTTAAATTGCAGAAAACTCAAATTTTGGGGTTTTTTTTTGCAGTTCACTATATATATCATTCCAGTTGGATATTAAAAAGAATATAGATCCTTTTTTTGAGGGGGAAAAAAAAGAAGATTATAAACATGGAATATTCCCTATTAGGATATGAAAGTATACATTAAGTAGTGATTGGTAAATGATAAATTTGATCAGACTTACTTTTGAAATGTCATATATGGAGAGATTTTTGTTTTTGAATATTAGAAACATTATTTTTCATACGATCCTATTTTTTATAGGCAAACAATTCAACCTGCTATTATAGATAAACAATGTCTGTAAATATAATATATATTCAATCGAAAGATAAAATTCTTCTAACTAAATTTGCTTACTTCTAAAATGAATTTAATTAGTTAAATCTGTGCTGTTAATTAGTAGCTTTATAGTATACACGTGAACATGAAAAGAGAATAAATTTCACACACCAAATAGTAATCGACCTAATTGTGGCAAATGGAGCCCCCATTGAGACAGCCTGCAACCACTGTTAATTTATCGAATTCCTTATATTGGAGATTTAAGCTAATATGTCTGGCTCATAGGAGAGACAACATAGCTTTAGTAGAACTCCACTACATTTATTTGGGAGAGAGTATGCAAACTAACTACTTTAGAAGGGCTTCCCTGATATTATTTTTTATACGAGGCGTTTGAATATAACAATACGTATAAAATACAACCAAATTCATTATCGACGAATTTATAGAATTTTATATAATTCAGTATGTGCAAGTGTTCTTTAATCTCCATGCAAAATATAGAGAAATGAGTACGCATCACAGTTTTTTATTGAAAAGGGGTCTTATAATATAATAAAACTCACATGGGTCTTTAATCGTGTGATGCTCGTAGCTCTCAAAAGAAAAATTTTGGGAAAATAGAACATTTTAATTTTACGAACTGTTTGGAAAAGTATACACTAGTCGGTCAGTCCGGATTGGTTCCAAACAAAGTGATAGGCAATTATTGAGTAGAACTGGTTCGGCCATAAATTGAGCCACTTGTTTAAATCCCAGCCGTCGGTTGGGGTCGTACGCGTAATCTGACGGTGGTAGATTAAAAGGCGGATCTTTCGTTCCTTTAGCCACTTTAACCACTGCTTTCCTCTTATCCTGAGCGGAAGTCTCGGATAGTCAAGTCGGCCCCAGCCGCAACCCCAGCCCAAGCTCTATTGGGGGGAAAGCAAAGTGGGCCACCGGACATAAAGCCGACAAATAAGTGGGCCCACCAATGGAAGCCCACTTGGCCCGTAATAAAACGTCCTATATTATCATAATTTGCATATGCATTTTTTTTAAATCATGATTTTATGTTTTTTTTTAATGGAAACTCCATTATTATCCTCTCTATACCCAAATGCCCAATAATGTGGGAATACCATCATTCAGTTTCTGAAACCACCAAATAGAAATATAAAGTTGACCATGTCCATGTGAGCCACTTTACAATGTTGTCATATTCCTTTATCAAATAGCCAATGGTCCTTTGAAACTGTGAATGGAATTATTTGGTAGGGTACCAAAGAAACCAAATTGGTAGTGACTACTTTTAAAGTGTTAACCAAAGAAACAAAATTGAAAGCGACTATTTTTGAAGTGTTAAATTTGTTTTCATTAGGGGCCATTAGGCATTAGCCCTGAACAATTTCCCTTTTTTTTTTTTTAAATATATGTTTGATTATGGTATAATGTGTTAAAAAATGCACACTACAAAACATGTTTCCTACCTGAAATACACCTCAAATTTCAGGTCCCTAAATTTTGTTACATTTTTTCTCTATTATATGTTTGATTACTCTGTCACTCTTTCTTTCTCTCTGTTTAACAAGTGGAATGAGTGGGGTGTCCAAGTGGCCTTAAGTTGTAAGTGACAGCTTGTCCAAGTGATTCCACATCAGTTCCGAATGTGTTCCAGAAATTACTCCATGCTCAAGTGTTTCTTTGTCCAAGGACATGTGTAAACAAGTTGGTTATAGTAATGGTACATATCTCTTATCGTAGACATGATGTAATTATAATCAACACGAACGGTCTATGTTTGCCCAATTGGAATCCAGTCCTAACTTGAAGTTTTTAATTTTTGGATATATACTAGTAAGGGACTTTTAATTAACTAGCGCAACATTCTAGTTCATCGATCGGTTTACATTATCGGGGTATTTCAGTTTTATTGCGCGCACTAGGTGACTGATAATTATTAGTTTATTCAATTTACGATTCGACTGCATAATGAATGTGGCCTTTTGGATGGACTTAATTTTTTAAAGATCAAGGTGTTTTAAAAGAGCGAGGTACAAAAAGAAACTAATAAACGGGACGGTTTAATCATATCAGTTTGGACTAGAGTTTTAGATTTATGAAGCTATACTACAAGTACAACCACATCAATTGGCGGATTCACAAAGGAAAATTAAACAAAAGTACTTGAAATATATAGTTTTAGTTTGTTGTCTTATAATATGTAATGCATTTATTTAAATTACCCAGCTTAATTTGGACCTATATCCAACAATCCCACGTTCTCTAGTGCTCTCTTCTCTTGATAATGCTTCCATGTCTGCTTTCCAACACGTACTTTCCTTTTCGGCCATGTCAGAGTGGATTATTATTTTATTTTTTGAGTATATAAGTCTTATATATAATCCTTCCCAATTACCAAAAATGTTAAATATCATACGTGTTAGTGATAATATCCATGTTTTTTCAGTAAGAATAACGCTACATATTTTGACAAACTCTATGAAAAAAAAATATATGCCACACGTTATATTGTAAGACTACAATTACGCGACAAGGCTGGATGGTATAATATTGTTTACATGCCTGATGATTCAATCATCTACGGCAGTCATGATATGAAATTTCAGGTTTATCGTTTCCATTATTAAAGCTTTATTTTTATTTTTGTTCAGTTCTCATGTTTTCATCTGAATTTCCCAGTCTTTGATATTGACTTCAATATCTTTTATAAATGCATGCACAGACAGACCAATGTAGAACATTGTTTATAGCATGAAAAGATCAAAAGGGACCTCCTAAACCCTGTTTTCCTCGAAAGCTGTAGCCTTTCAAGTAGGCAAGAAAAAGTGCATAAGTAATTATTAATTGACAGATTAATGCTAATCCAATTAGCTAATAAAGTTACACCGTGCGTGTTAGTTGGGTCGTCGCAGCAGTTTTGGCAGTTTTTTCTGGTATGGTCGGTTGATTGTTATAGGATTCCTTCAATTATATCTTTTGGGAAATGTTCCTATGACCCGATGTTACACTTTCTTTTTGTGCTATCCATCTATGTTGAATTTGGAGATATTTATTGGAAAGAAAATATGGCCAACTTGAACAATAATGAATAGTGAAGACAAAGGTTAACAAACCAAAAACAAAGTAGTGATATCTCATAAATTTATGGATATATAGGTTTTTTTTTTTAACTTACGTATATATATATTTTTTTAGCAGTCGGATTATCATCTAACAGTGATCTAATAATTATAATAATGTACATGAAAAGACGTGCATCATTAATAATGTTTCTCTCTTTTACTTTTTACTATAACAAGACGTGCATGATAAATGTTAATGGGCCAAAATGATACTTATGTATAGGTAAAAAAAAAAAAAAAACCTACTGATAAAAGGCACCAATATTTTATATATGTAAATTATGGATATATATATTTTAAATATGTAAAGAAAATGAGTATAATAATTAGAGAAATCAATTTTAACTTTTAAATTTCAATCGGATGATTATAATTAATTATGTTAAAATAAATTCTAATATAAATTAAATGATAATATTTATTTTTATAACCGTCAAATTAAAATCTAATGATTAAAATTGGATTCTCTATTAATACCGAATAAAAAAAATACCATTGAACTAATTCCGTTAATTATGATATATATTTTATATATGAATAAAGGATATATAATGTTGTAACAAGTGCCCACTGTCCTTTATTTCGTTTCTTATGCATGTGATGGATTCGAGGCAAATCGCATCATCATTAGTTAATTAAGGAGCTATTAATTAAACAACCCAATTATAAAGCCAAAAAAGTGATTAATAGACATAAACGAATAAAAAGTGGGGTCTCAGAAAAAGTTGCACCAAAAAAGTGAAGTTTATTAAAATCATGGAAAAGTAGTTAATTAGTTTTTTTTTTTTTTTTTTTATAATAAAAAAGGTGGATGGGATCTTAGTGGCGGGTCACTTCCCAGAGCCACACCCATTCGGTTGGGCTCTCAAGGGCAACGTGAGGACTCGAACTCAGGACCTCACCCTCCCTAAGTGAGAGAAGGCCTTAAGGTCGAGCTCCTTACCACTTCGACCACCCCTTGGGAGTAGTAGTTAATTAGTTTGATTAATATAACATTATGTACATACATATCACAGGACCCGACTCCCAATAATATGATACACTGTCTGGAGCCTAGAGGATTATAACTATGCAGTACTATACGAGTTCAGATTAGCCTAATCTTAACTTCGAAGTTATAAACTTATAAAATATAATTGAATTATAAATTTTTTAAATTTATATTTCTTTCACTCATTATAATCAAGTTATCCTTGCTGTGTAGGTTAAGCAACTGGCCATGTACTATAGTAGTTCAAATCAAAGCTTTTATATTATTCCCCGCATATACATATATATACAGATGCATATGTGATGATCCTAGTTAAACTAATAATTAGATAAGATTGATTTATTTTAAGAAATCGTATATTGTTTTTCTGTTGGCTTTTCTTGGTTTTGTTTTGCTTTCCCATTTAACAATAATAGAAGATCAACCTAGGGAATAATAAAATAATATCAGTTGAGACTTGGGCATGTGGCACCACGTGCAGTGCACGTGGAAGGTCAACAATTACAATTATGATTTATTTGAGGATCATGGTCTCTTGCATGCATGTGTAAGTTCAGTCTTGCATGCTTGGGAAATTAATTAAGCCATTTTTGTTGATCTTTGAATCAGACATTGATTATAAAGTTTTTAATTATCAATTGATAACATAAATTTGGTTATATGCTAAGATCTCTATTACCTAAACTAGGACAACTAGACATATTGTATTGTGTGAAACTAAATTTATACGTACACATAAATTTGATGTGACATTTTACTAGCAAAGAATGATCATGGTTGTTTTTTTTAAAATAAAATAAAATAAAATTGTACATGCTAAAATAGTTTATATCCAAAAAGTATTTTATTAAAAGTAATTTTTTTTAAAAAATAGTGATATTTGCATATTATTTAATTTTGATATGTTTCTTCCATAATCTAAGTAATTGTAGGGAAATGAACCCCATTGGTAGTGCTTTGGGACAAATGAACTTTTTAGTACTCTTTTTCAAAATGAATTTTTTAATACCAATTTTATTGTTTCAACTCATGAAATGACCGAAAAAATCCATGGACAACTTAAAAGAGAGTAGAGAGGAGAGAATATTAAAAAGTTAAGGGGGAAAAAAACCCAAAACATAACAAAAATGGACTATAATATACAATATTTTTGGGTACTTATATAAATATCATTTTCACTTTTTACTTTTTTTTTTCCTCTTTCGATTCTGCTCAATTTCATCTAGAAAATTGAAAACTGATTTTTCAAAAAAAAAAAAGTTCGAAACTGTCACTACATTAGTGACTATATATGTTCGAAACAATCATTAAATTAGTAATTACCACAATTGAAACGGTCGCTAAATTAGTGACCGCGTTCGAAATGATCCTAAATTGGATATACTATTTCGGAGATGTCAATTTTCCAAATTAAAAAAGGGAAAAAAAATTAACCAAAAATTGAAGAAAAGAGATTTTGTAAACCCATTTATTTCTTTCCGAAATGTACTAAAATAGTAAAACTTTGAAAAGTTCATTTTATAAAAGAATACTAGAAATGTCATTTTATCCCAAAATAATACTAATACTAACATTTCCCTATATTGTATTGGTCAAACAACGATTAGTTCATAACTCATTTATGTCAAGGCGATATCCTATTTAGTATAGAATTTGATATATAGTTGAAGTTCTTTTTTCTAATTTTTAGTTGTGTAGTCTTAACAGATGTTGATCTTTAATTTGTTTTATTATCTGAAACTTCGAATTTTGTTGTGAAAAATGCCCATTTCATGTGTGCCTACCCTACTAATTGCATGGTTTTCTATTTTTCATTACCAAATATCCCGCATGATTCAGTATTCCATGTTAGTCTCAATGATTAAATAAGCGTAACAAGATTAGAGTTCTACTAATCATGTGGAAGTTCATATATGCGTCACGATCTTCCACATAATTTATTTACAATATTTGGTCACATTGACTGGATATTTTCCTTCCTGAATATTATCTGCTACATGCTCTTATATATAAATCGAATGAATGATATGATTGAGTTACAACTTATTAATTCTAAAAGAACAACATCTACGAAATAAAATATGTGCTGCTTAACCGACGATATATCTAATAAACTAATTATAATATGCTCTATATATACACTATATAGTCCATTACATAAAGTAAAAAAGTTTGAATTGTATAGAAATTTTATGGGGCATGTGACCTTTAAATTCATTGTGCATTATAAAATGTGATACTAAATACCCCCACAATGTGCATCTCCAAGAGTTTATATATATGTTGATAAAGATTAGTGAAATGAAATCATTAAACAAATTAGTTAAATATTAATTAATGTTTAAGTTTGTATTGGCATTGCTTCTCTAATTAGCGAATCCCTAAATAGTCGGTAGGTAGTAGTGGTAGAACCGCGGAGAATTAATCTTCTTTATGCATGCACTCGCGAAAATCGATTGTCGATCTAGGCACATGCCACGTAGGCTGCCGGAAGACGTACAAGAGAGATAGCTAAAGGGAGTGCAAAGTAGTCATGGTGGAGGTTTTGTGTTGAGATTAATTAATGTGATAATTGCGGTTAGACCGGTTAGACAATACGTTAATTATATATCCTTGAATGTGGCATGTGTATGCACTAATAAACTGAAACCTGCCGACCCTACTGCTTTGTCCCTATTATCAATATATTAAGTACAAGCATATATAGTTACATAAATGTTCTCCACAAAAGAAAATTATAATAATTAGGTCCCTAAAGAAGCTAAGCGAAACTCAAAAGAGAGAATATAATACACATTATGAGAAAGTAATACATATCAAACCAAGTTTTTAATAAATATATTGCGCACTGATAGTACTATAACGATCTAGGGCTTTCGATCTATAGAAATTAGTTGTTTAGTAAAATTATAATATCTCTACAAGTCTACAACACATACCCGTTGTAAATATGAGACCGTATGAATCATGACTAAGAAATACAAAAGTATTAATTAATTAACTATATAATATCAGAAACTGTTCACAGACTAGCCAGTACCTTGTAATATATATATATATATATATATATATATTGAACATTTATGGGGAGCTCCTTTATCGTGCTATAAAACATAATAAAATTAATTTGTTAATTCATAAGATCAAACAATCACCAAGTGTCTTAGATAATCTCCATATACTATAAATGAACACGTAGATTGCTTTACTAGAATGTGGAAGATGAGATCTGATCCATGACAATTGCGAAATGTTCCAGATATCATCTCTATTAAAATCATATATATATATAGGTTGTCAATTCAGTAGGTTTTCTTTTTTTTTTAACCTATGTGTAGGTATTTTTTTATACAGTTATATGATATGTATGAAAAGACGTGTATTATTAATGCTATTTTTTTCTATTACTTTTTAATATAAAAAAATATGCAAAAAAGAATTTTCATTGGCTAAATTGAGTAATATCACTCTCTTATCTTATTACTTGATACGTAAATTTTACTGGAAAATTTTACATTTTAATTATATTATAAAGCATTAAGTAGGAAAGTGGAGAATAGAGTAGTCTTAACATTTCTCGTGTACATATATACGCATATAAGTATATATAAATTAAATATATACGTTACCAGATTAAAATAGTCCAATTAACTTTATAAGTTTGAGCGTTTAGGGTCATCCATGACATTAGCTAAGGAGAGTAATCCCACTTATAAAATAAGGTATTTATATGGCAGAACATGAAAGGAGGGAGGCGAGGATATGGTGGTTAGCCCCATGATTGGGGAGTTGAAAAGTTTGTTAAATACTAAAAATATATAAATAATATTAATGCGAGCTGATGATGATATATGATATATCTCTGTGGGAGTCGACCGTGGAAGAGGGAATCTCTACCTACAAATATATTATATTACAAAAGTGAGTTAACAAATTAATAATAATGGTAATATAACTATATAATACTTAATTCGGGTCAGGAAGAAAATCTTTTACAGGCGATTTGGTCACATAAAAATGACAATTATTACAGATCAGATGGGCAATGCTTTTAAACAGGGCACCTAACTGTCACCTGTTTCCCAATTTAGGGGTAATTTATTAATTATAGTTAAAAGGTAGAGTTAATTGGCTGGTTTCTATGCTGATTATAATTGGTATTATTATATTTTAATTTTGTTACAGTAGAGATCGAGAGGTTCGTACTCGTATAACATATAATGATGATAAGGTGGTGAATATAGTAGACTACTTTGTGAGGGGATTTTAGTGTGTCTTTCTTTTACATTTTTTCCCCCTTGTGTAACAAAGAAAATTTGAGCTGTTAAATTTGTGATGGTGGACGTCTTCAGTTCTTTTTTTTTTTTTTTGGTTCGAAATAAACCTATTACAGCATTTTTTGCAAGAAAGCAATAGTTCAGATGACTGTTTCGTGCCTATTAGGAAAAAAATTAAAAGAAAATTGTTTGTTGTGAATGGTAATAATAAGCCAAAATGTTGTGGTTACCTAAATTTATTTTTTTATTTTTTAGGGTTCGGATTGGTAGTAGCTAGCTGGTTCTTAGATCTTTGTAACGACTTACTACATTTGACAGGCTAGGCTTGAAACTTATTAGAATGTATTTATTAAATTCTTAAGTGAACATCTATCATTAATGATTAGTGAAAGTGGCATTACTACAATTTTACAATTATCATCATAGATTTTTTTTATGATACCCTAGAATAGAGATAATTGATTAATAAATAGATATTTTAACTAATTTCACCCTGCCAATATCTTGTAATAGTCTAATACGGAGTCTTCTTCTAGTGAATTAGCTATACTTTCTGAATGTTTAATCTAGGACCCAATTTTGTCAAAAGATTCGTCAATTTAGCGGACCGGATATTTAAACTTGTTCACATTACAATATTTTCCACGAAAATTAGGTAAAATAAAATAAAATTGCGTATTGGGTCATCCCCTCTTATTAATTCTTCCACACTTATTCTTGCCTATGTTTTAGAAAGAATAGAGAATTAAGTAGATAGAAATATCAAAATGTGTGTCTACACTGCGCTTGCGTGCTCATTATTGTTATTAATTATATATGCACACATTTCACTTTATCTTTTTGTGTGCACACTATATATGTAGACTTGCATTATGTATCCATTAATATCTAATATATGACATATGATACAACAAACAGAGTAATAATCGTTAGTCAAAAATAATTTTATTGAAAACAAATTATTTTCTTTATCTGTCCATGCACGTAAATCTAGCACACCATTAGCAGCTATATTAGAACTATCCATTTTTATTTTTATTTTTTTTTATATATGTTACAAGCAATTATTATACTATATTTGTAGATAACAATAATATGTGAGGTAAAAATGAGTAGATACACACCAATCCTACGTATTAAATTTTGTAGTGAGGAAGACGTATGGACAAAGGAAGTTTGGTGTGTTTTTTTTTTCTTTTTTTTAATATTAAACTTCGTTAGGGGAAAAAGGTTCGTGACTTTTGTGTGTATTTTATATTATTTATAGATTGGAATAATTGAAAAAGTTTAATCAACGTTTACTTAAAAAGTGCGAGAGAAGAACATGGAAGGAACAAGGGGAAGAGGAGCGTGTGGGACCCTTGATAGTGAACTAGATTTTCAGGGTGCAATGACGAGAACCCAAGAAATCTCGCCACGTGTGCATGTGGTGACTGACTGACCAGTTCTGTCTCCTTTTTTTAGAGGGCAGAACGCGGGGTTAGAGGTGACGTGTACTTTGTGCACCAATGAACTTCCCCACCCAAACCCAACTCCCTCCCATTAGTCTAGTCTTTCTTTCTCTCTCTTAAGCAGCTATGAAATGAATAGGCCAATGAGGAAACTCAGATTCATACCGATTTGTTTGTTTCTGCTAATCCAATCCCCATTTCCCAAATTCTAATTCCGTATTGGTTAGAGTAATGCTAAACAAGAAAGGTAATACACAATTAGTTCAATTGATATTTTAGTGTAACTGAATTTAGACAAACCGATGTCATCACGAGTAAATATGTTCTAATATGTCATATCATATTCATATTCATAAAAAAAGCGTTTTGAACCCTCAAAATTTAGTCAAATTTCGTCAAACATGTTTATCGTTTGATTATAACACCATAATGAAACATTCATCAATTCATACTTTCCAACATTCATAATCTCTATCACAAAATTACCCTCAAAATTACTAATGACAGGCTTAAAAGTACGTTTCATAAATTTTTAATCACACGACACTCGAATGATTTTTCTCTAATGAAAAAACTAAAACACTTTATAGAAAGAGATAATAAAATGCGAATAAGAGTATATAATAAAGCTAGGAAAGCAAGGAGGCGGGGGGTATCGTGGCAGAGTATTAAGAAGCAATGACTCTATTTAGACCCACCCCCACCTCGTTTTGGTCACTTATTGGCAATCCAAAATTGAGTGCTGCTTTTTGTAGCAATGTAACACGTGGTCATCTAATACATGTCTCAGGTGGACCTAATTCCAAACCCCTCCTCACCCTTCTCCACCTTATATATATATCCCCCGACTCTCTCTCTCCCTTCCCTCCTCAAATCTCATCACATTCAATTACTTCCTTCTACAATTTCCTTATACCATCACTAGTGTCACTCTCACTTAGCTCTCTCTGTCTAAAAGAAACCAAACCCCCCAAAAAGCTAATCAATAAAGGGCTATCACAATCTCAACAAAGAAGAAAATTTTCAACTATTTCCATCTCCCACCTTCCTCATAAGCCAATCAAAAGTGAAAAAAATTTAGAGCCTCTAAGTTAAGCAGTACTACAAGTAGTGCTAAAATAGATTTCCAATGGCTTCATCCACATCTCCAAACACTTGGGTTAAGCCTACAATCCCTTCTTCAACACCAAAAGGTGCCTCTGCAAAAATCAGAAAGCCCGATTACATAAGCTGTTCTCTACAAGCCCCTTCTCTTATACGAATTCCCAAACAGAGTACTCGTACTAGTACTCCCACTTATAATCAACCTTCTACAACTTCCATCTCCATTAATCCCACCACAAAATTCCCAAAGGAAAAGTCTCAATCCTCCTCCTTTTCGGATAACCGGCCGGCGGCGCCGGAGTGGAACTTCTTCCAGAAAGCGGCGGCGATTGCGCTCGACGCCGCGGAGAGCGCCTTAGTGTCACATGAACGCCGACACCAACTCCCAAAAACCGCCGACCCGAGGGTTCAGATCGCCGGAAACTTTGCTCCGGTGCCGGAAACTCCGGTCCAGCACTTCTTACCGGTGGCCGGAAAAATTCCCAAATGCATTGACGGCGTCTACGTGAGGAACGGAGCCAACCCCCATTACGAGCCGGTGGCCGGGCACCACTTCTTTGACGGCGACGGAATGGTTCACGCCGTCCAATTCAGAGACGGCGCCGTCAGCTACGCCAGCCGGTTCACCGAGACGAACCGGCTGGTCCAGGAGCGAGCCCTGGGCCGGCCCGTTTTCCCCAAAGCGATCGGCGAGCTGCACGGCCACTCGGGCATCGCCCGGCTCCTCCTCTTCTACGCCCGCGGAGCATTAGGACTCGTCGACCCGACCCACGGAATGGGGGTGGCCAACGCCGGGCTCGTCTACTTCAACAACCGGCTCCTCGCCATGTCCGAAGACGACCTGCCGTACCACGTGCGAGTCACGTGCAACGGGGACTTGAAGACCGTGGGGAGGTACGACTTCGAGGGCCAGCACCGGTCGACCATGATCGCCCACCCGAAACTCGACCCGGTCTCGGGCGAGCTCTTCGCGCTGAGCTACGATGTCATTACGAAGCCTTACCTCAAGTACTTCAAATTCTCCCCCAATGGAAAAAAGTCCCCCGACGTGGAGATTCCTCTGCCTCAGCCCACCATGATCCACGATTTCGCCATAACCGAAAACTTCGTCGTCGTCCCGGACCAGCAGGTCGTTTTTAAACTCCCGGAGATGATTCGGGGCGGGTCGCCGGTGATATACGACAAGGAAAAGGTCTCGAGATTCGGGGTTTTGGACAAGAATGCCCCTGACGCTTCGGGTATTAGATGGGTCGAAGCCCCGGATTGCTTCTGTTTTCATCTCTGGAACGCCTGGGAGGAGCCGGAGACCGATGAGGTCGTCGTAATTGGGTCCTGCATGACGCCACCCGACTCCATTTTCAACGAATGTGACGAGAGCTTAAAGAGCGTTCTCTCCGAAATCCGGCTCAATCTCCGGACCGGGAAATCGACCCGGCGACCCATTATCTCAGCCGAGTCTGAGCAGGTCAACCTCGAGGC
This sequence comes from Trema orientale, assembly GCA_002914845.1. Classification (NCBI taxonomy): domain Eukaryota; kingdom Viridiplantae; phylum Streptophyta; class Magnoliopsida; order Rosales; family Cannabaceae; genus Trema; species Trema orientale. Next base: position 175,303 of record JXTC01000444.1, read on the forward strand.
TGGAATGGTGAATCGTCACCGGCTCGGGAGGAAAACCCGGTTCGCTTACTTGGCTCTGGCTGAGCCTTGGCCTAAAGTTTCGGGTTTTGCTAAGGTTGACCTCTTTACTGGCGAGGTTACGAAGTTCATCTATGGCGATCAGCGTTATGGGGGTGAGCCTCTGTTTCTCCCCAGAGACCCGTGTTCGGAGGATGAAGACGACGGTTACATCTTGGCTTTTGTTCATGATGAGAAGGAGTGGAGATCAGAGCTCCAAATCGTTAATGCCATGGATATGAAGCTCGAAGCTTCGATTGAGCTCCCATCAAGAGTGCCGTACGGTTTTCATGGCACATTTATAAGCTCTAAGGATTTGGAGAAGCAGGCCTGACTCTTCGTGTGTATATCTCAACTGACAACTGGGTCATCTTATAGTCTTCGATCGATATATACATATATATAGTTATATACATATATATGTGTCTGCGGTTTGTAGAGTGGTGTTAAGCAGACTTCAGAGGAGACTTACCAGAGGGATGATGACAGATTACGTCCCCGGAATCTCTTCTGTTTGATTATTTATTTTTACAGCGTTTTTTGTTGTTTGTATTATAGATACAGTGAGAGGTTTTACAGAACCAGCTTGAAGCTTTTGGGCTGTAGGTACTTATGGAGCTCAGCTGGTTTCTGCTTATTCTTTCGCTTTGTTATGTGTAGAACGAGAAGTTTTTAAGTACATAAATTAGAAAAATATCGCATTCTGTATTCTCTTTATGTTCTTCTTCTCTCTGTTTCTAATGTCTGTGAACACTCTGTTCTGTTCTGTTTATTAGCTTATAAAACAGACTAAATATCTACATGAAAGAATTTTTTTTTTTTTTTTTAAAGATAATGATACCCAAAAAAAAAAAAACGAAAATTTCGTAGTAGTAGTAATAGGCCAAAAATGAAAAAATAAATACATAAATGCAAAAACAAAATCATATTAATAAAGTTTTCATTTAAAACCTTTTTTCTACAAATACAAATATAAAATAAATAAATAGAGCCATAATTGTTGAATTTATATTCTTACTAATCTATGCTTGAACTCTAAATATTTAAGAAACAATTTTTTCTGAAGAAAAATCAAGTTAGGATTTCCTTAAAATGGTCCAATGCACTTCAAAACACCAAAAGAAAATAATTGAAGAGAAAATTGAACAAATTTCCATATAATATTAATAAATACAAAAGAGAGAATTGAATACAAAAAATAAAAGATAGACATATCATTAAATCTTGGATGATTTAGTTGCTAATTACTAAAATAAAAACAACTTTCCAATCAAAACATATATCTCAAAAAAATTCCACTCAAAAAAAATAAAAGTATCATCAAGTTAGATTAAGGGTAGATATATTGCCACCCCATTTTTTCTCTTCCCACCCCTAAATTACTAATTTTTGAAGGACAAAAATAACCTCAAATAAAATGACACAAATGAGTACAAATAATATTAAATAATTAGAATATTTATTTCTTAACTAGATTTTTTTTTCCACACACCCCTTAAACATAATTGATAAAAAAATTACTTGAAATAATCTTAAATAATTAAAATATTTTTAGTTAAATGAAGTTTATTAGTGATAGATGAGTATATTATAAATTCAAAATTTTAACTCTCTTTCACTCAAAAACCCTAAAAAATAATTTAAGAACTTTAATTTTCTTTCTCTAATTCTCAAAAACTCTAATGATTCAAGAACTCCAGCTCTCCTTCTCTCTAGATCTCAAGAACCCTAAAAAAATAATTCAAGACCTCTAACTATCTCTAGATCTCAAAAATCCTAAAAATGATTTAAGAACTCTAACTCTCTCTCTAATTGTCAAGTACTCAAAAAATAATTATTAAAATATCTTGATTATTGGGATGATCGAAGAAAAAAGGTTAAAGAAGAAGAAGACAAGGAATGAAGGATTTTCAAAGGGTGGTAAAAGAAATTTTATTTGAAATTTTTATTTATGATTAATTTTGGAATAAGAAAACTTTTAAAGAGGGTATATTAAGAAAATATTTTAATTTTAAAATTTAAGAAGAGTGAAGAGAAAAAGGTAGGTGTCAATAGAAATACCCTTAAATTAAATAGAAAATATTTCATTCAAATAGAAAATTAAATTAACTACTTAAGTAATTTGAGTTTGTCTTTGCTTTCCTATTTTTTAAAAGAAGTTTTGAAAGTTTAAATAATGAGATCAAGGAAACTCTTTTGAGAGAATAAGGAAAGTCTTTTCCTATTCCATTTATTTCTCAACTTTGAGATTAAATAAAAAATATATTTAAAATTTAATTAAGTCTTTAAATGCATAAAAATGTCAATTTATATCTTATATAAGGATATTGTTGCAAAGGAAAAAAATTTAGTGGGAGGTAGAATTTTTATTATTTTACACATGCAATAAAAACATTATCAAAAGTTGAGTGGGGCGTGGCTCCCGCTTGCCCCTAACCTTTGCCCCTGTCTACATATACACATATATACTATAGTATCCGAGTTTCTCTAGTTAAAATCCAATCTTTCTTTGTTGCTCAAACATGATGTTTTTTGGCACCTGCTGACCATAAGTAAATGAGTAATGGATTGTATCTTTTTCATTTTCTATGGCTTTCGTTTTCGTTTTGTACGTGGTAATATTAATAAGTTAGAATTATATTGTATATTATATTGTTATAATTCAGTATTGGAGACGACCCTTTTTATTTTTTTATTTTAAAAAATATGACAAATCAATCAATCAATGGATGAAGAAAAAGAGAAAAAATAACCAAATTATAAGTTTTTTCTCTCCCATTAAGCACGTAGTAGTACTAAAGAAGAAGAAATGAGCCAATGGGAGTATCCAATGCAATGGGGAAATGTGTTCAAATTTGCAATCAATCGATACCCGACAATTGTTCTGTTTACTCAAAACAACCGACAATTTAAGAATTATTAAGTTAAAGGAGGGAAGAAAATATGAATTCAAAAATAATGATGATAACTAAAAGAGGAAATAGTCCACATGTTGGATGAGGATTTTCCGCCGACTTAAATTTAAACAAATTAATAATATTGTTCTAAATATTAGATTATTGAAATTGTGTTGTTAATTTATTGGAATTAGCAAATTCGTGTGAATTTAAGTAGGGGAAATGAACAACAATAAGATCATTTCAAGGTAAAATAGTATTTTTTAAAATCAATTTTTTCGGATGACCTTTTGAAATAATTGTAATGATTTATGATTGAGTTACCTAGAATGATTATTGGTCCTAAATTATTGACCCATAAAATGGACCAACAATCAGTCTGGTAATAACATTAATCATAACCTAACTAATTAATCCTAATTCCATCCAAATTTCATTTGAGTCGATTTTTGAAGTTAAATTATCCATCCAATTTTGGTGTCTTAATCTCAGTAGCCAAAAAATGGATAATACATCATATTACAATGAAAATGATAAAATTAATAATTAAAAAAAAAAGACTTAAGGTAATTTTAAATTTTAAATGACCACCAAATTAGACATGTGATTTGAGTGATGGTGAGTTTTTCTCCTTTGTGTGTATATATATATATATAAAGTAACTAATTGCTATTGGCCAATGGGGAATTTATTGGTGGCGATTTCTTATTGGTAGCATTTATAGTGTTTAGGCTCATTATCGGACCAATCCCAAGAAGAAACATCATTACGGCCGACTCGACAGATTTCAACGGTTTATAAAGCAACGTTTGAGCATAGATATTTCAATGGTGACTCCATAATTAAATGGTTGTCCAATCTCAAAAATGAAGATAGAATGATTTTCGGGGTTAACTTTGTAAAGTTCTTTACTGTTTCGAGGAATGCTAGTAACACTCTTTTTTACACTTTTTTTTGCACTCTCCTAATCTCACTGCTTGACATGTGAATTCTACTATGATTTGTTGTATTATTAAAATATTAAACTGGATAATGGAATTTATGTATCAGATAGTGAAACTAGAGAGTGTAAAAAAAAGTGAGAAAGAGAGTACATTTAGCATTTCTCTACTATTTTTAGATGAAGATAAGTATATCAATGAAAAGTTTCCACGTGACAACTTTCTTTTTCTGGCTTTGTACATTGCTTTTACTCTTGCTAATACCTATTCTACATAGTTTCACCAAAAAGCAATGTAAATATCTCATGCTTTTATATATAAATATAATATGGGCACCAATTCAGTAGGTATTTTTTTCCCCTATGCATAGGTATCAATTTGGCCAATGAAAATTTATCATGCACATTATTTTATAGTAAAAAATAAGAGAGAGAAATAACATTAATGATACACGTCTTTTAATGCACTTTATTATAGCCGTTAGATCACCATTAGATGATGATCTAACGGCTAAAAAAAATACCTACACATAGGTAAAAAAACAAATACTTACTGAATTGACAACTAATATATATATATATACACATACATGTATATATGGTATTAATTCAAGAGGTATTTTTTTTATCTATCTATGAGTATTGTTTTGCCCAATTAAAATTTATCACACATGTCTTTTCATGTAAAAAATAGAGAGACAAAAACATTTGATAATATGTATTTATTGTTATTATTTTTTTTCAACTACTCAAATCATGGTAATCGTTAGATAATATGATCTAACGGCTAAAAAAAAATACTTACTGGATTATGACCTATATATATATTATATACATACATATACACTCTGAAATTTAATTGTGAGAAGTAGTGTTTGGAGGAACAACTGATGGTAATTATTAATGTTATTTTAATTGGAGTACTTTAAATTATGTTGTCCAGTAAGTTCACATATAATTGTTATACGACTTACAGTTCTTTTGTCAAGTTAATCTTATAAAGTAAAGTCATTGACCAAAGATAAGTTCTTGTATTAATTACACCATGAACCAAAAGTTTAAATCGAGTAAAGTTCAGGCATCACACATAACGTCAACTTTGCTTATAATGATAGAGAAGAATATATATAATTTGTTGGCATATTTACAGACAAAATGAAGAGCAAGAAAAGGGGCAGACAATTGTTGAAGCTCGTTGGTTTTGCATCACAAATTGCGGTTTATCTTTGGAACAGAATTATTGGAAGGCTTTTCTACCCCCAATCCTCATATGGTATTGCTTTGGTGCTTTAAATGATCATTTCAATACAAGCTTCATTATTACAAATAAGAATCATAGCTAGGCATCGTTTTTTTTCCCCCCCTAATGCATGGTGATCGCAATCTACTCCAACAAAATATGTCATAAGTGCAAATGATCAGATTTATATAGTAAGGAACACTTACCGTGATTACGTGTTTTTAAATGTCAAATTATATCAAAATAGTTCTTAATTATGAAATACTTTCATGAGTACCATAGCTGGTTGGTTATCTTTCGGTTGTGTACCACATAATGTTCCTACATTTATTGGCCAGTAGTACCATATTAGAAGGGCGTTCCAATTCATGTTGAGGATATGGGCTTCTTCTGTTCCTGATATATATATATATATATATATTGGCAACCATATATATTATGGTATATACATATTGGATGGTGGCTCAGTATGTAGGGTATGTGTCTTTTCTAGTTTGTTCAATGCTTATAACCCAATTGAGGGTATATCCTTTGATCCGTATGGTCTTGTTTTGTTTTTATATTGAGCTAGCAGCAGGTGATCTCTTGCAAGCCATGTGATGTGAGGTTGAAATCAATAGCTTCATGAGATAAATACACAGTCGATCCAATTAAAGAAATTAATTTGGCACATGATCGAGTGCTTGCTTAGAGATACTTAATTATTGATTTTTTTTTAAATTTAAAGACTAATTCAGGCCTAGTTATTCCTAATAATAACTTAATTAATTTTATGAGACAAATAATTAATTCAGTTCACATATTGAGAGTTTTTATTATAGTATGAACAAACTTTTATTGATTGTTCTCATTCTAACAATTTGCATGCTAATAATTGAAAGTTCAAATAAAGACCATAATAACTGGAATGGGATCTGCTGTCCCATTTACCATCTCATCAAGCTAACAACTAAGCAAAGAAAAAATATTCCATTTAACAATTATTTTATATTCTTTTTTAGGGGAGTAGTTAATTTGTTAGTGTTTAACTAGATATTGGGATAGCAAATGAGACAGCATTTTAGGACAATAAATCTTAATTCCATAAGAGCTACATTTTTCTTATCATCAAGTACTTAATTGGGCTGTATATATTTTAAGCAAAACCTTCAATGGAGGCTAATTTATTCCAAATAGAACAAGAAAAAGAAAAGAAGAGTTAAAAAAAAAAAAAAAATCTAGACAAGCACTATTCAGAAATCTTTTTACCAACTACTCTAGGAGAATGCTTTGTATCTTTCTTTGCCTTGAGTTTAGAAAAAAGATTCTGCCAACATTGTTCAACCCTAACTCTACAAATTTTCTGTGTTTTTGTTAGGTTGTCCTAAGCTTCATCCAAGAACGTAGTCCAATAATCATGTCCATGTGGAATCATATGGATGCATTTGTCTCTTGAAGTCCTAGACTAGATTTCTCCTAACTAAATCGGACTATATATAGGGTGTCATTAATTTCTAGTCTCACATGTGTAAATAGTATCTATTAATGCTCATGTTACCTGAAAAATTTTTTCCGTTTTCCTACCTGAAATATATTTTCCGCTTTCCAAAGTCTATTTTTTTACCGGACCCTATCTAATATTTTGCTTGAACGTGTAACTTTTTGCCTGGGCCACTAGTGCCTCATTTTTTATGTGGGACTGAGGTCTTTATATATGGATTCTTATTGTCCTTATCAACTAAATAATGGAAGAACTATAATATAATTCATGTCTTTCGAAAAGTAGAATCATGCTAACTCAACTTAATTCTCCGTTCAAATCAGTATAAAGACGGTTTTCTTAACTTTTTTTTTTCGGTTCTTCAGAGATAAAGTATTTGTTTGTATATGAATGCTATATATTTCGCCTTGCAAACAAATATGCGAGTAGTTATTTAGTATTAATTATAATATAAATCATATTCATTTATATGTAACTTAAACATATTTAATGTACTCTATTTAAATTTTGTCTTAATTCTAAGCTGCAAATAATTATTAATATATAACAATTTGGTTCGGTAATCCATATCTAAAGTCACAAGGTAGTTAGAATATTCTGTTATGTTTAAATTAGATACTTCTTTTAATGATAAATATAGCTAGGTTGTTTTAGAAATATAATTGTTACCTAAACATGTGCAATTATGAAAAATGAATTTTTTTTAGGTAATAGATGTTCAATTATTAGAATTTCGATTGCGATCAAATAATTCCATGCACGTCCAACATGTGGGTTTTTTAATTGAGAAATCAGAAGAAAGACAAGTCCAAAGAATTAGCTAGATCTCTCTAGAAAAAGAAAAAATTAAGTAAATTAGGCACAAACGAGCAGCTAGCTGGGACTGAACGTGCATGCAGCTTATGATATTTGTGGGCTCGTGTGGCTAGCATTATTGGCAGGTGTACTATGATCGATATATATATATATAACACCCAAAATTATTCATGACCTCAGACTCTTTCATGTTATATACATTTTTTATTTGCATGAGGTGGCATACTATATCATATAATTAAATACATGCACGCTTCATATGAGCAATGTGTAAATCCAAGAAAGCCAACTCTAGCACCACGTGTAAAACCTTTAGAACATGATGAAAACAAGATCATGGTTGTTGATACTAAAAGTTGGTAAAACAACGGGGTTGATAATTTTTTTTGGATATAGAGAATAGTAAAGAAAATAATTAAGACAATAAAGAACACAAGCGAGATTTTTAGAATGGTTCAGCCTTTCGAACAAAGTGCCTACGTCCACTATAGCCAATGTTATTTTCTCAGTATACTGGATACAGGAGAGCTTTCAGTTGGGGTCCCCTTTCTTTGCTCATGAGCCTTGTACTTATAGGCCTGAGGAGAAAGGTTCCTATTACAAAATAAGATCTTTTTAAGATATCAAAAAGATTATAAAAAGATTATATTGAATACGAAATTCGTATTTATTTCCCCCAAAATCTAATAAAATCTCCCTTAAATTCCAAATCTAATTCCTAATATCTTGAAAACTTGAATTTTGGATGGAAGAAATCTCAGCATCATAATCTGTGGATTTGACGTATAACAATTGCTCCCCGGTTCTTAATGTCACTTTGTGCAGCAAGAACTTTTTTGTTCTCTCGATCTGCTCGGGTTGCTTCTTCTTATGAGGCGAAGGAAGGTGTCGAACCACCACTCCTTTGTCCGCTTATCTTTATTGCGAGCTGAAAATGGGGGTCAATTTAGGAGGTCGAATATTTTCACCGAACTGATTTTCTTCGCGAATGTCTTATTTATCGAATTTCTTCCAACATTGCTCACATTATACTTAAGAAGACTGTATTTCCCTTCGCGTTACGAGCAGCTTGGTTTTTATATACACTTGAAGAAAGTGTTTATCCTTCATAGTATAAAACAAGCAATTTTAACTTAGCCACAATTTTATTTTAAAATTGCTTCGTTTAAGACTAAGACCTTCAATTTATCGTTGATGGTTTAATCTTGTTCTAGTACTTATCACGATCCGCGAACATGATCCAACTACCTCGAACATGGTAGTTTTTGAATCTTGAACTCTTCGAGCACCCGAACACTTGATCGCTTGAACACGCGAGCACTCGAACCTCGAACATTCGAACACACGTGTGCTCGAACTGTAGTACTAGAACACGATTATCTGTGTTTCACTACACATTGTGCCCCATTAGTCTTGAGGTGACAAAGCAACATGAAACTAATTATTGAAGGAGTTTTACTTAAGACAAATTCAAAAAATGAACTTATCATTATTCGAGTAGAATTGTTACAATGAAAGGAAAAACACAAGACTTAATAATACTTCTTGTATCTGTGCTTGTTCTCGTTCTTCCTCCAGGAGGTCGAGATTTCTTTGTGAAAGCTCGTGATTAGTCTTCTGGTTGTAAGCTTCCGCTCTTTGAGTTTCTACTTCAAGTTCTACTGGGATCATCGCTTCGTGTCATATGTCTTCTTGAATGGAGTACTCTTGAACTGTGTTATTGTCTGACATAGTTTTCTCTAGAACTCTAAATCTGTACATTACACATCTTGCGACGAATCCAACAATTGTACTCGGAGTGATGGACCTTATGGACTCTACTTTTACCCATTTAGCTTGGCAGTTCGCACTTCATGGTAATGGGAAAAGCCTCATCGTGTTGTTGCTTGTAGCCCATCACGTCCTTTCATCTCGTTGGCCAGTTGCATCCTTAAAGCACATCTTTTTAAGTCTGCCCCCCAAAATGGTTACCACGTAATGTAGTGGGACCGAGAAACCTCGTCGATGTAGCTCATAATCGCATCTAGCTTCTTATTCTCCAGTGGGCAGCTCGTCATCCTTTAAGTACGGACAGATGGAATCTATCCAGGACGACTTTATTAAGTGAGCTCTTCTACAAATCCAGTCTTCTTATACTCGTCGATCACACGAGGATTCAAGTTCTGATTGATTCGGCCATGGACTCGCGATCTGCAACTCACACGTCTAGGCCTTTTTCTTAGCGGTCCTGATTGACTGGTTGTAGCATTTGCGAGCTTCTTGCTGCTCGCCTCATAGAACTCCAACTCCTTCTGGAGTTGGGAACTTCATCGCTAGGTGGTGGATCGAGGTGATGGCCTTCATTTCTCGAAGGAATGGTCTTCCAAGTATTGCATTATAGGCCGTTGGGCAATCCAACACGAGGAAATCAGTCATAATTGTTGTCTTCTGAGGTCGCGCTCTCACAGTGAATGCGAACTGAATTACACCCATGGGCAGGACACTTTCACCAGTAAAGCCGTAAAGCTTGGTTGTAGTTGGCTTCAAGTGTTGTACGCTCAAGCTCATCTTCTTGAGAGTGCTTAAGTATAGGATGTCCACCGAGCTTCCATCGTCGATCAGAGTTCGGTGGACGAGCATGTTATTGATCTGAAGAGTAACGACCAGCGGGTCGTCATGCGGATAGTGCACATCGCAAGCATCCTCCTCAATGAAAGTGATCTGCTCGATCTCTCTTCGAAAACTCTTTGTTGGACGATCTTCGAGATGAAGGACGTCTGTCCTTGGAGCTTCTCGAGTTGTGCGAGCTAAACTTCCAGCAATGTGAGGTCCTCCAAAGATAGTCCTGACTCCACCTCGAATCAGGTTATCGTGGACTGGAGAAATTGCTCGCCCATCATCATCCTCTCTTCGATCATAGTCTCTCCTTCGTTGATACCTCCCGAGATATCCCCACCGGATCAACTCTTCGATCTCGTCTTTCAGGTCGTAACAGTTATTAGTATCATGACCATTATCTCGGTGGAACCGGCGGTATTTATTCTGGTCTTTTCTCGCATCTTTCGATTTAATAAGAGGAGGTCACTTGTAGGGGACCCTGTCCTCGGTGGCCATCAGAACGTTCTCCCTACTATCAGTGAGCTCGCTATAGTAGGTGAACTTAGGAGAGTGTGAGTACCTTCGTTCCTCTGTATGAGATTTCTTCTCGAAAGAATATGCGGCTTGCTCATTATCGCCTTTTCTCTTCTTCTTGTTTCCCTTTTTGCTAGACTTGTCGTCATTCGGATAGTCTGTTGAGTCTTGTGTGTTCTCAACACGCATATATTTTTCAGCTCTCTGGTAGAAATCCTCCACATCAGTGCAATGGACTTTTAACAGATTCCTCCAAAGAGGTGTCTGGGGACGGACGCTTCCCGCCAGAGCCATCAAGAGTCCTCCCTCCGGTGCCTTCATCGCTTTGGCAGCTTCTTCATTGAACCGTTTTAGGTAAGAGCGGAGACTTTTGTTCTCATCTTGTTTGACATTGGCTAGTGCCAAGCAGGGGGTGGCGTAGGCTCTGGAGGCCTGGAACTGGCGGACGAAGTCTTGGGAAAACTGTTGCCATGAGGTTATCGATCCCTCTGATTGGTTTTTGAACCACTTTTTAGCCCCTTTGGTGAGCGTAACGGCAAAACATCGGCATCGGGCTAAGAGTTGTACTTGATTCAGATCCATAAGATCATTGAATGAGTCTAGGTGGTCCCGAGGATCTGTCTTTCCCTCATAGGCAGGGATAGTTGGCATCTTGAAACTATCGGATAGAGGAGCATTCCGGATCTCAGGTGTAAAGGGCGAGTAGTCTCCTTTCACCTGGTACTCCTTGCGAGCAATCAGGCGGTTAAGCTCGTTTCGTATGCGAGCTACCTCTTGTGCAAACTGGTCGTTGACTGGGACTGAAGCAGTCGAACTCCTGCTGGTCCCAATCCGCGAGGTGCTCACTCTTTGCTGGTTCAAGCGATCATGAAGGTCGCGTCCTCGCTCTCGATCAATATCTCCTGCTGCTCGGCCAACTCTCTCGAACACGCTGCATGTGGCTTATGACCTGGTCGCTCCAGCTCGCCGGTCAGCTCGAGTATTCTCTCGAGGTGGTCTTAGAGGGAGATCTCCTGTCTTCGCCTAGCTGGCGTCAGGAGCATCTATTTGATCACGAACTATTGAGCCCTCGAGCTCTCGATCTCACGAAATCTCGAACTTAACGAATGGGACTCCTCGCAATCTTGTTGTTTATCGAGCTGAACACAACCTCGAACATGGTCGCGCTGCTCTGCTGCTCGCTCCAGATCGTCGGGCTGATTACGACCTTAAACATGGTCGCGATGCTCATTTCGGGGCTGATCACCAGCCAACCGCTCCAGGAGATTCTGGATGGAGTTGACGATTGCTTGCACTTCTTCCAGTGTCTCCTCTTATTGAAGCTGTCGGGCTTGCAGCTCGGCCATCTCTACAGCTCGATCGGCATCATACATGGGTTCTTTCCCAGGTCGCTTCCTGGTTTCACCCTGATTAGTGCCGATAGTCTCACGGCTTCTAGTAGGCTCTGGGCGGTCGTTTATGGGAGTGGCAACCCCAGATCACGTCGGCTTCGATGCGAGCGGCCTGCGATCTTGCAACGGCAGCATCTCCGGTCTGGAGTTTTGGCGTCTCGTCATCACCATGTTTGCAGAGTTGTTGAAAACTGGAAAAACGGTGATTTTGGTTGGATATTTTTACCGAAAGCCCTCTTTCTAGCGCCAAATTGTTGATACCAAAAATTGGTATAACAACGGGGTTGGTGATTTTTTTTGGAAATAGAGAATAGTAAAGAAAATAATTAAGACAATAAAGAACACAAGCGATTTTTAAAGTGGTTCAGCCTTTCGAACAAAGTGCCTATGTCCACTATAGCCAGTATTATTTTCTCAGTATACTGGATACACGAGAGCTTTCAGTTGGGGTCCCCTTTCTCTGCTCATGAGTCTTGTATTTATAGGCCTGATGAGATAGGTTCCTATTACAAAATGAGATCTTTTTAAGATATCAAAAAGATTATAAAAATACAAATTTGAATTCGTATTTATCTCCCCCAAAATCTAATAAAATCTCCCTTAAATTCCAAATCTAATTCCTAATATCTTGAAAACTTGAATTTTGGATGAAGGAAATATCGGGATCATAATCTGTGGATTTGATGTATAACAATGGTCACTTAAAAAAATAAAATAAAATAACTGAAAAAGAGAACATGGTCCTTTAATTACCTCAAAAAATAAGAGGTCATGTTTATTAATCATAGGACTAATATGGTTGTTTATCACTCTCTGTAAGATATATGTACGATCGAGTAACTTTAATAATTAATCATAAATATATCATCGAAATTAAATAAGAAAAGCCCCGTTACTTACATAATTACATTAATAAATATTACACGTAGGACCCATTTGTTAGACACAACATGGGGTAAAAATAACGTAATTATTTTTATTATAACAGAGAGTAATTACAACAATAGACAAAACTTAGACATACTTTTAACAAGGATACAATAACTTAATTAATATCCACCATTTCGAACACTATTACACAACACCACCAAAGCACCTAATCCCACTCATTATCATTCATATAATTCACTCAAAATTGTATATATATATATATTTCATACACTTTTTTTTCATGGCATATACTTTCTCTTATTTCTCTTTTTTCTTTTTCTTTTCCATGCCATGTTGGGACCCAAGTATCCCATTTATATAATAGGGTCAGTTATTTATCAACTACCTATCAATTACTAGAATTCTCTAGTATGTCGGCTGCCAATTATTGACCTTAAATAAGTTCGAATAATTCTTGAAGTTTCCAGTACACATGCCGGCTTTGCTAGCGTGTCAGTCAACTTCGCAAGTTGTAACATTCATGCAACTTCTATAATCTTCATACGTAACTAGATAATTCTAGAATGTATCTAGAAAATTTTAGAGTCGGTGGTGACTTCCAACACTCTCCCTCAACACTGACTCATCCATATTCTTCCCACGATTTATATTGAGTTGCTCCCTGAGCTTTCGCATTCTTATAACATTGAGCCCTTTTGTGAATAAGTCTGCTTCTTGATCATCCATTCTGACTTGATACATCTCAACTTTTCCTTCTACTATCGCTGCGTTAGTGTACTTTGGATTTGGCCTTTGTATTCTCGTTCACCTTGAAGTTGTGACTATGAATTCAACTCTTCTTCTTGACTTTATTTAACCTGTTCTTCTTGCCTTGGTCTAACATCTTCCGACGGCCTTTGATACACACTTGTTTGCTAGGGACTTTGTATTTCTTTGTGCTCAATCGTCTTCATTACTCGGTTCTTCTTTAGCTGCTTCAGAACTTGATTGTATCTCAACAACCTGCTCCCCTATCTTCTGTTGCAATTGGTCTTCTATTTCTTTCGAATCTAGTGTTTCGTTCTTCCATGCCTTGTCCACATAGGTAGATTTTGCTAACATCTTATAAACTGACTCTAGTTATCGTCCCTCCATTATGGGTTTACTAGAAATCTCAAGGTCTTGATACACCTTAACGTCATGAGGTCCAAATATGACGTAGTGACCTGACACCGTTAGTTGCACCACTAACATCAAATTCTTCTTCATTCTACGTATGTGATAAATATTTTGAAGCGGCACTTCATCTGAGTTAAATTAGGGAACAATTACTGCCTTGCCGATATTGGTAATCAGTAAACTTGACTTATTGGTTGTGACCTCCACTCAAACTTTTTTGTACTCAGTCATGTTTCGTAACTTTTGTTTGTCACCTGTCATGTGGTTTGAGCATCCTGAGTCGACTATCCAATCCTTATCGTAGTCGATTTTTTCAGGAACCGTAGCTGTGAACGCTATTTCTTCTTCTTCAACAACAAAAGAAGCTTCGACATCCCACTCATCGTTGCTCTTTCGTTCATTTCTTGAGGTAGCTGCATTGCTCTTTGCTACTTTCTTCTTGGACCAACAATTTTTGGCCACGTGGCCCTTCTTCCCATAATTGTAGTATTTCCCTTCAAATCTTCTATTTTGGATTGGCTACCTTTGTTATCATTCTTCTGAGCTCCCTCTGGTTGTGAACCTCCATCTCTGTCGCCACCTCGTCTTAAGCCTCTACTGGCATTTTGTCTGTGATGATCTTTCTTGTAATTGCTAAAGAGTGCTTCTTCGTCACCCTTTAGTAAGGCCCTAAATGTTTACTTAGCCATAGCTTCTAGGTCAGCTAGCAAATTTTCTAATTCAATAAGAGAAGGTTGTTTTGACCAACTTTGTACTGTAGTAATAAAGCTCTTGTACTTGGGCCTTAATCCATGAATAATTATTTTGTGAGTTCTAGATTTCGATATGCCAGTAGTAGAATCTATGCAAAGTCTGCGACAAAGAGATTTTACCTTGGCAAAATATTGAGCGACGGTGATATCCTATTGCGTGATGGAAATAAGTTTATTCTCGAGAAGTTGCAATCTTGTATCGTTCTTCTTCGAGAAAAGTGTTGTAAATGTGTCCCACGTGTCATGCGGTGTCTTTGCTTCCTTGATGTGCTCTAACATCTCTTCCTCGACCATGGTCCTTATCGCGAACATCGCCTTGCCAGCTCTAATCTTCCATTTTTTTAGAGCCTTGGCATCATCTGGTTGTGTTGCCTCACTATTGCCAACGATCTCCTACAAGGCTTGGCCTTGGAGATAAAAATCCATATACATCGACCACGTGTTGTAATTCTGATTGTTTTGCTTCTTAATTCTACTGACCACTTGAAAGATCATTCATCATGGCTCAGCCAAAATTTAACAATGCCAAGCAAGCTTGATTTTGAAAACAAACTCTGCAGTGCTACATCACAAACAAATACTTGAAGCTTTTCAACAAATAGTTCTTTAAATGAATCACTTGGTAGCTCAAATTAGATCTGCAATCGACCCACTTTGATACCACTTGTAACATGCAGCACCTACTTGTTAGGTACAATACATGAAAAAAATAACATAGTTACTTTTATTATAACAAAGAGTAATTAAAACAATAGCCAAAACTTAGACACACTTTTAACAAGGACACCATAACTTAATCAATACCCATTATTTTCGGTACTATTACATAACTCCACCAAAGCACCTAATTCCACTCATTATCACTCATACAATTCACTCAAAATTATATAAGTAAATATATATAATTCACTCACTTTTCTTTCACGGTACACACTTTCACTTATTTCTCGTCTTTCTTTTTCTTTTCCATACCATGTTCAATGTTGTGAAAAATTTGCAAGTGCGCGAAATCGCAAAAAATAAGTAATAAAGTAGTGAGTATGAGTATCCTCCCACGAAGACTGTTGATTCACTAAGTGCCGAAATTTAGCTAACCCTAATTTTATTTGAATTAATCGACTAAAGAAAAATTAAATTAAATTAAATTAAATCTAAAAAAAATAAACTAAAAGTAATAAAAATAAATGAGAACAAAAATTAGAAACAAAAAATAAAACAAGATATAAATCAATGAGATTAAATCTAGGGTTTCCGATTTTACCATAACTAATTCACTCTAAAAATTCTCTATCTCATTAGCCTAAAATTATTCCCCTAGTTGATAGTCAAAATTCCCTAATTTATTCACTATCCTCTCCCGAGTTCGAGCAAAAATACTCTTAATTATCAATTCACTATATTCCTATGTGAATTAAACTAATTAAGAATTCATTAAGATCTATGGAAACTCATATAGTGACTACACAAACCATATAAATATATTCCTATTTTACATGTAATTTATGGCTTTCAATTCAACGAACTAGACACATAAATCTCCTTCTGATTTCAATATGATTAACAAATCATCTACTTAGTGGCCAATTAAATAGAAGCATTAAAAGTAGAATTGAAAACTCAACTAGCAAAAATAATTCATGGACTAAATTGAAAGAAAAATATTAAAGTATTATAGTTAGACTACATCGTAGCCCTAGAAAAGAAATCTAGAATATAATTAAACTAAGACAAACAAAAATATTAAGTATAAACATCCTAAAGAAAATAAAATCAAACTAGAGAAATCGCAGTTGAAAATGCTCCACTCCACTGTTCTGTCTCCCACCGATTTTCTCTCTCTCGAATAGTATGTTTCTCTCTCTAGAATGGTGTTTTTTTTCCCTCTATCCGGTAGTCCTTTTATAGCTAAAAAGAGAGTGTGTTTGAGTTATACACGAATTCCTATGCTCAAATATGATTGGTAGAATGATGTGGCAATTTCCCATTTCTTTCTCTCTCCTTATTTCACGTTTCTTATTCAAAATCCGGTAATAGGAGTATAATCCCATGCGACAAAAAAAAAAAGTAGGCTCAGTACGACTCTAAAGCTAATTGGTTCTTCAATAAGTTGACTTTAAGACCATGACGTGACAGAATTTGGTTGGCACAAACAAACGGTTGCACGAGTACATGCCGCATAGGATTGGACATGGCTAGACATCCACTAAAAATGCGGGCCCCATATGCCTGTTGGTCTCCTCACTTGCCTTGTCCTCCGTGTGTTACACACGCCAATCCGAGCCCTTGGTTTCTTGATCTAACGGCTGAAACGGCGAGTCTACTTCAGTTCCACACTCGCGCACCAAAACTTCTTTTAATCCAATTTTTTTTCATTTGTTTTCTTTATTCTAAATCAGATAAAAACAAATTAAAAAAAATAGTTAAATCTAAATCAAATTAACCTATCCTAATTAAATTAAATACGTAAATAAAATAGCTAAGACAAAGTAAAATTAAATTAAAACCAAATCTAAATAAAATAAAATAAAATAACTAAAATCTAAACTATAATTATTCAAAGGCACACATTTTTAATGAATAAAATAACACAATTAACTCTATTTTTATAAAGTTATCACAGCCCCAAACTTGAATTTTTGCTAGTCTTCAAGTAAAAGAAAGAAAGAAAAACCTAAATAAAATTCTAAACACCTAAACATGACTAAACTATGACCTAGTTCGATTCTTAAAAATTGCCTCAAAGCTTTCACATATTATAAAACTCAAAGAAAATTTTCGAATACTGTAAAAGTCTAGAATTTCAATTCAAATGCCAATCTGATTCAACTATAAATTCCTTGAATGTGTGTGTATAAATAAATAATTACACTTAATCACTTGCAACTCGGATCAATTTATGCAAATAAGTAAATAATAATAAATCTCTAGATATAAATATATAAACTCTATAGGCCTGATTTTCGTACCACTCTCCACTAATATAGACTAACACTACACCAAAGATCATTAGGACTTCCTTTAGCTTGTAATGTAAGACTAAGGTAACAGGTAGGATAAAAGACATTTTTGTGGCTCAAATCATCCTAAGCACATAAATTATTTCTCGGATCTTAACTTGACACTTTGTTGATATAACTCTCCTAAACTTATTTTTCACTTTCTTCTATCACACCATATTTTCCTTGTCATTGAAATACTATATCCCCAAACTTATTATTTTTCATAATTTTCACCACATTTTTTTATTCTCTTTTTTTTTTACATGGGTATAGTACTTTCTTCTTTTTTTTCTTTCCTTTTTTCATGCCTTAACAAAATAATTTTCTTTCATGCCTCAACAAAATAATTTTCCTCAACACTGCCCTTCCTCCCAAATTGTCGCATAACTCAAAATATATTTAACAAAGATCATATATGCTATCGGGTGCAAGGTAAAATGTTAGAAATAATTTAAAAGCTTAGGCTAAATATATGGGTGTCAAAGAAAAGGTCAATATAGACTCAATGAGATAAACTACGGATAGAAGTGTCAAGAGTAGGCTTGAAAAGTTTAATCGATTCAAATATGGCCTAAATCATATCTCTAATGCAATATAATCTAGGATTTCGTCTCAAGTGATAATCAAACAGGCTCTAGAGTTTAATTGAGATTTCAAAGATGTACTTAATTCTCATAAACTTTCTCTAAGTAAGCAAAATAATAAAATGCAACTATTCATGTGCTCAAAATTTTCAAGGAATCATAAGCAAAACCAAACTAACACAGAATCAAGTATATAGACAAAAACAACATTCATCATTCTTCTAAGAACTTTATTTAGTTAAATCAAGATCTTACCATTGGCATTCGATAATCAAACTAGGTCATAAAAATAAACCTAAACTATTAACTATTTTTCAATTTTTTTTTCAATTTTTTAAATTTTTTTTCTTTTTTTTTAGGAAATTTTAACTCCTTACCCCTAAACTTAAAATTAACATTATCCCCAAAGTTAAAAATAAAAGAGAAGGTAAAAAAAAACTCCCTCAGATTTTCACGCGAAGATAGAGGCTTCTAGTTGAGTTGTTGAGATGCACACTATCGACCTCCCAAACTTATGTAAGAACCTAAAACACACAAAACAAAATAAAACAAAACATAACAAAAGAAAAGAAAACTAAAAATTCAAAATTAAAAGAGAAAAAAAAATAATTCATGGGTTGCCTTCTAAGAAGCGCTTATTTTATAGTCATCAGCCGGACTCTTCAGCAATTCCTATCTAGGGTCGAATAGGATAATGGAAGTCTTGTGTCCATCACACCATCTTTTTGTCAACTCCTTACACAATTTGGCGTTCTCTTAAGCATCACCCATGTATACAAATCGACAATGAGAGGGCATGGGCTTAAGCTTAAGTATTAGAGGTTTTTGGATGGATGGCAATGGTCTAAGAAATTCCTTTCTAAGTTTCTTAAATTTCGGTTCTCTCCCATAAATAAAACTTGGCAAAGCTATCAAGTAATGTGCATCCTCCATAGACTCTCCATTTTCAGCTTTCATTATCTCAGGATGGACTATCCAAGCTTCTATTGGCACTTTTGTATACTCATCTTTAAAGGATTCGGCTAATTATGGCTCTGGTATGGTTGAACTTATTTCTTCAATGTCCACGGCAGTGTTTTCAAATTGCTCTACATTGTCTTCATCCACTTCACTTGGTAATATTGATTGAGAAAGAATAGTGAAAGCTTGTGTTTCTACAGATTCTTGCAAAGCATTTTGTGGCTTATAGAGTTGTTCACTATTCTCAGGTGTAATCTCCATATCTTCATGTTTTGAGTTGGTCTCAGTGTTGCTCAATAAAGATTCCTGTAGTCTTTCGGATAAAAGAGTTCTCAATTGACCCATTTGCTCATCAAGGTATCAAGATGCTGCATCTCGATTTGCAATGAATTGAGATGTTTTTTGTTCAAATTTAGCAAAGATATCTTCCAAAGATACCTTTTTCTCTTGTTCTTGAAATCCCGGTGAAAGATGCATCATGTGTTGATTGTACTATGAGAAATCTAAATAATTCTGCCACCTCGGAGTGTATGTGTTGGGATACGAATTATATTGCTGTTGGAAGTCTGACACATAGTTGGTTTGTTCGGTGGTATACGGTATAAATAAACTTCCAAATTGGCAATTAGCTCTCATATGGTTCCCTCCACATAATTCACACAATTGGCATGAAGTGTGAATAATGTTTGCTCTTAAATTATCCAACTGCCTCGACAAAGTAGCAACTTGAGCAAATAAAGTAGAGATGGTATCCGTTTCATAGACTCCAATGGCTCTTTTTGGCATGGAATATCCCGTTGGATTCTGATAATGATAAGTCATCATTTCTATCAACTCATATGCTTCATCAGTCATTATTTTATATAGAGATCTAGCAGTAGCTCCATCAATCATATTCTTAGTTATGTAGCTTAACCCGTTGTAGAATGTTTTAACTTGTAACCACATTGGCATTCTATTATATGGAGCTAACCTTAACATCTCCTTATACCTTGCCCATGCTTCAGATAGAGACTCTATGTCATATTGGACAAGGATATTAGTATTATTCCACATCTTAGCCACTTTTTTTTTACTCCAACTATGAACACCTGAAAAATCAAAACTAAAGACAAGGTAAAAATATAAAAATAAAAATTCAAATTAAGATTAAGGCTACTTAGTATCGATATTAATAAAAATCAAATAGTCCCTGACAATGGCGCCAAAAACTTGTTGTAAAAAATTCACAAGTGCACGAAATCGCAAAAAACAAGTAATAAAGTAGTGAGTATGAGTATCGTCCCACGAAGACTGTTGATTTACCAAGTACCGAAATTTAGCTAACCCTAATTTTATTTGAATTAATCGACTAAAGAAAAATTAAACTAAATTAAATTAAATCTAAAAAAATAAACTAAAAGCAATAAAAATAAGCGAGAAAAAAAATTAAAAGCGAAAAATAAAACGAGATTTAAATCAATGAAATTAAACCTAGGGTTTCCAATTTCACCATAACTAATCCACTCTAAAAATTCTCTATCTCATTAGTCTAAAATTATTCCCCTAGTTGATAGTCGAGATTCCCTAATTTATTCACTATCCTCTCCCGAGTTCAAGCAAAAATACCCTTAATTACCAATTCACTATATTCCTATATGAATTAAACTAATTAAGAATTCATTAAGATCTATGGAAACTCATATAACGACTACACAAATCTATTCCTACTTTACATGCAATTTATGGCTTTCAATTCAACGAACTAGACACATAAATCTCCTTCCAGTTTTATTATGATTAACAAGTTATATATTTAGTGGCCAATTAAATAGAAGCGTTAAAAGTAGAATTGAAAAGTCAACTAGGAAACATAATTCATGGACTAAATTGAAAGAAAAATATTAAAGTATCATAGTTAGGCTACGTCGTAGCCCTAGAAAAGAAATCTAGAACATGATTAACCTAAGACAAATAAAAATATTAAGTATAAACATCCTAAAGAAAATAAAATTTTAAAGTTGAAAATAAAATTAAACTAGAGAAATCGCGGTTGAAGAGGCTCCACTCCACTGCTCTGTCTCCCACTGATTTTCTCTCTCTTGAATACTATATTTCTCTCTCTAGAATGGTATTTTTTTTCCTCTGTCCGGTAGTCCTTTTATAGTTGAAAAAAGAGTGTGTTTGAGTTATACATGAATTCTTATGCTCAAATGTGATTAGTGGAATAATGTGGCAATTTCCCAATTTTTCTCTTTTCTTTCTCTTTCCTTATTTCACGTTTCTTATTCAAAATCTGGTAATAGGCTTATAATCCTATGCGACACAAAAAAGATAGGCTCAGCACGAATTTAGGAGCTGATTGGTTCTTCAATAAGTTGACTTTAAGACTATGATGTGGCAGAATTTGGTTGGTGCAAACAAACGGTTGCACGAGTACATGCCGCATAGGATTAGACATGGCTAGACATCCACTAAGGATGCGGGCCCCACATGTCTACTGGTCTCCTCATTTGCCTTGTCCTGCATGTGTTACACACGCCAATCCGGGCCCTTGATTTCCTGATCTAACGGCTGAAACGGCGAGTCTACTTCAATTCCACACTCGCGCACTGGAACTTCTTTTAATCTGATTTTTTTTTTCATTTGTTTTCTTTATTCTAAATCAGATAAAAACAAATTAAAAAAGAAATAGTTAAATCTAAATCAAATTAACCTATCCTAATTAAATTAAATATCTAAATAAAATCGCTAAAACAAAGTAAAATTAAATTAAAACTAAATCTAAGCAAAATAAAATAAAATAACTAAAATCTAAACTATAATTATTCAAAGACATACATTTTTAATGAATAAAATAACACAATTAACTCTATTTTTATAAAGTTATCATTTAACATTTGGGACCTAAGTTCCCTTTATATAATAGGTAGAGTTGGTTATTTATCAACTACCTATCAATTACTAGAATTCTCTAGTATGTCGGCTGCCAATTGTTGACATTAAATAAGTTCGAATAATTCTTAAAGTTTCCAGTCCACATGCAGGCTTTGCTAGCACGTCGGTCCACTTAGCAAGTTATAACACTCCTGCAACTTCTATATTCTTCATACATAACTCTAGATGATTCTAGAATGTATCTAGAAAATTCTAGAGTAGATGGTGACTTCCAACATTCTCCCTCAACACTGACTCATCTATATTCTTCCTTCGATTTATGTTGAGTTGCTCTCTAAGCTTTTGCATTCTTGTAGTATTGAGCACTTTCGTGAACAAGTGTGCTTCTTGATCTTCCATACTAACATGATGCCTCTCAAGTTTTCCTTCTACTATCGTTGTGTTAGCGTACTTTGGATTTGGCCCATGTATTCTCGTTGACCTTCGAAGTTGTGACTTTGGATTCACCTCTTCTTCTTGACTTGATTCAACCTATTATTCTTGTCTTGGTCTAATATCTTCCGACGGCCTTTGATCTACACCTGTCTGTTAGGGACTCCGTATTTCTTTGCACTCAACCATTTTCATTACTCAGTTCTTCTTCAGCTGCTTCGGAACTTAATTGAATCTCAACAACTGACTCCCCCTATCTTTTGTTGCATCTGGTCTTTTATTTCTTTAGAATCTGATGTCTCGTTCTTCCGTGCCTTGTCCACATGGGTAGATTCTACTGACATCTCATAAACTGACTCTAGTTGTCATTCGTCTATTATTGGTTTACTAGAAATCTCAAGGTCTTGATACACCATAACATCATGAGGTCCAAATAAGATATAGTGACCTGACACCGTTAGTTTCGCCACTGACAGCAAATTCTTCTTCATTCCAGGCACGTGATAAACATCTTGAAGTGGTACTTCGTTTGAGTTATATTGGGGAACGATTACTGCCTTGCCTATATTGGTCATCAATAATCTTGACTTATAAGCCGTGAACTCCACTTAACTTTTCTTTGTACTCGGTCATGTTGTTTGAGCATCCTGAGTCGACTATTCAATCATTATCACAGTCAATTTCATCAAGAACCGTAGCTATGAATGTTATTTCTTTTTCTTCAACAGCAAAATAAGCTTTGACATTCCACTCATCGTCGCTCTTTCGTTCGTTTCTTGATGTAGCTGCATTGCTCTCTCCTATTTTCATCTTAGACCAACAATTTTTGGCGACATGGCTTCCATAAAAATGGAGTTATTTAGTACTAATTTGCCTTAAGCTTTGCTATGGTCTTATTTAAATTAAATTGTTTCAATTATTTTTCTTGTTGTTTTGATGTTTTGTTTGTTTATGTTGATAGAAGAACGAAACAAAGGTGTTTGATACAAAATGAGGTGAATTTATACTTCAAAAATGGGTTATTCAAACCATTATGTTGAAGTTGAATCCGATACAGTCGTAACGCAATAAAAATAAGGCAAATCGGAGCTCAAATGAAGAAATAACACATCCGGGAAGCCGTGGTACCAAAGCAGCAGAAAAGTGGTGCTGCAGCACCAACTCTCAGGAAGTTTTGGCACCAATACACCAAAAATAATACCGCAGCGCCATCCCCTACGTCCTAGGTGAATAATTGACGGCCAAGATCAACTTTTTGACGATCCAAGTATTCAGATTTGACCTGCCTTAAGTTTGCAGGAACCAGCTCTTTAAAACTCTATCTTTGTGATTGTAAGAGGCATGTTAGGATAGAGAGAAAGAAAGAGTGGCAGCCATGGAAGGAGAGGAAGAAAAAGATGAAGACATGATCTAACGAATTCTATTTCTTGATTTTCTCTACAACATCAACACCATAGTTTGTTCTTAGCTTATTCTCTTCATTTTCTTATGAGTTTTTCATTGTCTTTTTCATATTTAGAGAGTGATATTGTTGAGAGCAAATCTTTGAAGGATGATTCAAGAGAGGAAAATCCAAGTTTGAAGGAGGAGATTGACAACCTCCATAAACACCTTCAAGCTCTTCAAAGAGGGAGAATTCTAAAACTCTTTTCTCTTTTATATTTTGCATTTCTTGAATTCATTGTATTAAATATGTTATTGTTCTCAATTTATGCCACAAGAATTTGTCTAGTTTTACTATGTGAATCAACCCAGTATCTTATTTTTGTTTATTTCTCTCTTCTTTCATTAATCAAATCTATAGTTGAGTTATTTGTTTTACTTTATGATTATTTCTTTTTATTTAATTGATCACTAAATAGATTGTTGAGTGAAATTTCGATGAACTTGGAAAAGGGATTAGAAATTTAGACTTAGGTAAAACAACATAAGATTACCTAGTTTGGAGTAAGTTTGCATAGGATAAGAATATACCTATATGACTTGTACAACCTCTTTGAGAATTACTAAACTTAATAAATCTAGTCAATTTATGTTAGAAGTAACATATTAGCTTGTCTAAGTATTTTCACTTATATCTTAGAACGGAGTTTATGAATGCATTCTAATTCTCGGTTGATAACTCTAGTTAATCAATTAATAGGGAAATTAGGAGATTGTGTGTTTAAAGGATGGTTGGGGAATTAATAAACCTATACATTTTTCTTATTGCTTGCTTTTACTTATTTTGCGTGATAGTTTAGTTTTTTTTATTTTATTTCATTAATATCAAATTACATTTGTATGGATAAAGTTAGGATTGACCAATTTTAATACTTGCTTAGACTTAATAATCAATCCATGTGGGTTCCATACTCTTAACTCCTAAATCTATATTATTTATGACCGCGTGTATTTTACGGGAGTGTGTAAATTTATAGTTACACATTCTAACTAACAGTGGCCCTTCTTCCCATAATTATAGCATTTTCCTTCAAATCTTCGATTTTGCTTGGATTTGCCACTTTTGTTATCATTCTTTTGAGCTCCCCCTGGCTGCGAACCTTCTTCTCTGTCGCCACCTCGTCTTGAGCCTCTACTGGCATTTTTTCTGTGACGATCTTTCTTGTAATTGCTAAAGAGTGCTTCTTCTTCATCCTTTAGTGAGGCCCCAGGTGTTTGCTTAGCCATAACTTCTTGGTCGTCTAGCAAATTTTCTAATTCAACAAGAGAAGATTGTTTTGACCAACTTTGTACTGCAATAATAAAGCTTCTATACTCGGGCCTTGATCCATGAATAATTATTTTACGAGTTCTAGATTTCGACATGCCAGTAGCAGAATCCAATGTAGAGATTTCACGACAAAGAGATTTTATCTTGGCAAAATATGGAGCGATGGTCACATTCCGTTGCATGATAGAAAGATGTTCATTCTCGAGAAGTTGCAACCTCGTATCGTTCTTCTTCGAGAAAAGTGCTGTGAACATGTCTCATGCGTCATTCAATGTCTTTGCTTCCCTAATATGCTCCAACATCTCTTCCTCGATCATGGTCCTTATCATGAACATTGCCTTGTCAACTCTAATCTTTTTATTTTTTTATAGCCTCGGCATCACCTGGCTATGTTGCCTCACTACCACTAACGATCTCCCACAAGTCTTCGCCTTGGAGATAAGACTCCATATATATCGACCGCGTGTTATAATTCTGATTGTTCTACTTCTTAATTCTACTGATCACTTGAAGATCACCCATCGTGGCTCAGCTAAAATTTAACAATGTCAAGCAAACTTGATTTTGAAAACAACCTCCGCAATATTAAACCGTACACGAATACTTGAAGCTTTTCAACAAATAGTTCTTCAAATGAACCACTTAGTAGCTCAAATTAGGTCTGTAATCGACCTGCTTTGATACCACTCATTACACGCAGTACCTATTTGTTAGGCACATTAATATGTAATAAAAATAACGTAATTACTTTTTTTTATAATAAAGAGTTATTACAATAATAGTCAAAACTCGGATATACTTTTAACAAAGACACAATAACTTAATTAACACCACTATTTTGGACACTATTATATAATCCCTACAATGCATCTAATCCCACTCATTATCACCCATATAATTCACTCAAAATTATATATATAAATATATATAACTCACTCACTTTTCTTTCACGGCACACACTTTCACTTATTTCTCTTCTTTCTTTTTCTTTTCTATGCCATGTTCAATATCTGGGACCCAAGTTCTCTGTATATCATAGGTAGGGTTGGTTATTTATCAACTACCTATCAATTATTAAAATTTTCTAGTATGTTGGCTCCCAATTATTGAACTTAAACAAGTTCAAATAATTCTTGAAGTTTCCAGTACAACTGCCGGCTTTACTAGCATGCATGTCGGTCAACTTAGCAAATTGTAACACTCGTGCAACTTGTATAATCTTCATACATAACTCTGGATAATTCTTGAATGTATCTAGAAAATGCTAGAGTCAGTGCTGACTTCCAACAAATAATAAGCCTAATATTTAAACTAGCTTTAGCTAGATGAATAAGTTAGACTTAATTACTATGATGTCAAAACAAGTCAATCGTCAATTTTAAATTTGAATCCGACTATATAAAGAGAATAAGTAGGTACTTCGAGTCCCAACCAATAATATTTATAATTTCATGTGTTATGCATTAATCACTCTCAATCTATCACATGAAGTTGAGATTTGAATAATTAATATATATATATATATATGTTCAAACTTTAATTTTGAGACTGGTTAATGTTTTCAACGGAGGTAAGATAGAGGATCTACCCAAATGTGAAATAACGTTAAAAACTTAAATTTATAATCAAGTAATAGTCCTAATATAAATGCAACTTCCAGCAATTACGTACGTCATATATACTAGCATGTATTTTGTGTGTGAGTGTGCGTGTGTGAAAGGGTCTTTTTTTTAAAAAAAAAAAAACAAAAAAGAAGAAAAGAAAAGAAAACTAGAGTTGTGTAAATTCGCACTAAACATGGTTCTCGATTCGAAACTAGAAGAATACACTTGCTGGCGTCTGTGTAGCGAATGGATAACCAAATTGAAATCCCATCAATATGTCTTTCTTTTCCCACTTTGAAGACCTCTAATTGGACATCTTTGTCCTACAACAACAAATAGGGTTCCCGCCCACCGCACAAGCAGCACATAATAAATACACTCACAACCAAAAAAGGCCCCCAGAGTGTGCCTTCCATGGTGGTCGGTCATGAGACAATACTACATTACCAAATATAGCTTTCTATACAGCTTTCTATAGATATACAATATATATATATACACATATCACGTGGAATTTTGTATGGTAGTTAGGTGACAAAATTTGACGTATGTATTATTTAATTAGTGAATGCTTCTGAACTAGCGAATTTTGAAACGGTACTACACCATATGCATATATGTAGGTATTTCGTGTCATATGCATATATGTGTGTAGAAGATGTCCCAGCAAGGATGATCACCATTTCCCAACCATAAAATTCAAATTTTGATATATCTTAAGTTTTTATTATTTTATGTTTGTTTTAATTTGATGATATCAACTGAAATTTAAAAACGCATAATACTAGTCATTACTAAGTACGTCTTAGCGAAAGACTCACTACGTGTTTTTTTATTCATATATAGATAGTGACATGTCACAACGTACTTATGACTAAATAATGTCCAAGTACGTATTTCCACAAACTGGTCGCATAGGCTAGCTAATTAACTACTATACTGCCCATGTTTTATCTGTGTATCTTAATTTGATGTATGGCCAAAACTGAAGCCGATATAATTTATACGCAATATCTGTTCAAAATCAAAGTGAGGCAGAGCACGTTGATGTAACAATATTCACGTTATAACATTGAGTTATATATAATAATAATACATGAATGATGTTGACTTTCTGAATCAGAAATTCGAATATATCCCTATATATTTCTCTAGGATGACGAAAGTATATATATATATATATATAAAAATATATATAGGATAATGCTTGAGGTACTAATTTTTTCACCAAATTTTTAATACTAACACATGTGGTATGTGATTTGTAACCACTCAATTAGTGGTAATATTTACTCTATTTGTAGTAAGTTTTAACACACCAACTAGTTAGTAACAACTTACATGCTACATGTACTGGTACACAAAATTTGGTACAAAAACTGGGATATGTAGTGTTATCTAAAGATTCGAGAAGCTTCTAGAGCATCTAGCTAGCTAGCCAACAACTTTCTGCACTTAAATTCATCAGAAATATTCACATCTTCCTGAAATGTTTAATCTATTTGTAGTAAGTTTTAACACACTAACTAGTTAGTGACAATTTACATACCACATGTGTTGGTACAAAAATTGAGATATGTAATGTTATCCATATATATATATATATATACACAGCTACAGAAAAGTGATTCCATCAGAAAATCAATATCTTTGATTATATAAAAAGATTCGAGAAGCTTCTAGAGCATCTAGCTAGCTAGCAAACAGCTTTCTGCACTTAAATTCATCAGAAATATTCACAGCTTCCTGAAAAGTTCAGGTAGCATTTCAAAGACTTGAAATTAAGTTAGACTTAAAACATTAATATAAAAATTTATATGTAAAACTTAAAAATTATAAACTTGAAAAGCGACAAATGGGGACATATTTGAAATGTAAAATTTTGAGTGGAGGTATAACTTAAATTTTTTAAAAATTCATAGGCAAAACTAAAACGACTAAAAAATTGAGAGGAGGCAATGGCACCAACATGCCTCCTTCGCCCCAGTCAGTATCTATTCTATATATAAATAGGCGTGGAAGTGAATAATGTTTTTTTGCCACATTTTTTTTTTGCCGACTTTCTGCCAGTAAAAGATCTAGGCAATAGATGAGATTTACAGGTCCTAAAGAAAGATAAAAAAATCTCTCCTCATCTTTCTTTCGCTTAAGTCTTTAGGTCTCTGTTTAGGGTTTTTTATCTCACTTTCATTGCTTATTTTAAATTCTTATACCATTATTTTTAGGTTTTTATCTCAGTGTGTTTGCGTATATTATCTACAATTTTAATCGAAATACAAGAAGTATGAAAAACGATTGAAGGCTGAAAGTAAAACTGACTGACTATATTTACAAAGTCTGAATTGACAATTGAGCTTCTTTTCTCTTTGCCGAGACTTAAGTGACTCTCAATCTCTCATTGGGTGATGTTTTTCTTACATTTTCTTTTTTTAGTGTTTATGCATATTGTTTTCCTCTTATTTTTTTAATTGTTATTGAGGTTGTGCATTTGGGCTAGTAAACTCTCATTTTTCTAAATATGATTTGTTTATTAGTTGAATTAAATAGTTATAGCCCGAATTTACATTACTTAAATTAATATTTTATATAATTTTTTTTGGTTTCGATGTTTCATTTTATATAGGTTTTTCAAATTATTTTTGGCCCTGATCTTATATGATTCTATCAATAGATATTATGTAAAAAAAATTCAGATTCGAAGAATTATTTCAGTATATTCAAAGGGGCCATTTGATTAATAGGTTTTTTTGTGAGCTTATTTTCAATTTGTTTCTTCCATTTTAGATTGAGATGATATACCATTTCCAATTTTATCTGTATTTCTGTAAATTCTAGTGGGAGAATGTAATAAAAGTCAATTGATTTCTTTAACCTTTTTCTATTCTATACAGATACTTTATTCTCTTGCTTCCACTGATTATGTATACTTTATTAGAGGACTGTTAATTTCAAGAGTTAAACATTGCCCAAAATAGGACTTAAAGATTAAGAAATTGATTAGTATTTTGGTTTTAGGACTTTATGTTTGGTAGGCATAATAGAGGTTCTAATTTCTATGCTTGGGAACTTTGTTCAGAGGGTTAGTGTCCCTGACCAAGTGTTAGAGTTCATTACCATTCTCGAATTAATAAAGTTTCAATATTGGTATTTTGTAAAATACAAAGACACAACATACTGATTATTAATGTCTTGTTTAATATGCCTATGGGGTCTGGAACTTATGATCATTTCTTAGAATAAATTTCCATAATCTAATTCTCTCTAATATATAAACTTTTGATTTATATTATATATATATACACATTTGTAGTTATTGCTAATTTAGATTTTTCATTTGAAAATTTTCATTCACTCGACTAGTAAGCTTTTTTATATATATCTTTTCCCTTTTAATAAAAATAAAATTTAAGCACACATCAGTTACTATTCTTAAAAGTTTTATTTTACTTTTTTTTACAGGTAACTACACCTATATAAAAAAAGTTTAATATTTCTCATCGTGTGGATCTATTCCATATTGATTAGTTTTGTAGTTGTTTTATGAGTTGTTTGTTTTCTCTTTGTTTATTTTTGAATCTATGTACTTGGTTGTTCTAAATTGATAAATTTGAGAAATAAATTATTATTTCTCTCGGTATGTCAGATGTACCTATTGCACAAAAAAGATATTCTCATTTTATGTTTAATGCGTATCATCATTTATTTTTATTTGGTATCATCATTTATTATTTTTCTTTTTTGGGTATTCTAACCAAACAAATTCTAAAAGAAGGAGGTTTTCATTTTAGCGTTTTATAACTTCAATATTGATATGTATATATAGATATTTATGTGAGGCTCCACTCGATGTCTATATATAGGGATCACTAGATTATCAATTTTATTTATCAAAGTCTTTGATAGAAATTTGACAGTAAGAGCATAGCCTACAAAGTCGAAATTAGTTGGTTGTTATTCGATGTCTATATATTATTCTTCTATGTAAATGTACTCCAGATAATTTTTTCTCATATTCATACAGTTTCTTTGTAATGATAGTTTCTTTCCATCATCGAAGCAAGGGTTATGCATTTATTTTTTATAGTTTGAGCAAAAATGTGCTATACTTCATTTAGTTCTCATTTTATTAAATATAGCTTTAATTTGTTTGTTAGCTTTTTCCTGAAAAATCTTTTAATGGGTTTTAAAGTAGACTTGTATATATTATCCCCTCACAAATAAGAATATGAATAATAATATTGTCATATTGGTGGTCTGGAGGCATAGTGATAATTGGTAATGAAATATTTAATTAGCAATGATTTATATACATTTTTTCAATTGATAAGTTGGGACTTTATGCATATCTTGATCATGTACTCCCATATAATTTTTATGGCTTTTTCCTAGATCATATTCTAATATGTAGAGCTTGTCAATTATCGTCGATTGAAAATATGAAGTATCAAACCATATTTTTTAAAAAAAATTATTCTTTCAATTATATTCCATGATCTATACCTGAAAAAAATACTTTATTTTGAGAGACAACGATAATATGAGTTCTAAATTACTTTATTTTTGTTTATTCATGTTTTTCGACTAAAAAAACTTGTCCATCTATAAATTCAAATAAAAACAATAATATCCGCAAAGTAATAACAAGATTCTAAAGATGATTCCACTCTAAAAAAACAAAAACAAAAACAAATTCTATAGATGATTCATGATAACACATCATTTTTTATGGCCACACGTGCTGTAGCACGTCCCAAACTAGTATATGTATAATCAGCGATGTGGAGCTTGAAAGTCGAAATTGTGTGTTGTTTACATGTTATATTCACATATAATAACAATAAAATGTTTGGAGGAGGACAGGTGGCAGCTACCCAGATGATCGAATCAACCAAACTATTTCCCAGCTGGATTTGAGCGGTATAAATTGAAAATATTGGACAAACACATTACGCATGTATATATTGCATCACTTGATGATGATGATGATGACTATTAATTATATGCTAACAAGAAGAATGAGTTGTGAGTCAACTAGTGATCTCAGACAATTATACGCACTACATAAACTAATTGATATCCACTTTTCGGTCGTCAATTAATGTAATAATATAGATTTATAATTGAAGATCATCATTTAAAAAGGAGTTGGACTGTAATATTGGAGTGTGAAACCTGTAAAAGCCACGTAGATATTAATGATTTACAAAGGTACCCGACTAAGATTTGTTCTAAAATTTAAAAATAGAACAAAAGATAATTTGGCTATATATATACATGCATTTTTAACAGGATCTTGATGGAACTTGGAAGTAGTTCAATTTATATACACTAGTTCTTGGGTACGTGCCTACCCGTTGTTAATTATTTTGATTTGGTAAATTTTTTTTTTCTTGAAAACAATATTTTAGAGCTTTTATTTATTGAAACACAAAGTTTTGCAGTTGTTGATATGTATATATTTCATGATAGTAAATTTTTTTTTTCTTGAAAACAATATTTTAGAGCTTTTATTTTATATTGAAACACAAAGTTTTGTAGTTGTTGATATGTATTTCATGATATGATGTAAACTGAATTTTTTTTTCAGTCTAAAAGGATACACATGGAGAAAATACTAAGTTTAAAGTGATTTCTTATTAATTTAAAACAAACTTAATGTATGGTAATTTAATAAGTAGTTCAAGGCAAACTAAAATTTGCATAAAAATAAGCCTTTTAAAAATGAATCCCAGCAGCTCTAAAGAGAAAAGAATATGGATAGAACTTGTTGGGCCCCATTTTCCTTTTTCAGAACTATATTAATATAATTACTTTTTTAGGACCAAAAGTTAGGAGCAAGGAGAGAGAAAAAAAACTGGGTTCCAAAATTGCCCTTAGCCAAAAGTAAAAATAATAGGTGGAAGCATTTAACGTGATTTCTATCAGTTTTCAATCAGCCACCTTTTGCCCTCTTTTTCTTTTTCATTCTCGTTGTCTCTCTTTCTCTCACTTCTACTTCTTCTTCTTCTTCTTCTTCTTCTTCTCCTAGTTTTCTCTCTCCAAAGATCAGAGCTTGCCTTCCATTTGTAATGGAACACGAAAGCTCCAAACTTTGGACCCCATCAAGCTTGACGTCTTCTTCGTTTCATTTGATCTCTCTCTCTCTCTCTCTCTCTCTCTCTCTCTCTCTCTCTCTCTCTCTCTCTCTCNATCTCTCTCTCTCTCTCTCTCTCTCTCTCTCTCTCTCTCTCTCTCTCTCTCTCTCTAAGTCTCTCTATCTCTATCTCTCTCTTCTAGTTCATGAGTTTTCTCTCCAGCTGTCTCTTTCTCTCTTTCTTAACACCCATTGAACTGTTTTGTAAAAAATACTCTGGTAGAAAGAAAGTTGGATCATATTCGAGTATTTTTTGGATTTTGAAAGTAAGTAATGAAGTTATATTGAAGAATAGTTTTTTATGGTCAATAATGAGTGAATAATATTTGAAGGAGGACCATAATACTGATCTGGGCATTATTTGAGTTGAAAAATTCCAAGTTTTAGTATATTCACCATAATACTATTGTATTTTTCTCTATATTAAATTGAATAGTTTAGTCAACTGATGTTAGCGTATATGGTCAAGATTAACGTGACCTTAGGTCAAGAACCTCATGACTTTAGGTAATATTATACTGACTTGAATAGGTCAATATAATATAATATAATATTGACCTATGGTCATTATGATACTGACCTTTGAGGGCAAGTTAATACTGACCCGGGTTCAAAATATTTTGACCACTATCTCATCATTTTCATATAATTATAATCCTCACTGATTAATTTTTTGAATTTATTTATTTTACAGGACGGCAAGTACTGTTGTGTTTGTGAAGTATAATGGTCGTTGGGACCAAAACAATATTTACACTAATTGTCAAAGTATAGGTGTTTTGGTACCTACTACCTCATCATATGTTCGTTTATTGGAGATACTGTATTAGGCACTTGGGCTGAAACCTTAAAGTCATACATTACAGATTAAGTATATCTTTAAATTGGGAATCTCACCTGTAAATATTGCTAACGACCGTTCTCTCGATGTCTACTTTGAGCTAAAGAAGAATAAAGACAAGACAAAGTTTCCTCTTTGCGTTGATATAATTGGGGCGCCAATGACCATGTTAGATTCAAGTATGTTTTTGGTAGCCAACAATTACAGAGTCCTTCCTTATGAAATTCGTTCTCATCATCCATATATTGGTGGCTATTACCCTGAGATGCCAATACAAGAAGAGGCGAATCCTGACCCTGTTGAGGTGAGAGGACATGACTTCACGACGAGTACATTTATTATGACTGTGGGAGTGGTGGTTTGGAAGACATCTCTCAGTTTCACACACCAGTAGAGGAAGAATAAATCAATGATGGAGTCAATATTGGAGCAAATCATGGTGCTACTAGTACCCATATAGTTGAATCAAGTAACCGAGAGGCTACTTCTAAAGGGGCAATCAATTATGGTACTAGTTCAGTAGTCTCTAATTCTTCAAAAGAACTGGATGTGCTTACCGAAGTTTCACCTACAATGTTAAGAGTTGGTGAAATGTATGTGAGTAAAATAGCATTACAGAGGCATTTATGCAGGTTTGCAATAGTCAATTATTTCGAATATAAGGCCAGAACATCGAACAGGAAAACTTTGCACGTTTGCAAGTGGGCTGTTCGTGCCACTATGATCAAAAATACGAATTTGTTCCAAATCAAAAGGTATAAAGTCATTTATATATGTACTGTCAGTCGAAACGCTCTTGACTCTAGTCAAGATAATTTCTACATGAGTCAAGATATTCCTGACATATGTCAAATTATCATAACTTTGGTGAAGATGTTGACTATTGGTGAAACTATTCTTGACCTAGTCAAGATGATCTTGACGTACCTTAACAACGTCTTGACTACCGGTGAAGACCTTCTTCACCTTAAGTCAATATGTTCTTGACTACGATCAAGACCTTATTGACTATAGGTAAAGACCTTCTTGACTAAGGTCCAAGATGTTCTTGACCTGAAGACAATGAATATAGTTTTTTTCCTAAAACGTATAAACAATATTTTTTTTTTTCAATGTTATGCAGATTTGATTCTCAGCGCACTTGTCCTGTCGATATTATGCACAAATATCATCGTCATGCAAGTACATATTTAATTGGTGAAATGATATAATATAAATTTATAAACCCTACCAAAACGACATGTAGGACTAATGATATTGAGGATAAAATGCAGAGGGACCATGGTATCCACATGAGTTATAAAAGGGCTCGGAGGGCGAAAGAGAAATCTTTGATTACTTTGAATAATTCCGACGAAGACACTTATCAATTTTTTCCCCGTTTAGCTTTCTTGTTAAAGTGGTCTAACCCAGGTTCTGTTGTGGCCCTTTCGACAGATGAGCATGATGTGTTTAGGTACTTCTTTGTGTCTTTAACTGCTTTGATTCAGGGGTAGCGACATTGTCAGCTGGTTATAGTTGTTGACGGAACTTTCTTGAAGGCGAATTTTTGTTGAACATTGCTAACTGCATGTGCAATAGATGCAAATGAACAAATATTCCTACTGGCATTTGCTATTGTTGACGGAGAGAGTAATGCACCGTGGCATTTTTTCTTCACCAAATTAAAGGAATCAATAGGAGACAGAGATCAGTTGGCAATAATCTCAGATAGAAATGATGGTATTATTAATATAGTGAAAGAAATATATCCAAATGCCGAGCATGGTCATTGCATGGTGCATTTGTTGCGTAATTTAAAACGAGCTTTTTCTCGTGCATCCACAGCATTGAAATGGAAGTTTTATAAAGCCG
Organism: Trema orientale; assembly: GCA_002914845.1. Classification (NCBI taxonomy): domain Eukaryota; kingdom Viridiplantae; phylum Streptophyta; class Magnoliopsida; order Rosales; family Cannabaceae; genus Trema; species Trema orientale. The sequence continues at coordinate 211,012 of JXTC01000444.1, forward strand.
TTGAGGCATACACGCATGAGGAGTGGTCAATTTACATGGATTTGCTTGACAATGAAGACCCCGGTATTAGGGTTTACCTAGACGAAATCGGAAACAAAAAATGGGCACGTTGCCACTTCCATAGTAAGAGGTACTCAATGATGACTTCCAACAATACTGAGTCAATAAATGCCATGGACAAGAAAATAAGGGACTTCTATATCAAAAAGTTGATTGAGTTGTTAAGAGACAAAATGCAAGAATGGTTCTTTGAGAGGAGGTAGGCAGCTGCACAATTGCAAACAGTATTTCTAAAATCGCCGAAGAACATGTAAGAGATTTATTTAACGAGTCAACATCAATGATTATAAGTATTCAATTCATATAAGCAAAATATTAAATTTTCAATGACGGGGAAGTTAATATTGTCATATGGTCAAGGATCACTTTACCACAGGTCAAGACCTTTTGACGGTGGGTCAATTATTTCTTGACCAATAATATTAAATTCTTGACTCGACCAAAGGTCAAAAACTCCATGACACAAGTGAAGCAACTCTTAACCTAAGGTATAATTGTTTTAGTTATTACATGTTGCATTTAATTTTAGGTTAAACCGTCAAATTTATATGAGTTTGTGGTGGTAGACAGTGATTGCAAGTCATACATTGTCGACTTGTCAATATCGTGGATTCGAACTCAATCAATTTATCCGTGTATATGGTGTGGCTGCATGTGGTGTTTGCGGCCTATCTGTCTATAATTTTATTTCCCCGTACTACAAGAAGGCGGCATTACAGGCCACATATGCTGGCATTATGCGCCCGATCGGTTCTCTATCAAATCTGACTTTTCCTGATGAGGTGGTAAATCTTGTAGTCGAACCACCAGTCGTAACAAAATGCCTGGTAGGCCAAAGAACACCAGAATTGAATCAACTGGTGAGGACTCAGTGAAGCAAAAATGTTCACGTTGTGGCAATTCAGGCCATAACAGGCAAACGTGCCGTAATCCAATTCTCCCCCGTAGCACCATTAATGAAGCTTCAGACCACTCTACAAGAATACAATAAGTGTAGTAGCATCAACACATTTACATGAGACATTACCTAATTACTTTTGGTATACATTATGTTTGAAATTATGTATACGGCAAAACAATATTGCTCGAAGTCAAAAGCTTATTGGCCCGAAGTCAAAATTCTCTTGATTGGGGTTACAATATTTTCTATTAAAAAAATGAGTAGCGCCATTATTTACTTGTATTTCTCCAGAGTTCATCAATTAGCTGACTGAGTTAAGAGCTTCGTGACCTTGAGTCAAGAGCATTTTGACTAGGAATAATAAATAAGGACTTCTAAAATAATCTGAAGGTTATCGACTTTGGGTCAAGAACTTCTTGACTTTGCGGCGAGAACATCATGACTTTGAGTCAAGAGCTTCGTGATCTTAAGTCGAGCACTTCATGACCTGAGTCAAGAGCATCGTGACATTGATTCAAGAGCACCTTGATTAGGAATAATAAATAAAGACTTCTGAAATGATCTGAAGGTTATCGACTTTGGATCAAGAACTTCTTGACTTTGCATCAAGAACAGCATGACTTTGAGTTAAGAGCATTTTGACTAAAAGTAATAAATAACAACTTCTGAAATAATCTGAATTTAAATTCTACTCAATAGATAAGTTTTGGCATAATCATAGTTATGCCAATACCATAAATTTTAAGTAAAAAAGGAAATATTATTCAACATAAGCAAAAAAAATTAAAAGCATAATCATTATCCGAATCACAACCAAAATCAAATATTGTCTTTGTGAAGAAAATAATTAGGTCATTCGTCTCTATCAGTTTCTGCGTACTCCTCATATTTCCTTAATCCGTGATGATATAACTCGCATGCAAGCTTGTAACGGAAATATTCCATCCTCTCAGCAGTGACTTTGAAAACTGGCTTGTCGGACATGACGAACTCAGCATACTTGATAATAAACATACCACAGTCTCTGCTGAATAAAAGCAAAACATTAACTTAAATATAGCAATACAGGAAATGAGGGTCAACTAATACTTGACCCATGATCAAGTGAGACGTGACCAAAGGTCAAGTCCTCCTTGATCTTGAACATGGGTGAAGTAATCTTTGACCTTAACCATATTCCTTTACCTTGACCATGCGCCAAGCGATCCTTGACCCGAGGTCAAGAAGGTCCTAACACATGTCCAAGGTGAAGTTTACCTCAAAATTTTAAAAAAAGTGAGTTTAACATCATTTACTAACCCGTTGCTCTGCTGTGGATTACTTTCACAGAGGCAGAATGAAAATGGCTGTGTCCCTTTTTGAACGTCAAATATACCATCAAATCCACTAACCATCTGAAGAAGATGGGGCAAACATTTAGCTACCATTGAACACTTCTTGTCTACCAACTCGTCATGCGAGGGCCTTCCCTTGAACGAATCATAAACAATAATAGATCTCAATGAAATTTCAACCATAAGCAAGATCCAGTGGTCTAAAATCTCAACATGGACAGGGATGTAGACAAATTCCGCTTCAGACCAATATTTACTTCAAAGAAAAAAATCACCAAGCATGTAACTACGCAATACGTCATGTTTTTCCCAATCAATAAGCCAACCCGACTTCTCGTAATCCTACCAAGCCGATCGAAGGTACTTGCTGAAATTGGAATCAATCGTTATCAGGATAAAACATACTCTTCAACTGTAAGTAGTAGAATGAACAATCAACTTACTGCCATAAAATAAACTTCCAAAATATCAATGTATCATATAAACAAATAAAGTCAAGTCCTCTTGGCCTTGAGTCATGACCATCCTGACCCTTTGCCAGGAACTTCGTAACTCTGAGACAATATAGAGTCATGTTCCTCTTGACCTTTAGTCATGAACATCATAACCATCCTGACTTATAGCCCGAAACTTCCTAACTCTGACTCAATATAGAGTCAAGATCCCCTTGACTTTAGGTCATGAACATCCTGACCCATCCTGACTATGAGTCAGGAACATCCTGAGAACGAGTCGAGAACGTCCTGACCCAGGTGAAGACCTACATGACCCATGCCCATGAACAAATTGAACAAAAATTATCTCAGAAGAAAGCCACTTATTCGGTTCGTACAAGGTGTAAAACCAACTCTTATCCCTATGTGTCAATATTCCAAGGTCCATTATGCACTTTAATGTGTGGTGGGATTTGTTGTACTTCGGCTTATTGCTACTGAAAAAATAACAACTCACGAAATTCAATATAAGAAGAAGAAAATAGAAAATCAATATAGTATAAGAGAAAAGAGAATTCTCACTCCTTGGCATGGTACTTCACCAGCCCTTGTCAAATAAATACTTCGAAGGAAGCTAATTTTTCTTTCTCTATTTTAGCATCAGAGTCTACAGAGAAAAGGCAAATTCTCTGCTTCCTAGGGGCCTGAATGGCTGCCATGGGCATTATTGGCACACTCTTCTGCAGAGTCTTCTTCTTCTCAGTAGGGGTGAACTTGTCAACTAGCTTCATAACCCATTTGGGTCGTTCAGTTGCAATTGTTTTCTACACCTGAGCTTTTTTGCCTCTCTCCTCTTGGGTCACAAAGTCATCATCGCCAGGGTCCCTGTTTTCCATTCCCTACTGCGATTTACATATGTAAGACAAATATAACAGATTGAATTACTAGAAAATATAAAGGTCAAGTATCACCAAGGTTATGAAGAAGTTGACCGGAGTCAAGTGACACTTGACCCATATTCAAGTGATCCTTGATCTAAACCTATGTATAATACCTCTTTATGATCTCCAAGACCAACAGCAGCCTGGATGTCCTTCTCAATGATGTCGGCTTCCAATTCAGAGCCTATTTTCTCTCTGAATTGTGTAGGAAATATAGGGTTATTATCTTCCCTCATGTCTTCCATGCTCTGGTCTTCAAACTCATGGAACATAGAGCTTATATAATGGGTATCGACATCCATGGAACACAATACCTCGGCCATTATTGCGTCTTTCTCTACCACGGTCTTCTTCTTTTTTTTTCGGTTTCTTTTTCTCCTTATTCTCCTCTTCCTTCTGTTTATCTTTTTTCTCTCTTCCTCACAGCTTACCATCGTTACCATCATCCTTATTATCATCATTTTTCTTCAGTACTCCAGCTTCTCCTCCCTCTTGACTATCGTCATCGTCGTCGTCGTCGTCATCACCCTTTTCTCCTCCCTTTTCGTCCTCCTTCTCTTCCTCTTTCTCTTCCTCTTTCTCTTCTTGTTTTTCTTCCTTATTTTTCTTTTCTCTCTACTCAGCCTCTCCATGTTCATCTACTGCCTCTACCTGTATATTCTCCTCATCTACCTCTACCTGTTCAAACAAATAATTAGCTAAACCATACACAATTGACCACATGTACTTTTTGATTTGGGGATTAAGAAGTAATTGACGTTAAGTTAACTCCGTTATGACCAGCGTCAGGAACTTCTTGACTCGAAGACAAGAACTTCTTGTCCAATGTTAACAAATAACCTTTTTTTTTACCAATATAGAAACTCTTACCTCTTTCTCTCCTTCGTTCGTACGCTATAAAACGGCCTCGTGCAGGTCATCAAGCCGCGGGATATTTTTAGGTCGAGGTCTTAACTCGTAGACATTAACATTGCTCATATTTTCTTCAATGCCTCATACATATCCATTAAGCTGCACATCATCTAGAGTAAATCAAACTGTTGACCATATATGCCCTGAAGCTCTTCTTTAACCTGATCCATCTCTCCTTTGACATCTTCAAAATGCATTAACACGGTGTTATGGAAATCGCGTTCCGTTACTGCAGCACTAAGTTTCACCTTCTGGTGTTTAGAAGGATGAATGTTCCTGACTTCAATCACTTCATCGTCCTCATTTTGGGGAGCTTCAGTTTCCTTCTGAAGAACTAGATTCCTCTTCAACGAAGCCTTCTCAACAACAACTAAGTCTCTTGTATGCATTTCACTCAATTCCTCCTCACTTGGTTCGATTTCAGTAATTATATACTGAAATAAATTTCAATATTCATATCAGTAACAAGTAATGAAAACCTGAGTTATGAACTTATTGACCTAGGTGAACAACACCTTGACCAACTGTCAATAAGTTCTTTACATGTGGTCAAGAACTTCCTGACACCTGGTGTCAGGAAGTTCTCAATCATGAGGCTAAGAAATTCTTAACCATACAGCCAAGAAATTCTCGACCCAGGTCAAAAATTTATTGACAACACGGCTAAGAAATTCTTGACCCAGGTCAGGAAGTTATTGACCATGTCGCCAAAGAGCTCTACATATGTCAAGGCTAAGAAGTTTTTAACCCAAGTAAAGACGTTATTGACCAAAAGGGCAAGAAGTTCTTGACCGTAATCAAGGGGATCTTGACCTCCTCATGACGTTGGTCAAGAACTTCTTGCCCTATAATACTCGACTATTAATAGTAAAAGTAGAAATATTGAATTACAAAAAAAAAAATTCTTACATCAGGATTGAGGAAAACTTCCTCCTGAATTTCCTCGCGTGTAAGCTTCTTCTCTTTGGTTGTACTCCAATTCAAAATCTTGGGACATTTCCCCTCATTATCCTATATAGCGTGCTTCATAGTAAAATTCAGAAAACACTCGTATGCCCAGATCTAAAGTACCACTGGAAATCTATTCAACTCATAACGTGTCACCAACTTGCCGTTAATCGTTGTCACTGACCGAAATATTGCTCTTTTTTTCATTTGGTCTTTTAAGTCAGACCACAAGTAAGAACCCCATGGGTAAGCATTGAAGGCATCGAGGTCGTTCACTAACCGGAAGCACATATTAGGCACATTCATCGACTTCACATTCGACAATACGGCTTGTGCAAGAAAGTAGAGAAGCACAGGCTTCATAGCATCTTCATCACTTTCAGTTTGTATGCTACTGTACACAATATCCAGTGTTTCTCTCTTCACCACCTTATGTGAGCTAAAATACTTGTCCCGTATATTATCACCAAGCTTCACTACATGAACATTGGTGTCTCCATGAATCTTCAATCCACTTATTACAACTAGGTGTACCTTCGTAAAGGGTACCATGATTCCACATACGTCTATGTTAATGACTTCATCGTCACTGCTCGAGTCTTCATAGTATACCTACCACATTATCATGTTGTGGAAAATCTGTCCAGACAATGTGATATTCTTCATATCCAAAATGTCCCAGACATGTTTTACCAAACAAAACTTTCTGCTCGTCAGTTAACTTTGCTTTTATAACCGCCATCGTCTCATGTACTGTTTTGTGGATATTCACATTCCCGTTTGTAATCTTCCTATCTGGGACATATCGTTTAAATGGCTGCAAAAAAAAAAAAAAAAACACACAAATTTATTACTAATAGGAAAAAAAGTAATTAAAATGTAACTGGCTGTTATAGTCAAGAGGATCTGGACCTCGACAACATGAGGTCAAGACTCACTCGACCTATGGTCATTATCTTCTTGACCTTATGTTAAGAGTCCATTGGCATCTGCCATCTAGTCAAGAGGCCCCTGACCAAAAGTCAAGAGCATCTTGACCTCCGGTCAAGAACATCTTAACATGTGCCAAGAAGCTCATTGATATCAGACCATGAAGGTCTTGACTAGACTCAATACTATCTTGACTAAAGTCAGTAATATCCTGACCCAGGTCATGAATATCATGATTAAGACCGTGAACAACCTGACTTTAGGTCTGCATGTTCTTGACTCCATCAAAATATGCAACTTAACCAATATCTCTGAAACTTCATTCCATAACCATCATTAACAAACCCCAAAATAGGTCATAATCTTTGGCTCAATGACTAATAACATCAACTCACACAAAAAATAGTAATCCATACAATAAAATCAGATAAAGGTCTTAAATTTCACAAAAAAATCAAAAACCATACCCAAAAATATAGCACCCGATAGTATTACTAAGATTGGTTTTTACCTAAGAAATAGTGTCAAAAAATAATGCTTTCTCAAAAAAGAAATAAAAACAAACCTTTGGTTTCTCCACCGAAGCTTCAAGTATCACTTTGCCCTTCAAATCAGCCATCTTTTCTACTGAATTTTTCCGCTCCACCACTGGGCTCTTCGCCGAAGACTTAGACAGAGCTCTCTTCCTTAAGGCCGACGTTGTGGCTTGAGCCTTTGAACTCGATTTTCCACCTTCTGCCGAACGTGTTTTGGCCGTTTTAATGGAGGATTGGATTAGGTTTTTTACAGTGAAATGGAGGATTGGGTTGGGTTTTTCTTCGACTTTCAGACCGAAATCAAGCTTTAGGTTTGGGTGTTCTTCAGATTTTACAGAGAAATAGAGGGAAAATGGAGGTTGGGGTTCCGATTTCAGAGGGAAATGGGGTTTCGGTTTTCGAAAATGGGGGATTTCTGGGGAAGTGTGTGGGGTAGTAGTGTGGGGTATGTCAAATCGTGTATCAGCCGTGACTGGGATTGGCAGGGGCATTAGGGTCTTTTACCGACTGTGGGACCCATTTTTTACTCCTAAAAAAACTTATCCAATTTTATAGTCTTAAAAAAGGAAAACATAGCCCAACAAGTCCTATCCATGTCCTTTTCTCCAGCTCTAAACTAACAAAGCCCAACCAAAGTCATTAATAAAAGTGGAGTGAGAAACCAAAAAAAAAAATATTAATAATAATGGTGCACGTGTGTAGTGAGCAGGAAGAGGCTTTTGTATATTATGGATATATATATATAGGAACCAATTTAGTAGTAAGTAATTTTTTTTATCTATTTATAGTATTGTTTTGCTCAATTAAAATTTATTAAGCACGTCTTTTTATGATAAAAATTAGAGAGAGAAAAACATTAAAAAATAAATATTTTTTTTATTTTTTTTTCAACTACCTAAATTATGATAGCCGTTAGATTATGATCCAACGGCTAAAAAAATATCTATAAATAGGTAAAATAAAAATACCTATCGAATTGGCAACTATATATATTATATGCGTAGCAGCAGATATGTTAGTGTGATATCAGATAATTGGTTAGGTAACGTACCTTAGCTATTTCTATGTAGAAGCAAGATGATGTAATAAGTTATTGAGCCATACAAACATGATTCACATACGGACGTACATAAAGTTAGATATATTTATTTATATACATATACATATTTACTCGGACGTGTATGTATGTCAATTTGTCCAGCTATGTGTGTCTATAGTGTCCAGAACTTTCTAAAGAATTTTACTATATATTATACAAGAATATTTATCTTTAGAGAAGTCTCACATGCAATGGACTTTCTACACACTTGTTGGCTTTCGACCTGATCAACCTAACCGCAAGGTCTTTAAAACGCATTAATGACGAAAAAACTAGCATTCAATTAAAATTGATATACACATATATACAAACACATATCTATATATATTATATACACACAGATACATATATATATATATACATATATATACCATACAGTGGACCCTATACAATTTTCTGATGAATAAGGAAGAATATAGCATTATGTAACTCAAAGAGAAACCAGCAGAAAGGAAATAATAATTACGAGAAATAAAGTTTAGAATATATACAAAGCTTTATTATGTGAAGTTCCATAAAGGAATATTGAGTATATATTTTATAAATATGGACCAGCAGAGAGCCTAACAAAAACAAAAATGGATCAATCAGATCATAAATGTTGAAAGGGTAAAAGAATACCATTTTTAGGAATGCAAATAAAGAACTGTATAGATATTGATATTCCATCTCTTAACGCCCACAATTTTGAGATTCTATACTCACTAATATTTTGGACCATGCACCATTTAACTTTTCATATCCAATCCTTTTCTCGTACAACAAATCCAAACTCTCTTAAAGGAATGAAAGAATTGTCATTACTAATTACATATACAAATTACGAGTAGTACTACTCGAAGAATTCAATATTCTTGGTACTTAGCCCTAAATTAAGTTTTTTGTCCCAAGCAATGGGAAGGAAATTAAAGAAAAATATTTAACAAAGCAGACAACATGGCTCACCGCAACGTGTCGAGACGAGGATGAGCGGTCCCCTTTGCTTATTCGTGACGTGTACAAAGAATATCAATGAGAATTATAGGGTCACTGTCCAATAGAATGCTAACCCTCGTCACCATCTCAGTGACATCATGGCATACCTCAGCCGCATGATGATCATGATCGACGGAGTCTCAAATTTAAATGAATCAATAATCGAAACAACTGCATTAATCAGAAAATGTATGCATATTATACACCTATATATATATAGAGTTAAATGCTAATTCTTCTTTGAAGAATCATATGAATCATGAGCTTTCTACATCGTAACATTGGAGAACTACGGTTTTACATCGAATTATACGTATGTCGTGTGCTTAATTATCTAGTAGAAGCATTAAAAATTTATACCAGCACAGTATTTGAGTAATGAGTATAGTTATTATCTGTGTCACGTTTATCTACTTTGTCGAACCTTATCTCATTATGTGTAGGTGTATAAGGTATAGAAATATAGAATTGAGTAGTAAATCTGGCTCATTTTTTCTATTAAAATGAAGTATTTATACAAGTTACATGAGAGAATATTTCTCTAGAATATTCTAAGAGATGAGTAACTAATCAAAATATAAAATACAAAATAAATAAATACAAGTAAATAGATAACTTACATAAATAAAGAATATTCTAAAATAGGTAATTAGATAATTCATAATAATAAATAAATATTATTAGGAATTATCTCCAATATGTCCCTGCAAGATGGAGTTCCACAGGAGATCCAATCTTGGACTTGAGAAGAATGAAGGATAGTGTGGTGAAGAACAGTGCGTCTACCATCGAGAAAGTCGTGGAGTAGTGATGAAGATGTAGTATTGACCAGAGTAATGACCGCTTGATTGTCCAGCGACTGGTGTAGACAAATAAAAATAAAGAGGCAATACCAGAGTAATGACCGTTTGATCGTCCGAGCATATTGAAGATCGAAATAAAAGTGACGCAACTGAAGTAGTAATTTAGCCGGGGCCTGTAGAAGATGGAGGTAGAGGAAGAACATCCTTCTAATGACCTAAAAGAAAAATAACCTAAGATTTTTTCTTTGTTTTTTTTTTTTGTTTTTTGGAACCTAAACGTGAAAACTAGAAAATTAGGATTCTCGTTTTTTTTTTTCTTTGAACACCAAAACGTGTAAAAGATTTTTTTTTTTTTTTTTACTTACCTAAAAACTTAAAACATAAAAATCTAAACCTAAAAACTCTAATACGTGGCCTTTTTTTTTTAAACCTAAATATGAAACACCTAAGAAAAACTATGGAACAAACGTTACTTTTTTTTTTTACTAAAACAAAACTAAAAAACAAAAGGGATGAGGGATTTTAAGGAGGAAAGAAGCATGGGGGAGAAGAGAAATATGAGAGATACGGAGGAGTTGGCCGTCACACTAACACTAAAGTTTTTGGTATTTGGATTTAAGGGTATTTGCCAAAGAAAATAAAACAGGATTCATGAGCGTTTGCCTAGGAATAAATAAGAAAAATAAAATTAGATTCAAGGGTATTAACCCAGGAATTGACACAAAAAAAAAAAATTGGACTCAAGAGCATTTGCCTAGGAATTGACAAGGAAAATAAAACTAGATTCATAGGCATTTGCCTAGGAATTGAAAAATAGGGAAAAGAGGATGAGAAGAATGATAAAACTGGATTCAAGGGCGTTTGCCCAGGAATTGAAAAATAGGGAACAAAGGATGAGAAGAATGATCCAATCGAGTGGGAGCCAGTTTGTTCGATAGGATAAGGTGATGAAAACCCTAGGCAGTTTTTGGAGTTTTTGGTTGATCGAAAATGAAGAGTAGTAGACCGATTCGACCGTAGAGACGAAAAATTAAAGAAGATGAGGAGAGAGGAGGAGAGGCCCATGATTTTTCTACTCTGATATCATATAGAAATATAGAATTGAATAATGAATCTGGCTCATCTTTTCTATTAACTGAATGTGGGTATTTATACAAGTTACATGAGAGGATATTCCTCTAAAATATTCTAAGAGATAAGTAACTGCTCAAAATATAAAATACAAACTAAATAAATACAAGTAATTAGATAATTTACATAAATAAAGAATATTCTAAAATAGATAATTAGATAATTCATAATAATAAATAAACATTATTAGGAATTATCTCTGATATAACGATCGCTTAGAAATGACCTTATTACTAGCTTCATTGATGATTGCTTGTATTCTTTTTCATGCTTAATTAATTATATGATAAGCCTCTTTTGATGTGTGTTTCATTGAAAACAACATTGTTAGATTTTAATGCAAGTTTGAAATATTTTTAGATTTTAATGCACTTTTATGATTTTAATAATACAGTATATTGAATACAAATATTTTGGGCACTAGATAAAAATACAATAGATACAGTTAACGAAGGAGTTTAACAGATGCTCAACCATCAAGATTGTAGCAGTACATGCGAAGCACTACTTAAAATGTGTTAAATGTAAATAAATAAATAGAAGGAAACCTAAAGAAAAACAATGCAAAGAGTATAAAAGCTATCTGCATATTTTATTTTACTACTCGTGCATTCTTCCAAGTCGTGGTTAGGGAAATGGAGCGGAATAGATCTGTTTCGAGGTAAATGACCTTTTTACAACTAGTTCTTCGAAATGATTTTCTTGGAACTAGTAATTTATAACATGACTAATAATAATTATCATTATGAGGGATCATAATAAAAATTACTTAACCCTAAAAGATTCTATATGAAAAGTAGCTAGTCCCAAAATTATTATTTTGGAAACAAAAAATGGCTCTATTTGTCTATTTCTATCTTAACACATAAGTCCGATATGACTCCTATATAAGTGGGCTATCGCTAGTACAACCCACATGCTAGTGTTATATTGCCAAGACTCTTCATAGAAGAGCAAGAGTTGTGGGGTTCAAACCCCACCCTCACTCCTCCTTCTATTTATACTAACAAAAATTAACTACTCTGCGGTAAGTCTCTAAATAGTAGTAAAATTGAATTAAGTATGTGATTAATTTTATTAGTTTAAATAAGATTCAATTAAGATAAAACAGAGCTCATTTACAGGTTTCTAGAAGAAAGATTGAATTTGACAATTGAAGAGAAAGAGTACTGTTTACATGCAGGAACAACAAGCTCAAAACCAGGTAGTTTTACCATCCTCGCATCTGGTTTTCCGATAAAACCAGCTAGGTGTCATGAGCAGAAATAGTCCTAGGATAATTCATGAAATCTAGGGGATTAGTTAGCAATTTTACGATGATTTTGGCAGCCGATTGTCTGCCAAATCAGCTGCAGCACCCAGTTTATTAACAGTTAAGAAGAAACAGTTTGCCACTTAGTAGAGTTATTCCCTTCAAATTATTATGTTTGTCCCCTACTTCAATCATTACTTTCCTAGCCTATAAATAGAGCTAAGTACTGCTACAAACGGGAGAGAATACCTAGACTCTTTTCAGCTTATCTTTTGTCTTAAATTCCTCACATTCTTCTCTCTATTTTTATGTTCCCAGTACTGAACCCCTACAACAATTAAAAGCCACCTATATACCTGATATGATTCCTAAACATCTACATATCATTATATATCATTTTTATACCTCAACTTCATCATTTTGACATCGGATCAGCATTAAAACATGAACCGTTCTCTATATCTGCCTCATGTGATCAGCTGGTTTTTCATGCATGCAACAAGTTAATGATCTGATTTACTCTTCGGACTAATGGTCCCTTAAGCTAAGTGCTCTTTTCGCTCCTTTATTCTATTCCTCGTATGCATGTTATATATTTTTACAAACTAATAGCTGATCACATTGTACATAGATACTTGTCTCTAGTTTTATTGCTAAAGTCTTGTACCTAATGTCTTTAAATTTTCTCTAGTTTTATTGCTAAAGTCTTGTACCTAATGTCTTTAAATTTAATCAAGCTCATTGATACTTGTCTCTAGTTTTATTGCTAAAGTCTTGTACCTAAGGTCTTTAAATTTAATCAAGCTCGCTTCAGTAACTGATCAAGTTATTCGTCACTATTGATAAGAGTAACATTTCATTGTTGCAATCATCAACTCATATACACTCATTTTAAAATTCTCTTTGACGAACGTGACGATTCAGCACACACAAATATCAGTCCTAAAAGTCATTTGTAGTCACAAATTCAGTCCAAAATCATTCTAAAAATACATAAAATTACACCTTCCTTTTGATCTCCGTCATTCTTCGGCAGAATTTGTGATAATCCATCACATAGAAAACTGTCATTGTTACAAATCAATCTAATACACATAAAAATTAGTCCCAAAATCTATTTATAGTCATAAATTTAGTCCAAAATCATTCTAAAAACACACATCATTCCACTCATTGATTATTACATACTAAAAAATACAATTCTTAACATAAACAGAGGCCATCAATGAGTAACAACTTCATTCAGGTAATTCATCAAACACATAGAAGTCATTACAGAGCTACAAAGTAAAAAAAACTTCATGCAGGCAATTTAACAAATAAAAGGTAGGCAAAGCATAACAAAGAGTTGAAAACTAACAAAAAAAAAAAGGTAGCCAAGCCTTTTTTCTCTGAAACTTGCGAGATATGCGCGACTTGAGATGGATCTGTCGGTGGATGTAACACACTCCTTATCCACATACTACTAGTAGAAATTATTAACTCTCTCTTTTGAGAAGGCGTTACTTGTAGAAAATAATCCTATATTCGTTTTTCCAAAATACGGGTTAATTTGAACTTTTTATTTTCTTTAAAACTCTATAGATAGATAGCATTATTTACAACATAATGTGGATCAGTACATACGTATATTACAAAATAAAAGGTTGTAAATAAGTATCGAGAAAACAAACTAAGAATAACTCTGTTGAGAGACTACAAGGCATCCCAAAATACACAAACTAGGCCCCCACATGTGGTCAAAATATCTATATGTACAATACCAAGGTTAGGCCTCTACTCCAGCACACAAGCTCATCTAATTACCTCAATCATTACCTGCAACACAAGACTTTAATGAGCTACAGCTCAGTAAGTAAAGTAATGGATGAAATGGTACCTAAAGACATATATTAAATGCATNCTCCTTATCCACATACTACTAGTAGAAATTATTAACTCTCTCTTTTGAGAAGGCGTTACTTGTAGAAAATAATCCTATATTCGTTTTTCCAAAATACGGGTTAATTTGAACTTTTTATTTTCTTTAAAACTCTATAGATAGATAGCATTATTTACAACATAATGTGGATCAGTACATACGTATATTACAAAATAAAAGGTTGTAAATAAGTATCGAGAAAACAAACTAAGAATAACTCTGTTGAGAGACTACAAGGCATCCCAAAATACACAAACTAGGCCCCCACATGTGGTCAAAATATCTATATGTACAATACCAAGGTTAGGCCTCTACTCCAGCACACAAGCTCATCTAATTACCTCAATCATTACCTGCAACACAAGACTTTAATGAGCTACAGCTCAGTAAGTAAAGTAATGGATGAAATGGTACCTAAAGACATATATTAAATGCATGATCATGCTTGCTAGGCATATTTGTATAATATTTTCCTTTCGGTCCCCCTGTCTTGTGTACACTGTTCGGTTCGGCATTGCGCCTGCAGGGCTTTCTGAACTGATACTATCCCATGGGCTCTCCTCCGGCCGGCTCTCACCACAGTGGGGCTCGTTACTAACCTTATTCCATCGTTACCCCGTCGAGCTCAAGAGATAAGGCGGCCCGAGACTGTAGTGTAATCTATTATATAACTTGGAGGAGGAATATTGTGGCAAACCTTCTGACTAATCCCGTCAGCCTTGCCCCTCTCCTGGGGCTGCCACTCTGAACTGTAAGTATTCATCCCGCTTCCCCGCAACAGTGACACAAAACCTTCTTAAAGTTAACTGGTCTTAACTTTTCTATAGTAAACTTAACCTTGCATAATATTACTACGGCATTTTGGAAACCTGTTACCTATCTTAGACTTCTCTGTATAACATGCATGGCCTCATGATGTATATGATAATGCCATATTAGAAATGCCAAGTATGAATACTGAAACCAAAATGCCAATGATCATGCTTATAACTATATTGCAAAGCATAAAAGAAATGAACATAATAGACACCCACATAGCACGTAATTCTTGTGTTGCAGTTGAGTACTTTACTTACCTCGTGTCCTGAATAGAAATCAATAGTGGAAAGAGTCAATATCCTCAAGAGATTGGTGTGCCAATCACCTGTCATGAAATTCTTTTATTCCAGGTGTACATTTTTCTAAAATGAACGCACTAAGATACTTAGACAGGACCGAAATAACAACTTTCACCAAATTAGCAAACTTGATCCTATAATGACTCAGAAGCATACAATCACTTAACATTCTTGGCAGTCAATAACTAGTATTGAAAACTACTTAGAAGTACTAAAATATAAATGCTAGTTCATTAGCACAAAACTAATCCAAAATGGCACATAATTCGTAAAAACTAGCTCATTTGCCCCTAAATGGTGCCTCTTTATTTTTAAAATATTTGGACAGCACCTCTCCTGTTTTTAAGACATCCCCACATGATTAAAATCATGATTTTAAACCTACAATAACAATTAACAATCCAATTCTCATATATCCATAACAAATAGAATCTTTCGGTACAACCCAAGTACACTTGAATTCTTTTCCATTTGGACAAAGTCTAAACCACTTTTACCCTTGTGTGCTATCACAACCAACCACTAAATAAGTGTAATAAGCACTAGGATTGATAAAATACACATTTCAAATTTTAAGAAATCAGATTAGAAATATAGAAAACTTAATCTATTACACATGAAAATTCTTAAATCCATAAATAGCAAACTTTGGGGCTTTAGGTTTAACATTAATCTTCCACTTAAGTTTTATGTCTCCAGCAATAAATAAGGGTTCCTAGGACCATTATTCATCAAATAATAGCTTAGGTTTAAGAGCTGAAATTAAAGAAACTCACTACAATTTCAAAATCCAACATAAACCTCACCTTAACTAGTTTGAGTCTTTGCTAGTGTTCTTGCCTTCTATCTCCACCAAACTGATTCCCAAGGCTTAGAAATGGATTTCTTAACTTAATAGGACCTGATGAAACCAATATTTAAGTGGGGACAAGTAGAGAATTGAAATTAAAGGACAAGACCTAGAAAGGAGAACTTCGTAGAGTTATCTTGACTAGTTTTGGTCTAGCTTGCTTTCTAGAGCTCCAAATCGATTCCTACCACTTGGAAACTCTTGGATATGGATAAGGGGAGCTGAAAGAAGTCTAAAAATGGATGGGAGCTGTTCAGGTCGTGGCTGGAGTGAAAGGAGAAGAGAATGACCTGATTTGGTCAAAAAGTGATACTTAATGACTAAGAAAAGGCATAACTAAATTTCTAAGGGGTATTTTGGGTATTTTGCTCATTGCTTTCCATGCGTCCAGCTCTAAAACATCCTTAGCATAGTCACCACGTTGCTGGTCACTCCTATACACCCAAGTGTAGCCAAAGTTGGTGAATCCTAGCTTAGGAAATGAAAACTAGTCATACTTTGACTTATGATCCTATATGGCCAATCTTATTATAATTTGGTGGAACCTAGCCCCATAACCTATCATTAAACATAAAAAGAAAGTCAATTACACTCCAATTAACATGGCAAACATAGTATTAGCACTTAATCATTAGAATGCACAAAAATGACATTACGCGATTAAGCTTAATCTAAGCTAGCTTAGTGCAACTAAATACGAATTAGTGTCCTGAATGCCACCTCGTGCTTACCTGGAGCCGAAAAATAAAATGTTATAAATGTGTCCTAGACATTGAATTAAGCCTATTTGATGTGTTAAACATACAGTGAATTCGGCTCCGAAGTACGTGAAAATTGTATTTTACTGGAAAAAACTACTATTTGACCTAGTTGTCAACCAACATGATCTTAATGTATGTGCATATAGTATTACAATTCATGAATATTTTCTTTGTTCTTTTAGCACACCGAGCTCTCTCTCTGAGGGTATTGAACCTTTACACTGCATCGGGACACTTCGACAATCGTTAGTATAATAACATGCATGTAATGCACATAACATAAAGAATGAGCATGTTTTCATGAAACTGGTATTAATGACTTCTAGATGCCTAATATGCAATTAGAACATGTTTATTATTGGCTTTCTTAATTATGTGAGGAGCTGGATGTTACAGTGGAGATCTTGTAGTTGGAGCTGGACTCGAGCTAATGGCCGAAGGCGAGGCCTCAGGGGTGGTGGAGGTCGACTTGGTTGGTGGCCTTTGGGACCGAGTCGAGTCAACGAGTTTGCGAGGGTGGTAGAGAGGAGGAAGTATCGGAGGAGATAAAGATGAGTTGGGCTTGGTCGGCTTAGGAGGGTTGAGTGATCGGGCTATGCGGCTATTGGAGGAGAAGGAATGATTTAGGTTTAAGTTAGAAGAGAAAAGTTTGGCATTGGGTAATGGGTGATTTTGGCTGGGAGGATATTTTGGTGGTTCGGCCCTTCTAGGACTCGTATAAAAGAAATTTTAAGAATCGCTCATAGAAAAGTAAAAAAAGGGCAAAATACTCATACTCCCCTTAATTTTCTTAAAAATACAAAAATTGTGGTCTTGTTCAAATCATGACATTTTTCAAGTGTTCCCTTGAAGTTATTAAACTGACCAATCGGATAAATCTTAGCAAATTAATATATCGTTAACTCATTGATTATCAATGTTTGAAAAATCAAACATTGCGTTTTGCGGAGTTCTGATGTGGAAAGAGGAGTGTGGTGTCATAATATCTTTTCTAGTTTTTATTCTGCTTTTAGAATTTTATGGAAAATTTGTAAATTTTGATATTTTGTAGAGAAATATCAATTTATGTAAACTATGTATTTTATAAAATTTCATAGAAATGTTGGAAAAAAAAATTTTGAAATATCTAAAGGTACTAGAAATCAGAGTGTTTTTCCTTTCCTTCTTTGGACTTCTTGGAAAAGGGAATTCAACTTGTCGTCATATAGTTAAAGAGTTAATGACATTCCAAATATATTTGACCATCCTAGTCCTAGGACCTGTTTTTGGTGTTAATATTTTTCTATATTGACCAAATATCTGTAGTTTAAGATGAATTTAATCATTGTAAAAGCTGAGCCATTCAAAAGCCCCGTTCGCTATATTTGTGGTAGTTTCTTTCAGTACAACCATGTGTTCTTTTGTTATTATTATACTTAATTTTCAGTACCTATATTTGTGTGTTCCATACTTTGGTTTGTTTTAATTACCAAGTTATACATATATTTTCTAGCTGTTTTAATCACCTGCCTATTTGTATATAATCTATCATAGAATTTTATGCTCAATTATGTTGCATTATGCTTTTTTAATCTTTTGAGTATCACATAAGTAAATACATATTTTCAGAGTTCAGAATTTACCACGAACACTAACATACGTATACCCAAAAAAACCATGCTAGTGTTATATTGCTACCACGCTAATGGCCACCAAGGCAATATAGCCATAATACCTTTCATGCAAGTTAATTAATTTGATGTTAGTAACATAAACAAAGAAGCTTAAATAAGAGAAAACAGTCTTCAACATCTACGCCATTCTCACGCATTGGAATGAAGTATAATGCAAAATCATTAAAAAACAATAAATAAGGTCGCATCAAATAAATTTCACCACAAATTGATAACGTAATTTTAAACAGGAAAAATATTTTTTTTTAGTTGAACAATCCTTGTAGCTAGTGAGAGCCAAAACACAAAAGAATGAATTTCTATCTATTCTCATTCACTAATTTATCAAAAATTGATGGGAAAAAAATGGACAGCTCGAGCCTCATCAGCCTAAGCCTCCTCATAATAGCTCAAGGTGACATACATACAACTCAATCGAATACAAAACAAAACAAAAAAGGCAACCCCGCTGTATATCTAACATCCTAAAACTCTTGAGATATTTGGGTCGTTCCAATTGTTTAATACATATGTTACATCGCCGAATCGCTGGACCCAATGACTTGACCGATTTACAGGGAAGGGGCCATTCAACATGCGCCCCTCACAGTACTTGTCCTTGTATTTTTAATGTGAGGTATATCGTTACTTTAGTATAGCTCTCCAGTATGGCCTAAGACTATAATCATCTAATTAAGGGGCTGAGTCCATCACCTTCCCAGCCGAGCTTCAGCATTTGATCCACCACTTTCAAGCTCAACTGCAAGCAACAGAGAGATTCACAAATACGCCATTGCATTGACAATAGCAATGGTAAAACCATCATTATTTACTAGCAGCTTTATGTAAGAATAAATTGATATATAAATGTATGAGCACCGGTGGTTAACAAGAATAACTGTAACCATTTCATATGGATGTCCTGTGTAATAATTAAGAACAACATTTACCACATCCTCACAATTTTTCACTATTAAAACAATTCTCTCTCTTCTCCATCTTTAGTTTTCCACAAGAATGTTAGTAAGTGGATTAAAGAGCATTATTTGCAAGGATACACTTTTCTACACCTATAAGAAATAACCGGATTACATTTCTGTCCAAGCAATGAAGAAGCCAAGGTATGCGAATCTGTGTCAAAGAGAAACTGAAAGAACCACCGAGAGTCCATAATTGTAGCTGAGAGAAACAGGTTTTTGTTACGATGCTCAAGGATGATGAAGCAAATATGACTTTTGTAGAACTAATGGAGATTTTTATCCTGTTAAACCTCTAACAGGCTTTCAATGGTTCCCTACTTGTACCTAAACTCTAATGGTCGATCAATAATAAAAGCCCTAATTTGAAATTAAAAAAATAGTTGATTGGCTTACCGAAGGGTCAGTGAAGATTATCAACTGCTTATCGGCAGTAGACACCAAAAGATTTGTGTTGTCCTTGTTTAAAGCCAGAGCAGTAATATCCTGTCCCTCTCCCAACTTCAGGATATGAAATATCTGCAAGAAATGAGAAGTAGTTTACTTGTTAACAAGGAGCCAGTCTGTCAAGGAAACTACAATAAATATGACGGGCAAAATCTCTGTTTTATCGACATGTTAAAAGCAAAGTACCCATGCCGGTTAGCAAATGCAGTGAACATGAGCCTACACCTGAGGCTGACATGCCAAGGAAAGACAAGTAGGGTGATAAAAATAAAAAATTCACACCCTACAAGCAATTCCTCATCAGCGGGAGGTTACTGAAAGAATATTTTACTCACATGCAAACTTTACTCAACCTACGACCAAATGAGGAAGAAGAAGCACATTTGCAGATTTTTCAGTGTCGACAAGTTAGCATTACGACCAAATGAGGAAGAAGAAGCACATTTGCAGATTTTTCAGTGTCGACAAGTTAGCATGACAGCCTTGAAGGTTAAAAACCCATATAAACCAGTATCAGAACAGGCACAAATGCAACAGAGTACTCAATGGACAGCAAAAATAAAGCATGCGGAGCTCCACTATAACATTTATCATTACCTTCAACGAATGCAGATCCAAGAAGCAGATTGAAGGTGATGGAATATCCAATCTGTCCCTGTCATCTTCATCATATTCCTGATTAATATTGTCTAGTCCTGGCTTCTTCAATTTTGAGTCCCAGCTATTGTTGGAGGGTCCATCATTTTCTGTATTGGCATTTATACCAAGTAAAGCACTTTGCCCATCAATAGAAATTTCCATACAACTGATACTGGCAGAGAATGGTAGTTGAATAGTAGCAATAAGAGCCCCATTAAGACTGAAGGTGCTGAGACTATGTTGTGATTTGTTCCAAGTCATTATTACTCCCTCGGAAGAGAGGCACACAGCATTGGCCCTGACACCAGGCAGCCTTCTTATCAATCGACCTCTTCTTATAGAATGCAATAAAACATCCGATGAATGGGAGCATGAGACAACAATTCCAAGATCTGAGCTAACACAACAAGAGAGAATTTCACTTCGGTGGCCCCGGAGGACATGTATGGGACCTTCTATGCGACATATCCTGCTTTTGTCTGCCAATGTGTTCGATAAATTACTGCTGCTGGTTGAACTTGCTGTACCAGTCCCAGTCAGAGGGTCTGATATGCTGCTTGAGCCAGAAGCAAATGTTCTACGTATTCTCCAGAGTAACACAGTAGTGTCTTGGCTTCCTGAAACAAGGTAGTTGCTCTCAGGTGAAAGCCCAAGGCAAGTGACTGGAGAACAATGTCCATGGACTGTTTCTAATGTTTTTGCTCCATCTGAAGATATCAGCTTGATACTGTTATCCACGTGTCCACCTAGTTAAAGTCCAGAGACAGTGTTAATTCCGTCATCTTCTAATAGATCAAACTGAATCTTAAATAAACAAAGAAAAATAATCGATGGACATGAAATTTTTGAAGTCAACATTACATATGCATAAACACACAATAGTTCTATAACAAAATGTAAAGGCTGGAAGAACTTGTAAAACTCAATTATCATCATTGGTAGAGAATTTTGTAAACCTAAATTCAAGGTCCATTTTCAATTCAATTACACAGTAAGCTTCACATTCTTTCTTCTTTTTTTCTTTTTCTTTTTTCAAGTTCAATTTCTGGATTCATCAATTGCTATAGTCAAAAGCCTTTTCCTTTGCTCTTTCTTCTGGTGCATTTATTACAAAGCGTGAATTAAGGGTCTATTTCCAATTTACCATTCACATTTTGACTATTATGAGTACAATATGCACTTTTAGTCCCTATTCACACAAATCTTGTGTGACTGAATATACATCCATCATTTCTTTAAATATTGACAGAGTCAATTCAAATCTGTCTTCAAAGCAGCAGAACAAAGTACAATGGAATATAATCTATTCAGGAAATGGACCATCCAATTACTATTGCACACTGCGCTTTTTGTCACTCCTAATAAACTTAGAGGTGACCTCCTTTTGGTTCAGGGATTACTTTTGGAAGTCCAGGAAGAAAGATCCGCATAAGCAATTAATGACAGGTAAAATTAAGAAGGTAAAGATTAAGACTAAAAAAAACTACTTACCGGTGATAATTTCTTTATCACAAGTAATGGAAACTACTGCTGAACTTCTAATCCCGGAAGTAGCAAATGCCAGCGCTTGGGGGAAATGCCAGTCATCAGAACCAGATCCAGCTGGCCCTTTGAACATACGCAAAAATGTTCCACCACTGGAGCTCATTGTAGGCCTTCCATGTTGAAAGAGAAATGGTGTACCCTGGCCATCAGGTGTGTTTGGTTGCCACTTGTGCTGCGCAACATGAGCTGCTGGTGCATTTATATCCACAACTACAACAGTATCTGAAGATGCATGAATGGCAGCAGCTGGTAGATTGCAGCGTTCAGGTGTGGGAACAGCATATGGTTTGACCTCTTTTGGGTTCCGAAATATGGTCTGAATGAAAAATTCAGTCATGATTTTCGTAATCATTATTACTAGTATGGTAATATTCTACTCTTGCTACAAGTCTTCATCATAATTTCTTATTATTAGTGTAATATTACCTTTTTAAGGATTTTCGCCTTCACCACGCCATATTAACAAGTAACACCTACAATAGGTCTGGATACTTTTTGCATTTCACATTGATCATTCATGGGATTGCCCACTTCTGATAATACCAATGCATGGATAATTGAAAACGCTAACTTCCACAATGTCCATATCCGATGATCAAAAAGCTTGAGCTATTAGGAGATATTCCAAAATTTTAATTTCTCTCTCACTCCTCAAATATGAACCGAGACAATAGGCAATGTGTGGGTCGACATAAATTGGACAGGCTCAACATAGGTTTATCAATGAGAAGCACGACCCATATTAAAGAACCCAACACATGGGCACAACTTGAAGAGCAGTGTTGCAGAGGTTTAAACTAAATACCACTAGCTTTTGACAACGTGTTGAATCACAAAACTCTCTCAAAAGTTTAAATTGTTAGGTGGGCAAGCAAATTTAGTCGATTATGTGCAGCGAACTCAAAGTAAGTCATTCTCTTTAAAACTTTAGTTTAACATTTACATGCATAACTTCTATTTTACGTTGTCCTTGTAAGGTCCATTTGCATCTGCTACTTTGTTTTTCACAGGTCATCCAAAAATGAATGGAACAAGTCACACCATAATTCTAGCTTACCATCAACTACCAGTCAAAACATTCTGATACTAATTTTCAAGGCATATACTAACTAGAGTCCTGGACAAAGTGCAAACCATATTGAACATGAATCTGTAGAGGTTTTAACCAAAACAAAACCAACATCTACCTGCAAATGAAGAACATCTGCCAATGGCATCCTCTTCCTATGAGGCACAGTAAGAAGTTGGGATGGGGTTTGTCCGAAGTAAGCAATCTGATCTTGTGTGGCACGCTGTTGTACCTATTATTGGAAATTGAGAGAATTTTAATAAGATAAATAATCAAAATAATCAGAAGTTTGGCACAAGGAATTGGACTTACTGGATCTGAGATCTTATCAATATCAACAGTCCCTTCATAGGTAACGTAAAAGAAAACATTATTTGCCGATATAGCCTCTTTTCCTCGTTGCTTATATCTGAATAATCCAAATAGTCAATGTTAAGACTTGGACAGAAATTAGTTGATTTTAAAGAAAACAGATTTTATATCTCTACATCATTCGCCAACGTATAGAAACTGAAAATGAGAAAACAGAAAAGAAAAAACAGTCTGATTTAGAAGAAATAAAATTGTTCTTCCAGATATTAAGAGCCCTACCCAAATATGAGATCAATCCATTCATGAAGATGTGCAGAGACGTGTTCACTCTCAAGAGCTGCCCGATGCTTATGAATGAAATCAATAGCGTTTTCAGCCCAGGGAGGCAGTTTGACAGAATCTAAGAATGTAAACCAAAACATAGACCATTCAGTTTCAGTTGAATTGCCTTTAAACAATCTGTCAGTTCCATGAGCAAGATGTAATTTGAGAACATACCAAGCTTTTCACCTAACTGCGTTGTACCAAAATCAATTGAATTCTCATTGGTTAAGATCTCAGGAAGGTAAAATAATTCAGGAACCTAAGATACACAAAACAAAATGCATTAGATCCAATACAAAAGCTCAACAAGAAATCAAGCCAAGATACAGGAGCAAAAGAAAGAAGAAAGGGCCATATAGTAAGGTGCAGTGGAGCTTCTGTGAAAATGATCAAATTGAAGACCATACCAATTCCTTCACATCACTCATGTCCTCAAGAACTCCATTCCAAGTAGCAACAATATCTGAAAACATCCGATCTGCATGATCAAATTTTCCACCTTGTAGTTGAATTGAAAGAGTCGTAAACGGTTCAACTCTAAAAAGATAATGAAGCACCTGAAAAAGAATGAAATATAAAAATCCAGAAATCATAGAAGTGACATAAGAAATCTCTTTACAAATAATGTAAGTATTTTTGCATCAAATAAGCATAAAATGGGATGAAAGGCATTAATAACCAGATAAGAGCAATTACTAAGAGGATGAAGCTTGACTTTATAGAATTAGAAAAACTGCATGTCATATGCCATGACATCCTATTCCACAGTAAATTATACCAATTATAAGCACATAACAAGGAAAACTCCAATCATATACTTAATAATAATATAAGTAAAGGACTCAGAACACGACAATTTCTCTCTTTAAATAGATATATATTGGTTGAAGACTCATCTAAGTGTTACAGAACAAATCAGCAATCTCATGAACACAAGATTTATGCTACAAGAAGTGCGATGCACTACGACGAAAGAACCTACTTTGGGAGATAAGAAAAAGAAAACCTACAGTTCCAGCACTTGAATAATGTGAACCATAATGGAATTTGGGGATAACTGGATCCTCAAAGCTGGAATATCTCTCTTGAAATTTTTTCAATCGATCAGGATTTAGTGCACCAATAGGCTGCAGGAACATGTACAGGCTTTAATCATATAACCTATAAAATTCAAGAATAACTTAAAGTGGTATGCAAAATGATAGAACCTTTGAAAGATCTCGGTAGGAAGAAGGGTCAGAAAGATCCAAACTCTTTGAAGAGTAATCCGAAAGAATCCAAGGGAAAACAGGATACTGCCAAAAGATAAAAGGGACTAAGGGATAGACTTAGAGAAATTATTTATGTAGAATGAGAATACAACCAAAGAAATCTACCTGAGTAAGATCATTATAACTACGCCCAGCCAATGTATTGAGCTGCATTAAGTACTCAAAATTGCTGATCTGCACCAGTTGTAACTCCACTGATTATTTGCTCTTATCGAATGCATATTGAAGAAAAGATAGCTATTTAAAAGTTAATAAATTGAATACTAAAGAGCTTAATAAATAACCTAATCTCGTTCTAAATTCATACCTCCCACCTAGCCCAGCGCTCCATAAGCTGAGTTCTTTCTAAAAGTTGTTCCGGTCTCTACAATAAAGATTAAAAACTGAGTTCACAGATTTATCAAGACAGATAGAAGTATAAAAGTTTCATCATTTACACACACGAAGCATGCTAACGTCTTTATTCATTAAATGCATATGTATGTGTACGTCTCTAAACCGATATAAAGTAAGAGGTATAAAACTTGCTTAGTGCCTGGTTTATACTCTCAATAGCTTGATCTAAAACCTGAATGCATTCCTTTACCACCATGAACTCTAGTCACCAGACAACATATCCATTTGAAGGGTAGTAAGTTTCGGACGATATATTTTTTAACAAAAAAAATTATAAGAAGGGAACAAAAAGGAGGGGAAAATTGAGATGCATATCTTCTTATTCTTTTAATGGTCAGAGAGATAAATATATCAGTGCTCAACTTCTAATGGTAGATTCAACTATGAGTCGATTACATAAAGATCCAATCAAAATGCAATTAGATTGTTATTAAAAACACACAATAGAATCCAACTCTGATATTATTATTCAAGCAACAAAAAAATGGAAAGAAAAAAAATCCAAGTTGCCTGAGTAATCTGATAAATTTATATCTTCTTGACATCTCTTTATGGACTACTCTTTCTTTTTCCAAAGTACCATCACCACAAGCACTAGTAAACATACTTAAAAAACAAGAAGGATATGGTAAGAACCTGAGTTGCTAGATATATATTGTTCAGATGAGGAGGACGAGCTTGTACAATAGCTCGATATGCATTTCTTCGCCCTTCTGTGCTCTGAAACAAAATAGGGGAAAAGAATAAGGCCAGGAATGATGACAGGTACATCAGAAGGGGGCTTTAAGGTTCACAAATTATTGAAATATCTCCAGTAACTAAAGTTAAAAATTAGACAAACAGATATCTTACTACTATCAGATGAAATATATCTGAATGAACATAGAGAAGATAGAAGTACCGCAAAATCAAAGAAGTAGTTTGAACGGTCAACCATAAAAAGTTCCAAAGCACTTCTTCGTAAGAGATATCTGCATCAGAAACAAAAGTTTGAAATGAGTCGGAAACAAAAGAGAAGGCAGAAATATACAAATATGAGACACGTAGCCGGGACTCCATGTTCCATATCACAAAAATCACGCAGATAAAAATAGAAGACAAAAGAAATCATCATAAGTCAGAAGGCAATGAAAAAATGATTCACTCTGTCCAGATGACAGATATCAATAAGCAGATAACAAAAAAACTGGGCCTGGAAATTCATGATTTGTCTGCTAAAGAATGAACATCCCAGCATCAACTATATTACAGTGTCCATTCATACATACAGTTGTACTGGAAGAAAAAAATTGAACTGGCTCTTTCTCTAAATTATGCTAGAACACCTTCAATGCAAAAGCATTGAACATAGACTGTTCAGTACAAAAGATCAAGGGCCAATGAAAACTGAGCAAGAGGGGGAAAAAGGTTAGTTCCTCCCATTGGGGTGGATAAGTCCAACCAATGGACCAATATTTAAACGTTAAAAACCAATGTAGATTGACAAGCAAGGAAAACCAAGTCTTATAAAACCAAACCTAGATTCAGAAGATACAACTTTATATTAAAATAATGCGGATTATTTGTGTTTATTTTTCCAATGCAGTTCTGGCCGATAATTCCCTAATGCAGCATGACATTTCCAAGCAACAACAATGACAGACTTTAGTATATAAGTGCAGTTAAGAACGTTTTATGCTCAAATTAGTTTAATGTCAACAATAAAAACCTACAAGATGAAAGTATTATAGAAGTCATAGAATCCAATTTTACTTCACCTTCTGCTATAAATTTGATGAAGGGAAGGCATCAACCAGCTACGATCCTTTTCTTCCTCTCTAAGTTCCGTGCAATCTAATCCATCCAAAGGAGGATTGTTCTCACTGTTATCAACTAAAAAATTAATTCTTCTAGTGGTTACCTGAAAGTAGTTGTCAATTCCATAACTTTGTAAGCTGAAAGTATAGGAAACACAAATACATAGTCAAATTGTTTGAGAGAAGTTGCTGGCTCTAAAATAGTAAATAACTATAGCAGTATTTATGTCTAGAAAACGACTGAAAACGTCATATCTTATTTCCACTCTTTTTCTTTCCTTTACAACAGAAGCAGAAAATTGTATTTATCATGTGAAACAGTACATCATGAAATGAATGAAAGAAAAAAAGGAATCAGATTATCGAAAATCAAACTAAAGCCAAAAGATAAAGATTCCCAATCCAACAAAGTAAGAGAGAAAGGAATATCCATAACTCGTTGGACTTAACAACCCACAAAGAAACCCAGAATCAAAACCCTATCCCCAAGGAACTCGACTTCCTCATACACCTCAAAATATATTATTAGTCCTTTCTAACCATAGCAATGTTCCAAATAATCTTCTTTCTTAAACTGCAGCCTTAAAACAACAACAACAACAAAAACAAAAACAAAAAAAAAAAAGAAAACGAAAAAAAAAAAAAAAAAAAGTTCTTCTTAATATTATAGGAGTTACCCTAACACTCCTAGTTCCTCTAGAAAGTTATTCCACAGCTATGATGCAGTCACACTAATTGAAGAAGTAAATGATCCATATTTCTCTTGCATTATTACAAAGAACACATCAACATGGAAGATCATCAAATAAGGCTCTCCTCTGCAACTGCTCACGAATACTATTCTTCTCATGAGCCAAGACCAAGCAAGAATTTCAGACAGTGCAAGAGCCTTCCAAAAAAGTCGAGAAATACTAAGTGGAGAAAATGAAGGATCATAAACAACCGAAGAAAAATAGAAAATATCCAGAAATAGCAATTATAAAGCACGACAGAAACAAGAAATAGACACCAAGAACAAAATATAAGCGTAGGAAAGAGGAGGAGAAGAAAATTTTTCATGAATTTTTCTATGGTCCAACGCAGGAATGAAAGAAATATTCGTATACCAAATGCCAGTCCTCCTAGCTTGAAGGCGCAATGGATGGTACTACATTCAACACTCTCGTATAATTAACCTATGATCACAACGTCACTTGTAGACTGGAAAACTCCATAAATTATGGATGAGCTCAATGCTTACTACCAGTCTAACAGCAGTAACCTATGATATGATTACCACATCAAAAATCATAACCGTAAACCACCTATGCTATAAAACAAGAAAGCATTTAAGTCTTTGAAAGGAACTGAAAAAGAATTGCAAGCTCATAAGGTGAGAAATCCTAAATGTTTAGAAAATGCTTTTTCCTTTTCGAATGCATACAAAGTCATTCCAAAGTTGTTTCCATGAAAATCAAAGAAGATAATCAAAAGGAAAAAGTGACCAAGCAGGAAATCTCGAAACAAAAAGAAAAGGCAGCCACAACCATGTTAAACATGCGTGTAGTTGCTATCTAAGTTTAATTATATTTATTTTACAATCAGGTTCTTTCTGTGTGGTACTTCTTGCATTTATCTACCAGATCTTATCTGGAGAGAACTAAATAATCAGTCAATGTATATCTCATTTTATATGAGAAACAAGAAACTTCTATTCAGAGAGAAAGAGAGAGATATTCAAGAGAACAAGTCGCCCTCAACGAATTACAAAAGCCAAAACGAGCAACAAAAGACTTAACGACTAAATGAGCATTTAATCCGTAAGTATTTAAATTAGTTCTAAACAACATAGATGTTGTTTGCAGAAGGATATCATACTTAT
The DNA here is from genome assembly GCA_002914845.1 of Trema orientale. Taxonomy (NCBI): domain Eukaryota; kingdom Viridiplantae; phylum Streptophyta; class Magnoliopsida; order Rosales; family Cannabaceae; genus Trema; species Trema orientale. The sequence goes on from JXTC01000444.1 coordinate 240,207, forward strand.
GCTTAATAGACCTACCTGAAAGGTTCCACGTATAACTCTTAGTGGGCGAACCATCGATGAAGGAAGCTCAAGAACAATTCTTTCATCAAATTCACTTGGAACAAACCCAGGGGGAACTGCTGATGAACTTTCAAACAAGTCATGGTCATTAGCAAGTCGAATATCACCAGATTCAACAGGGACTGGCAGGGTTTGCTCAGCTGTCACAGATAGCCTTGATTGATTCTCCTCACTATGTTCTACACCATAGGACTTTCCATCCAAATTATGAATTTCCACCTGTTCATCATCTTCATTTACCGAATCCATTGAGATTGCTTCTGCTGCCAGAATAGGAGCACTCGATGAACTTAAAACATTTTCTTGATCTTCTTTCGCATTAGTATGATCATCATAATTGGCGGCTGCACCAAAATGATCTGAGCCTCTGTAATTCCTCCTTAAACAACATCTCATCCTGGATGAACTTTCCATAAGGTCAAGCTTCCAAAAAACCTATAGAATGTTACAATACTTCAAAGTGAATGTGAACTGTAAAAACTCAAAAGATACACAAGGCTCAAAGGCCATCGAAATATGCAAAGTTATTACGAATGACAATAGTTTTAAGAATGCAAAACTAAGATTGAGTGATAAGAAAACCAAGAGTGTAATGAAAGTGTAAAACACTAGAAATCAGAATAAACACAGAATTGAGCAGATGAATGCAAACAATAAAAGCCTCGTTACATACACGTGGAGGACTGCATAATTGTTCCCCAAATGGCCCAAAAAGACAATTCATTTCTATCAAACAATGGATGAGTTTGCGCCAGGCACGAACTCCATTGCCTAAACGATGACGAGCGATTACATCTACTCGAGCACGCCTGTCAACCTGGAGAATAAAGAATGTAAATATAGCATGCTACCTAAAGAAATAGTAGCTAACAAAGAGGATGAACACGATTGAACCTCAGATCTTTGAAATTGTTTTCTATGTAAGAAACAAATTTTTTTTATCAAAAATTAAAAGCTGAAAGTACAAATAAGAGAAGAGGATAAGGCAAACCTCAGATCTTTGAATGTTCCTTGCTAAAGCAAAACTTGCAACAAGGACAGCAATAAACTTATACGATAAAGCATTAAAATCTTTTCCGTAGACTGATTTTGTATCAACAGTTTGCAAACATTCCATCCAAGCAACTCCCATCGCTTCAGCAATGTTCCATCTCTTCACACGCTCCATGTCACTAACATTCCTCCGTTGTGCAGAAGTGGCCATAGCCACTGCACTGAGGCCTCTCCCAGAACCAATTTTTGCATTACGCTCAAGATCGCGTGCAGCAGCTAATGCAGCAGCTTTTGCAGCAGCCTTGTCCTTTGGAAGACCTGGTGACTTATAAGGAACCTCTGAAGGTTTTTGAAAACTAGAAAATGTATGAAGCCTAGCTGTTTTACGCTCAAGTAATGAGGAGTCACGCTTAAGCTGAGAAGTTGTAGCAGGAGCTGGATTTTCCCCACCAGATGCACCAGCAGCAATCATTGCGAGGGCCATTGCAGCAGGAGGTGATGCAAAAGCAGCAGCCCAAGCTGAAGAGACCATCGCCAGAGCAGCCTGAAAAAGAAATGGAGATGCTCAAATCATTCAACAAAGAGATATGACAAAAAAGTCCATTAAACTTCTTTTTTCATTTATGATGATAATAACTATAAATTAAATACAACAGAACAAAAGGCTAAAACTTCTTATGTTATATACCATATAAGACAAAATATCTTACACAACTTGCGTCTTTCTTTAAAACAAATATGATATTCAAATTGAAGAATGTAAAACTGTTCAGAGTAATCATAATAAATGACATACAACTAGCATTGCTGGAACTTGAATATTTAAGAACAGCTGTTGGTCATATTCTAAAACACATGGAAAGCTACAAGAGCTAATAGATTGATTCAAATATAGAAAGTGCTCAATAAGATGTTTAATGGACTTCATAGATATACATAAAGAACTGAAATAACCTCTACAGGGAGGGAATCAGCAGCTAATGCACGGTCATCGACAGTAAGTGGATTCAATCCATCAGCAGTTGCAAGTTCATGAATTCCAGCCAATAGTGGCCTCCATCTCCTCAAAACAGCAACAAATGGAGGTATAATGGCCTCAAGATACCGCTTACGAAGAGCTTTTCTGTCGCTGCCTACTGCATGATAAACCTGCAAGATTCATACAGTACTAGAATTCAACACAAAAATCACCAACAGAAAATTCAATAGTCAATTATTTTTTTTGAACAAGAAAGAGGAATTAATACAACAATATAACCACTACGTCTAGGTGAGAGGAAACAATTCTCTCTATGGATCCCAAAGGGAGCCTACGGCAAGCTTTTGCATATGAATTATAAGCCAGAAAAAAATGATTACTGGCAAGTAGCCAGCAAACTGGAAAATAATCTACTCGGAATTCTTTTATTTGGAAAATAGTACCACGCAAGTTAGTACATGGAGAACTAACCTCAGAATAAAGAACACAAGAAGCTACCAATACTCTCTGTCTTTTAGAATCTGAAATCGGCATGTTCAGAACCGGTGAAAGCACACTGTAAATCCATAATACATATTAGCATTGATGGATTATAATGAGAAATTAGAAGGTAATTACAGGACAGCGAAAGAGATTTTGAAGAAGATATTAGTCATATATGAACTGAGAAAACATAATCAGGTAACATTTCCTTTTTTATAAGAGACAGAAAGTTCTTATTAATGAACACAAATAAAAATACAAGCTAAGGAGAGGATAATCAGGAAACATTTTAAGCAGAAGAAATAGCAAATAACATATTCATGTCTTGAACACATTATGAATCACTTTCCATTCTCAAATACGCTGTAAAGGTTGGTATTTTATCCAAATATCTTATATCAAGACTATGTTGTGCCTGAAACCATTTTTATCTACTATTTAGCAATATCTATTTTCCCAATTCATTTTCTTTGGTTGTTGAGTGAGTTCATCCCATCTTTTTTTTTTTTGGCTGGAACATCGAACCATCTTAAGATAATGGCCATGCTCACAAACTAATGCACTGTATAATATTTTAGTTCCATTGTATAAAGAAAAATTGTTACACCAAACAATGATCTAACTGGACAATTATAGCTCTTAAATCGTCCCAAATTATGTCAAGCATTCCATTTCTCTTGTTAAACTTTAATCCAATGGGTAAAGAGAGAGAACAATTTACAGTATAAGAGAACAAAATTTAGGAAAATAATGAAAATAATAAACAGCAACAAACAGATCAAACAATGGCCCAAATGCTTCCTAACAAAAAGAAAACCATTTTGAATCATATAATAAGTTGGTTAAGTTGAAAAGAGGAAAAAAATATTAGATGGATTTTTCAGTTCCTAATTTATAGAAAATGAAAATCATTGTCAATTTCCAACTACATCTGAACATTTAATTTGTTGAAAATAAAAACTAGATAAGTGCCAAAAAAAAAATCCTGAAGTATGACCTTTTCTACAATTTTAACCGCCTTTTGGCTTCTGCAAAATTATACCTTCATATTTCAAATCTACAAATTTGTACCTTTTGTGAACAAATTGGGTAATTTGTGCTAATTGTTTTAAGTTATTTTCAATAGATTTTTTGTGTTAGTCACAGAAATAAGATATCTTCAATTCATATTCTGTGTTTAGTCAAAAATTTGTTGGTCGATTTGTATGCAGAAGGTGCAAATTTGCAGAGATTTAAAATGTGAAGGCATAATTTTGCACAAGTCGAAAGATAGGGTTTAAATTGCAAAAAAGTCATATCTCAGGATATTTTTTTTGCAATTAACCCTAAAAACTATAATTCAATTTCCAGCATTACTTGGAGAAACTCCTCATCTGTAAGACATTGTATGATAGTAAATTGCATATTGTCCTATATGTTGCACGAATCCCTTTCAACCGTAGAAAAGGGGTACCCCTTATGCTGCCAAGATGATGTTGCCCATGACTCGAGATCACCAAATAAACTCAAAGAGTTATTACATGACAACATATTAGTTTGATACCAAGAAAAGATAAGTGAGAGGACAACATGATAATGAGAATTCTGACAAACTTTATTCCTCTTTTTGTTTTGGCTTGAGCTTCTCTATCTATTACTTCCCTGCAGAAAACCCTAAACAAACAACTGATAGAAATGTAAATCACAATTCTAAAGCCATAGAGATGCTTCATGCTTTCTGGCTGTAGTATTATATTATGAACCTCTTATGCCCAAGTTGTATTTCCATGTAGATTGAGGAGTCATGGGCAAATCAGTAAGGCAAAGATATCAAAGAAATCTTTTTCCTAGGATTATTGTTTATCTACTACAGAAATCAAGAACTCTTTGTTATTAGAAAGAAACCCAGGAGAATAAAAAGTTTTAGGTTAAATCACCTCCACAACAATGCTGAGCGCGGTTTCCTTCCTTCTGATTTTGCATCATCTATGTTCACATTCCTCAAGAGCATACTATCTTCACCATCATCTTCTTCCCTCATGGAAAGAAGAACCATTCGAAGCATGCATAAGAATGGCTGATCACTGTCCAATAACTGGTAAAGAGCTGCCATCCCTCCCATTCCAGTACCTGATCCACCACCTATACCAAGACCACCACCAAGTCCAGATTCATCCAACAGTAAAGCATGGAGCATCGCAACAGACTTCTTTACCAGAGGAAATTCAACCCAAATTCCGTTTGCATCCTTCTCCAATGCAGACTTCCAAGACTCCCAGCCACTGCCACCACCACCAAAAGGAGCTTCTTTTGAAGGAAGGCCTACACCATACCACAATCGGCTCCTATACTTCCAACCCTCGGCCAAATCCACAGCACAGCTTCCATATGACACAAAAGCACAGGAAACAGATTCAAAAGGCTCAGCAGCTGCTGCAGCAGTAAGACGTTCCACTACTGTTGCAGAGACTTGACCATTCACATCAGCCATTGAAGCGAGAACCTGGTCACCATATCAAAAGAATAAGACTTAATAAGTGCGTAAAACATAAAAAATAAATAAATAAATAAACAACAACTTATTAAAAAAAAAACAACAACAACAAACAAACAAACAAAAAGCAAAACCAAAGTCTTTAACAAGCAAATGTCCCACAACAACAAAGGCCAGCTAAATAAAAATGAAACCCATTCATTAAGCCCAGCTGACAAGACAGCCAGATAGTGATCATGTGCTTTTTCCCTGTTTTGTGGAGGGTTGGGAAAAATAAATACTTAATCTTGTATTAAACATATTTATTAAATGTTACAAGTATTCTAATGCAAGAGAAAATGAAAAACATTAAACTATGAGAACCATTCTTTAAAGAAGCCAATAGTGCGTCCGCATTCTTGTCTCTTGCGTTTGTTAAGAGGTAACCGTATGCTTACATCAAGAGGTAGTCCCCCAGGATCACTAGACAACGATCTGCGATCACCCACAGCTTCTAATGATCCACCGCCTGCCATACTCGACAAATTCAAGTGGTTATTCAGGGGAGATACAAGAGAGAGGGGAGATTTGGAACCATCAGCTGCAAGTGAAGCAAAAGACTGTTTGCTTTGTAATCGTAAGTGATCCTCAACAAGCATTAATATCACAATTGCATTCTCCACCAAGGCCACTGAAAGCTGAGCAGCATTTTCAGCTTCTACCTTGGCATCTTTTGGTGATAATCCCTCTGCGGCTACACCAGCAGCTGCCGCAGCAATAACTTGAGTCTGCCGCAAAAGAAAAGCTGGATGTAGATATTATTACATTTCTTTCGGTTTATCAACCAGAAGGAACTAAAAAACAAAACATTTAATTCTGGCATAAGAAAAATAACTCATTAAAAAACCCGAGACACCTATTTCTGGAAAGGAAAGTTCACAAGAACCATCCCAACCCCCAAAACATGCCCACTCACACATGGAGGAGGGAGGGCTTAACCTTCTCATCCTTTTTGGCTTCAAGAAAGATGAATAAGAGCTACAAATGTGACCGGATAAAGAAATCAATGTACCTGAACCTGTAGTTCCCTAGCGGCAAAGTCCAGCAAGCCACCCAAAAGCCTTCTCTTAAATATGGGCAGTGAATCTTCACGTCTTCAAAGCATGAGCGTATTTTTTTAATAAGAAAACATGAAACATTATAAGAAACAAAGAAATAAATATGGAACTATAGGACAAGACGTCCTCTTAAAAGCTAGCCATATACTAAAAAAAAAAAATCAACAAACTGCAAACCGCAACCCCTCCAACCCCACCCAAAAAAAAATAATATATAAAGAAATAAATCAACAATTCTATTAGTAAAATGGCAAGAATATATAACTGTAACTGGAATTTTCTGAATTTACAGTGTATACCTAATTCTTTGGTCTCCAGTGCTAGATCCACCAACAATAGAAAGCCACTCTGCACAATGAATTGTAGCTTCAATGTCCTGATAAAAGGAAGGAAAAAAGAGTATGAATGAAACCAAATAATTAGAGAATAAGTAATTCTAGCCATTATCAGCACAATACTAATTGACTAAGAACACATAGGAGAGCCAGAACTATTATGCACTCTTATATATGTCTGTGAGTGTTGTATGTTAGAATATGCAAATTAGTAGAATCAGTAAGCATCAACAGGTATGATAACTGTGCTACATAATTCCGAATCCTGACTTTAAGGCTGTGGCTGTTGATGGCTGGTCCTAAATATTGCACTTAATTGTCTGACCATCAACCAAAAATTTTGATTTTATTAAAAGATAGCCTTATGATTAAGACAGCTTAAAGTAACACAGGTAACAAGTATTGGGAAAATTTTGCATTAGAAAATGCAAAGGAAAGAATGCACCAAATTAAGACTCAGGAGACATAACATCAGGTTTTGAGTCTGGAAGTTGATTCCCTTTCCCAGTTAGCAAACATACAATTAAGTTTTTCCAAGGTTAAGTTAAACAACACATGTTTAGAAGCCTAATCCAAAGCATTGAGCCAAATTATGAAAACAGCAAGCCCCATGCAAAATTATTGCACACACAGACCAAGTATCAACATCACTAGAATAAATCACGGTGGAAGTACAATATATAAGACAGAGGAGGCCATTTTAAGAGAATTAAATAGACAATGCAGCCAAAAAAAAATGTCTACCTTCCATCCATCTTTCTGGCGCATTGAATACTCTAACATTATAATAAGGAAGTTGTGTATCAGGTCTTCTATGTCTCCAAGGCTCACAGAATCAGAACTTTTGTTTGCATCCAACTGTAAAAAGAAGAGTAGATTTGGAATATATGAATATGTTGTCTTGTAGTTACTGCAGATGCAAAAAGCTCTACAAGATTTTCAGATTCTCATGCTAATTAGGGATCCAAGGAAACTAACAGGTAAAAGCTAAAACACATACGTTCCACCAATATTTCATATTTTTGTTTCCAGATAAAAAGGGGGAATAGCACTCCGGATTCTCATATAACTCACTTCCTCTGAGCTGAGCCAAACAGCTCCACTCAGATTAAGGAATAGAGGATTTTTACTGTACATAGGGTGGTAATGTATGGACGCTATCTTGTTTTTTCTTCGAACAACTTCAGAGTTAAGTTGGTAGATATTTCACCTCGTAGTTGGAGATAAGAACCTCCAGAATCCATTCTGGCCATTCCTCCATTTTTGTAAGAGTCAGTCTATTTTCTGGATGACTACATGTCAAAAACAGAAGATCCTGAAATCATATAGAAGAGGGGCATCTAATATTACTCTTTATGTCAATCACATTCCACATGAAAAATTCCACATATGTTACAGAAAGATATTACAATATCAGAAACACGAAAGAGTACCTGGAGTGCTCGGCTTTGGAAAGACCTAGCTGCAAATGGAAGTGAACGTAAAAGAACCAACAGGAGCTGTGAATGTTCAAATCGATGACCCGAATCATAAAAGTTCAGCCCATCATCTGTTGAAGAAGCATTGATCTGAAACAAAGTGGTAGATAATAGATCTATATATTCAGCATATACAACGTTTAACAAGTACAAGAATAATCAATTGAACAAACATAGCTAAAGAATAGACAATCAGTGGCTTGAAGACAAGTTTTCAAGAAACACCAAAATTTTTGGAACCTAATGCACAGATAGTAAAAACATTAAGGTTTCCTTGATAGAAAATTAACAATGTAAATTTTATTTCGAAACAAATTCTCCAGTAAAATTATGTGGTTGAGATTAAAATAATAATAATAATAATAATAATAATAATAATAATATTAATAAAACAAAAGAAGAAGAAGCAACATGGTTTTAACTTGACTCGTGCTTTGAGTTCACATACATACAGGAAAAGTATACACTCATAATAAAGAAAACAACAACAATAATTGTTACTAAAAATAAGCACAACATAGAACCATAGATAATTCAGAAGTAGGTGAGCAAAGTGATCATACTGGTATTCAAGGTTTATAAGGGATAATACCATATTATCATTTTGTCAATCGATAGGTGCACAGACAACAAATTACTCTCTGAATGCAGCCATGGGAAGAAGAAACAAAGAAAACCTCTTCATTGTCTAAACAACTATAACATTAGCATAATGACAAAATAAAGTATACAATGACAGAAACACCCATGTGAAAACAATAAGCATTTTGCCAATAAAATCATATGAAAAACACGAAGACTTTTCTGTATATTCCAGAAATCCCCAAATCCACTTAGCAAGCTCGAATTTGAAACTGGAGTGCCCCTCCCAAACACACACACACAAGCCCCTACAATTTTTAAGAAGCATAAAACTCATGGTTATTCACCAGGTGAGTGGTCTTATGGATTTGAACCCCAGATCATGTGGAAGCAAACAACAGGCCTGAATGCTCAACTAGCCCCTTAAGGTTAAAACATGAAGATTTGATTGCAAGAACCCTAATTGTTGTAAATAAAAATGTGAATGGAGAAACTGAAAAAGGTCATACCGATGCCCCAAATAACGCTGCATAGACATTGCCAGTCATGAGCCTTTTTGGTGCTGCTTGGAAAGCCTTATGCAAAGCAAAAAGTAGAAGAGAAACTTTATCATCAAACATGGTACCACCTCCATCATGCAGCCCAGTTCCCAGAAGATTACTTGTGGCATCTGAGGAAGCACGTGAATCAAATCTTAAATGACCAGATGCTACTAAAGCACCTAACAGCCCAATAATTCCGGCAACAATCCCATCACTTTTGTCAACATTATAGACATTATTCCTAGCACTGTCTGCACTGATTGAAAGACTTATATCACCCAGATTCTTAATAAAAGGATGATCAGTAACAGAAACCGTCCTTTCAATTTTCAAGTTTGGGGAAACAGCAGTAAGGCTGATACTACATTTGGAGATTTCAGATTCACCAACATTCTGGCTGGAACTCAGTTCCTTTTCATCATATCCTATTTCATCATCTGGACATTTTCCAGAATCCCCACTTCCACTATCTAGCTTAGGTCCCTGGACCGATAGACTTTTGTCAGTCTTGGTCATGGATTCAAGAATACTAGAGTCACCAGTTTTGGCTTCCCGTTGCAGCAGAACCAGAAGTGTTTCTAGCCCGCCACAAGCTATAAATGCCTCTGCAAAAGTGTTTGCTTTAGATGTATTTGGTTGTACCACCAAGCGGTAGAGCAGATGCAACACCCTTGCAACCTGGAAGAATAAATTATTAATAACACGAGTGTATGTGTGTCGGTTATTAAAATAAATATCAATACCATTAAGGCCAAAGTTCACACTTAATTGATAATTATTTTAAAACAAAAATATGAGGATCTCAAAAGCACAGCTCATACACCAGCAAGCATATCACCATGACCTTAACTTCCCTAGAATCCTCCTTTTTCATTTTTTATTGATAAGAAACCAAAATTTTAAATAAAAATGTAGTTGAAAGGCAGTAATGTGTACTTATCGAACCTTAACTGATTAATGGAGAAGCCAATATGATGATTAGTGTCTCTTAATGAACCCATTTCGCAAGCAAAAATTGTGATGAATACAAATGAGCAAGAATTAAGATCTCATTCACTTTAAATCAAAAAGAGGATATCTCCCAAAAAGAGGAGAGAGAGAAAGAGAGAGTGAGTTAAGAGTACGTATTATAAATGTGTGAGAACTGCATTTAAGGTATTACCCACACCAAAACACTAATTCTCTCGAGTTAAATAGAAAAAAGAGGTAATGTTACAAAGTGAAGTTACCTGATTGGGTTGTGGACAGTCAACCATGAACCAAAGTAAACGACGTACATCATCTGAAGCCAATGAAGGAGGTGCTGCTCCTATTAGAAGTTCAATTATCACCAAGAGTTCATCAACCAAAGCATTCACTTCACCCACAGGTCGTGTTGCCTCAATTAAAGAAAAGGTATTCACCGAGTCCTTTTCACGAATTGTCCAATAGCACCTTCTGCAGCCATCTAGAAGCATCTGAAAGGCATTTGCATCTCGCATTACTGATGACTCTGTGAAAACCATGTCAGCAAGTGATGATAGAAGCTTCTTTTGCAGTCCATAATTACATAAGCTCCAAATTTTAAGATCCAATAGCAGTGTACTAAAAAGCTGCACTTTGAGTTCATGGTTATTTTTCTGAGATTGACATAGGGAGACAACTGCCGCTACAAGTTCCTCATCTCCCACACCATTATGCTTTCCAGTATCAAGGGACGACAAAGTTTGCAGAAGGTAATTTAATATTCTTGACAAAACTTCAGGTCCTCTTGCACGACATAACTCTTCATTGTTCCCGGGATGTTGAATAGCCATAGAAATAATCCGGAATATTGGAGCAGCAAGAGAAGCAGTGGCCAAAGACAAAGCAGCATTATTTTTTTGTGGTTCCAGGCTACCTTTATGCACATCACTTACTGCAAGAGGAAGTAAAGACATCGGACCTCCATAAGACAGGGCCCATAAAGCCTCCACAGGTCGCATTCGTGTAGCAATGTGGACCTGCCCGAGAACCTCTGCTGGCCGTCTGAGCATGCCTGAATCATCATTGACAGAAACTAAATAAGATAAGAGAAAGGCAAGTTCAACCATTATCAAAAGAGAAATTTTCCCTTAAATTAAACCCAATAATCATAAGAAATTTTAAAGTCTATGGAGAACTTAAGTTTCTTTAATATAATGGGGGACAAATACTTTGATCCCTCCGCTGATTCCCTAACAAGCATTTCAATTGCTTTATGTCTGGTGGCAGGCAACAGAAACAAGAAAAAAGGTTAAGACTTGTCCAATCATAAAATTGAAGTACATGGTTTTAGGGAAAAGAGGGAAGAAATGTAGCAAAGGAAAGATTATGAGGAATGGAGAGAAGAAAAATGAGAAAGAAAAATTTTTTCTTTAAATAAGTGTGTATGTTCACGCATAATCAAAATATAGGAAATGTTTCACTAGAAAACAAAGTATGCATATATATAGACAGCTAGAAATTTCGACCAATATTGCAGCAAAACTATTAGAAAATGAAACTAATATCCAAAAAGAAATTATGTGACCTGCAGAACCACTTGGGGAAGCATCAGGGCAAAATCGCCCACTAAGCAAGCTGGGGTGATAGAGAAGATGAATGCATCCTCCAATTTCCGCATCTAAATGATAACTTTCCTCTGCCATACTCCGCACATATTCATTTGTTGCAAGCCATGGCAGCCCTGCTCCTTGGCCAAACAAAGGAAGAAAATCCCCTCCTGTAGATGACAAGCGTGCCATTCTTTCTGGGCCAATAGGTTCCTTAAAAATATAAACAGGCCCCATCTCAGCAAACAAAGGACACTGACGACGACGACGCTGTAAACCAGCTATTGTAGGAGGAGGGTTTGTTCCAATGCAACAAAATGCAAGTGGCTTTGAGATCCGAGGAAACTCAAAGGGTCGAGATTCATACAATGATCCATCAATATACAACCTAAGTTCACTCTCTGCTTTCCCAAGCAGCCCTTGTTTGCAAGTATGCTCTAGACCAATGAAGTACCAGCACTGAGGCTTGAATGCATGAGTAAAATGTAAAGAAGCCTTCTTTCCCTTTCCACTTCCACTTTCAACAACCAAAAACTGCGCATGGAAGTATGCCTCTATCCCCTGATTGTCAGCAGACAAGAAACTGAACAGGCGTGGCATATGTGCTGTCCCTTCACCAGCGAGTGCACTGGCAGCAGCAGCAGCAGACATAGCTGAAGATTTTCCTGACTTGGCAGCAGCAGCAGCGGCTATTGCTGCAGCAGCAGTTGCTGCATTTAACGTATCTGCAAATGATTCAATGTAAATCCATGTTGCAAAGGCATACCCATTAGTGAATGGCCAACGGCTTTCCCCTGGACCAAGCAAACCAGAGCTTTCACCGTCAAACTCAAAAGTACATGCTGGTCCCTTTGACTCCTTTCCACTAACTGCCTTCTCCAAAGCAAGCATTAAGCGAGTTGACCAAACAGTGGTAAGTGTTCGTGTGATGACTTGGAACCATCCGTGTAAATCGATGACGCTAAGTGAATGTCCTGCTAAGTATTGAATGCAGTGGCATAATGGAGCTCCATCCCATCTCATTTGTTCTGCAGAACCAACATTCTGTACAAAAATGTTTTCTGCTGACCTTAAAAGTACTCCTAATAGACCAGCCATAGAGCACATTGCTCTGTTTCTAGTGCAAGCACGTAATATTGCAAGCAACCCCCTGACCATCCGTGTACGAGGGGACATGAAACTATCACTATCACCTTCCCAAGGAAGCCAAGGAATAAGTTCACCTGCCACAATGGCAGCCCGAGAGTTAAGCATTACACTAGGAGGATTGTTATCCCCATCTTCTTCAAAACTTTCAACACCACCCATTGTTGCAATGAGTGAATCAACTACCACCAAAGCAATGTTCTCCATTTCCTCCCCATTTCCAAAATTCTCCACCCCATTAACAATCTTCTTCAATTTTTCTGAACTTTCTGGCTTCCCCATAATAGCAGAATCTACTAAATGCAATAACTCTGGAGACACATTTGGCATAGCAGCTTTGGGCTTTGGTTTTGCAGGTGAACCAACAGGAGAATATGAAGCATCCTCACATAAAGCAGAATCTATACTAGTAGATGATGTAGATGGTTTGATAGAGTCAAATTGTCTCTCGTGCTCAGGATTCCAAGAAGAGTGATCATGTTTAATTTGATCAACTGGCGAAGAACCAGATTCTGTCGTAAATGTTCCTGGTGAAAATTGTGCTGCATCTTTAAACCCACCAGATGAGTATCTTGCATTATCTGAATTTGATGATCGGTTTGAATCGAAATGACTACCCTGATGAACAGAAGCTTTCTCTTGATCTTTTAAGGAAACCTGCTCAAACTGATCTTCATCCACAGATAAATTTACTGAATGAACCCCTGGTAAACCTGGATCATTGTTACTAACCACGGTTATATCACCATCAGTAATACTACTATTCTCCTGATAAGATGAACCTACATTTCCCTGTACACTACCGACTACTTCATGATTATTGGAATCTCTCCTAGAGATTTCCTCAACTTCCTTTATTTCTTCTTCTTCCATTATAATACTGCTTCACAAGTCATTCATATTATATGCAAACCAAGCAACCTACAAAAAGACAACATATGCACAGCAAAATAACCTCATTGACCGAGAGAGAGAGAGAGAGAGAGAGAGAGGAAAAGGACATTATTAGGCAGCTAAATTTCAAATTTATTTCAAGGGAAACCAAAAAATTTGTATAAGCTAATCCAGAAACCAACCCAACAGCAAAAATACAACTAAAGAACACCATACTTTGTTCAGAACTGTACAATCAGATGATGAAATCAAACATAAGAAATTCAGTTATAGCTTAATACCACCGAATACCTGAAACCACTCTTGTTACATGTTGTACATTGTGCACAGGTTGAACAATATTAGCTTATTTCCTTCCTTTTTTTTCCGTGCATTTCTTTGCATTGAAAAAACTTCATCAAATTAAAGTAATCTTGGTTTCTTGATAGTAAGATGTCACTCTTGAATCATAAAAATGCCACCATAAAATCACCAATCAACTAAAACAAATACTATCCACCTAGCTTAGTCAAGGCAAGCCCTCCATTTCAAATACTCCAAAGCACTAATCCCAGATTTTCTCGGTCGTGTTCTTTCACTTTCCCAGAAGCAAACTACAAAGGATTTGATACATAAAAGCCCAAATCAAGTTTATCAAAGATCCATCACAAGAGGGGAGGCATAAAGGGTACTCTTTAACTTCGTTCGAATCATCAAAACGAAGATCGATCCCCTCTCCCATTGTAGAATTGATCAATGCACCAGATCCACCAACTCCATAGATAAAATTTAAAGCTCAAACGATAGAATGTGTATCTTAGAAGCACAACAACACTGATCGAGCCTCTAATGGCGAATGTAAGCTCCAAGAAAATGCACAGATCATAACAACATAGAAATTTTGTATATGTAAAAAAAATAAATAGATAAATAAATAAACAAACAAAAATTTTCATGCCATTGAGGGAGAAATAGAACGAACTCGTACCTTGGAAAAGAGAAAAATCAGATCAATTGGAAATCGTGAAACAGAAAAATGGGAAAGAAAATGATCGAGAAAATGAAAGAAAATTGAAAAAGAAAATTTCAGAATCGATTAGAGAGAGAAAGTGAAGGGAGGAGAGAGAGAGTGGAGGCGATTTGGGCGCGAGAGAAAATGGCGGATATAGCTAGTTATGGGAGAAGGCCCTTCTTCTGGGTCTGGTTGCCCAGTCAAAAATACCCATATTCAATTTTACACAAATTTACTACGTAATTAATAGAATGGATATTATTATTTTTATGGGCGCGTCTACGATAGGGCGTCCTACGTAAGGCCTGTTTATACACCGTTTGATGAAAATCTATGTATCAATAGATTCTCACAGATTCTCATCAAACGGTATATAAACAGAGGCCTTACGTAAGGGCGCCCCTACTATAGCCGCCTTCTATTTTTATACTTATATTTTGACATTGTGTTTAAACTATATTTTACATTTTGATTATTATCAACATTAATTCTTAAATTTAAAATTTATTACAAATTTATACCATGATACTAATTTAGAACAGTTAATTTACTAAAATATCATTTAAAAAATAAAAAATAAACGGTATAAAAACTTATCCGAGAATAAATTTGTTAAATCATCTTAGTAAATTAACTGCTCTAAATTAGTATCAGAGTATAATTTTGCAATAAATTTTAAATCTAAAGATCAATATTGATAATAAACAAAATATAAATTAAACAAAATATCAAAATACAAGGTATAAAAATGATATCATCCCTTAATAAAAATAAGCTATTTCAATTATAAAGATATAAATGTAAAAGTAGCAACAATAATAATAAGCTAATTCCATCTTTGTTTCTCTTAGGCTTCGTTTGTAACCTAAATTTTTTGGGTAAAAGAATTATGAATAAAAAATTGGAGGCGGCTATAGTAGGGGCGCCCTACGTAAGGCCATGTTTATACACCGTTTGATGGGAATCTGTGTATAAATAGATTCCCCACAGATTCCCATCAAACGGTGTATAAACAGGGCCTTACGTAGGGATGCCCCTACTGTAGACGCGCCCTAGAAAATTTTAAATTTTTTCTAAAATTTTATAGAATTTTATTTTAAAATTTTTGACTTTACTAGTTAATTTGTTTAAACTCTTTATTCTTAAAAATTGCATCAAACTAACTCTTGTTTTATTTGAAACAAAATATTATCATTTTTTGTTTGAATATGTGCTAAAGAAAATAGAATTTTTTGAAAATTTTATTCTTTTTATTCAAAAATTCAAGTTTCCAATTAGTCCTTAATTTGTTTCTAACTTTTCAAATAAAAGAAGAAAACTTCCCACTTTAGCAAAATATTAATTGAACAAAAAAAAATTGAGATAAACAAAAGGACAAAGACATATATTTTTGTCTTTTACTTTTTCTTTTCTCTACATGCTTTTTGGGTTATCTTAGCTTTAAAGTGAAGGAAAACATAACAGAATCGGTTAGGTTTCATTATTGTTAACATTTTAATGAATAATGAGGCCAAATAAAAATGTTGATGAATCATGAGCTCTGGAACGTTTATATGTCCCGGAAAGTTTTTATAAACTTCCTATGTTTTTTTTTTTTTTTTCCCTTCTTTGCCATACCATAAATTCAATTGACGGGACCCACTAGCTTGCTTATCAATTTGTCTTGATTCCAAATATAAATTTTAACATGTCAATTGTCATGTCCTTTTAACTTATTATTAATAAGAAACACGAGGGTTGACTTCTTAAATCAGCCATTGTCGTTAAAAGATAGGTGTTAAGAAAAGGTAATAACATAATTCTATCGCATAAAACCAATAAATAAATTAGCATATGTGATCATAATCAACAACAATAACTTAAGTTATAACTGTATAAGTTTGCAAATTATGTAATGATCTATGAATTGTAAAACATTAGATATCCCCAGATTCAAAAAAAAATAAAAATAAAAAACATTAGATATCTCTTTGACATGCTTTTTAGTTGATAATTCTTCCCAAAATCATAATTAGAATCATATCATAATGTGGTTGTTGGTGTCACTATTTACAAAAATTTGATAGTATAAATTTGGTATACCTGAAATTGTCTAATCAATCTAATAACTAACGCAAAATACAGAGAGCTAATTTCTAATTTACCCCAAAAATAGCCTATTAAATTGATTAAATTCAATTTGCACTTAGTAGATGACCAATTTCAGTTCCATACTCCAATATAAGTATGTTGAAAACATGTATTTAATAATTTGAAGGCACATTTAAATTTTATATTCGTTGATCTAACCCTTGTTTAGACGTTGCTCATGTAATTATTTTGTTTTTATATCACAATGCGTACGGGGAAGCATGTATTATAGCTCAAAATCTTGAGAAATGGGTCACATCTGATTTTCCTTTTTCTTCTTTTCTTTTTTACAAAAAAAAAAAATTCTAAATACATAAAAGCTGAAGGCTTGTCTGATAATTTCGCCATAGCCCAAAATCGAGCACTGCGTGTATTAGTTGCAATATAGGCAAACATGTGTGGTTTTCAAATTGATGAACACGTTAAGATCGATGTCATCATAATCAATAAATATAATTTAAAACCCTAATGATTTGGTATAAATCCAATTACTCAAAGTTTAGGTCCAACATAAAATTGAGTCCTGAAATTCGAATATATCGATTTTTTTTTTCAATAAAACAAACACAAGGAAAAAAAAACCCATGAATCCTAGGATTGACTATATTTATAGGGAATAAAACGCATATCCAACCAAATTAAGATGCAATCAGTGAATATGCAAGTAAAACACTACTCTGATATAAATGATGCCTTAATGTGCAAGATCATGTTCAATCAATATTAAACCAAGTAAGTTACATGTGTGCACTGCAATCTGCATCACATCTATCATTCCTAAATACGATATTATTCAAAATATAAAAGGCCAAGTTTATTTTTTCTCTATTTTTCAGTCCATTTTGCTTGTTTTAAGAAGAACGTCTGAAATTGAAAAAAATATGACAATGAAAGACTTGACTGTTGGTTCAGAAACTGTTATTTTTAATTGAATAAAAAATATTCAATTCTGGCCAGCAAAAGATGGAGTATTAGCTGGTGAGTAACAGCTAATTTATTGACATTATGCATTCATGTTGATTTTTATAACCTCTCTTTTAGCCTACTATATAAGCTAATCCCCTCTATCTCTTTTCCTCCTCTCTACCTATTATATATATATTTTGAATAATATTGTATTTAGGAATGATAGATGTGATGCAGATTGCAGTGCACACATGTAACTTACTTGGTTTAATATTGATTGAACATGATCTTGTACATTAAGGCATCATTTGTACCAGGTTTCCTTAAAAGCTCTTTTGTCTATTTCAAGTTACGTGAAAAGAAATTTCAAGCAAGAAAAAAAAAGTCCATCAAAAGAAATGGCCCTCATTGCCTGGCCTTCGGGGGGGGGGGGGAGCCATCACTATAACTCACGAATTAACGGTGGGAAAATTACATAATATACGGTGTTTGAGAAAAAAATTTGAAAAATGCGGTGATTTTGTATTTTTTAAGGTACGGTAGTATTTTTATTAGAAAAATATCATTTTTTTTAAAATAATAACTGATTTCTGGTAACCAGTAACCAAAGATATTTATAACTGGTATATAACTAGTAATCAGTAACCAGTAACCAGTTTCCAGAAACTGGTAACTAGTAGCTATTTTAAAAATGATATTTTTCTAAATATTTTTTAAAAAGTAATATTTTCCTAATAAAAACCGTACGAAAATTAAAAAAAAAAAGTGTGACTTCCGTATATTTGTAATTTTTTTCGGTTTTTGTTGGTATAAGTGTTAGAAACCCATTAATGTTCTTTGGAAGAAAAACAAATAAATAAATAAAGTGATAGTACATCAGTAAATATCCTGAAAGGCCTTTTCACAAATCACGCAAAAATAAATAAAATGTCATTTGATGGCTCTGAAAAATGAAAGTGACTTACTTTTGTTAAGAAGAATGAAAGCCTTTCATTTTTTACGTTTTTTTTTTTCCTTCAAATCAACAAGGAAAGGTATGAAAGGAGTAATGCTATACACCATAATATTTGTTCCTATTTTATTTGGACCAACTAATATGATAAGTAGATTATTATTCTCAAGTAATGTATATTATGATTTTGTCCTTGTAGAACTTAAATCTTTCCTTGAGTCCTTGACAAACCCTCACCACATTAATGTTTCTATGTTGGATAAATTTTAAGAAAGCAAAGGAGAACTCAACTTACTTACAAAAATAAAAACAAAAATAAATAAAACTAAACCAGCAACTTAAATAACACGAGTTAGTGTACTAATGGAGCAATAAAAAATTTAGTGTGTTTGTTCGCTTCACAAATCTCGATGTGCAAGAAACTTTGATAAGTTCCCTCTAATTAAGAAAGGGCTTCTTAGTTATTTTCAAAAAAAAAATAAAAAATAAAAAAATAGAGAAAGGGCTTCTTATCCATATGGCCAACTTTTGGGTTCAACTTTAAAGATGGTTGTTTTTCAAACACTACTAAAAAAAAGGCCAAAATTTTTACAAAATAATTGAGTTTATCAAAAAATGCTAAAATATATCAGTTTTTGTATATTTGTAGCAGTTTATCAGTTTTATGGAGGAAAAAAAAAATATTGATAAACTTAATATAAAATTGATAATTGATACATAATAATTGCTATACTTATATGAAATTGATACAGTTACAAACGAAAATTGATATACCAATACATATTAATATACTAATAAAATTAATATACAAAAAGTTTGATCACCTAAAAAAACAACTATTTTGCAAAAATTGATTAAAAAGGGGGTTTTTACAAAATTCTAGGCCCAAAAAATTGAAAAATTCTGGATGGGCTGAATTTTTAGGAGAAAATAACAGGGATAGGACTAACTTGGACCAAAATGACCTTTTTGTGTATTTTTTAAAAAATGATATTTTTATGAGTATTAAAGAAGTCTTGACCATAAGTCAAGAGCTTCTTGACTATAAAAAAATCATTATTTAGGAATTTTTCATAGTCAAGAAGTTTTTTTATGATTAATAAGCTCTTGAATATCAGGTCAAAAAGTTCTTGGCACTCCTAAAAATATCATTGAAAAAAAAATATCACAAAAAATTCATTTTGGCCCAAGTTACCCATGTCCTTTTCTCAATTTTTTGAAAAAGTCCCTGAATGATTTAAAAAATACCACTTTTCAAAAGTTTGTTTAGAAATATAATATCATTAATATATATTTAGAAAAATATCACTTTTTTAATTGGTATTTTTCAATAGTACTCGAAGTAACCAGTTGTGTTACTTAGGATAACCTATCTAGTTATTTGAGAGGTAATAGATCTATCTTGCAAAGAATATTTCTTTAATACGTTACCAGCTTAACTTGAGTACTCTGGGTGTTGTTTTGATATCGTTATTTTTTTCTCTTTTTATTTCAAATCAAGGCCGGAGCAATGGAGAATCAATATATCAGAATTTTTTTTCCCTAATTCGTGTTCATTTTTTTTATCCCTATCTCAGACTTTGAATTTTCCCCAATTCTTTTTTAATTCATTCTCTTTTTTTTTGGGGGTGGGGGGGGAGGGGGGATGAAGAGAGAGATATAGTTAGAGGAAATGTTAAGTATTATATCGAAAATAGACTATATAATTAAGAGAAATAGTAGTGTATTGATAAATGCATAATAAGGTTTTATTACATAAAGCATCTCAATTATTGGATAGTAATCCAATGGTTTAGAATAAACAGGTGTCTCACATGGGCTCAAAAAAGAGAGTTTTATTATAGCCTCTCCTAATAATATATGCAATATGCATTTACTAATATTAAATGTGTACATTTATGAAATCTCAAATAAAGATACTTTTGTAGGAGAAAACTTAAGTAATATTAGGGTGACTAAAATCTTGTAAAAAAACTTACACAAATGATATAGAATCAATTTTACCTATATAACTTTAAATAGTGTACTTTCACTTTAAAATAAAAAACAGTTGAAATGTATGTCACATCTCCAGTGTAAGTTTTAGTGCAAGATTTTTTTGGTCTTATCATTATTTGAGAAAAATTATAGCAAAATGATAAGTGAGGAGAGGAAAAAAATAGCGGCCACTCATTTGGAAAACATGCCTCTCCTAATATTCTCTGAAAAATATGTTTTTAGACTAAAATACTCCTAATATTGAGTTTAAAAAATATAAAAAATGTATCGAAATATATAAAATATCATCGAAATATTGAGGGTGTAAAAACCTATATTTTTGAAGGGTATTTTGGTCTTTTGACCAAATTAAAAAAAAAAAAAATTCTTTTTTTTCTCTCACTCTCTCCCCACGTCCCAGACTTCCCCTTCTTCTTCTTCTTCTTCTTTCTTTTCTTTTCCTTCTTCTTCTTCTTCTCGGCCGTGCACCGCCCAGGGAGTCATCGCTCGTCGTCCAGCCGCGGGAACAGCCGGCGCAGTTTCGCCGTGCCTCCACGAACCGATGCCGGGCAGCCGCAGGCCACCGGAGCCGCTGCCGTCGCCGGAAGAGGAGGAGAAGCCGTTTGACCCAAAACGGACTTTTGGCCGCCGGCGAAGATTCCGGCGTCCATTCGCCGTGAAACCGGTCCCGTTGGACTCGTCTCCTCACGATCTTCGACATGGTATATATATCTCGATCCCATACTGTC